>WAAE01010726.1:891230-978118 GCA_013400495.1 Nicator chloris
AGAGAGAAAGAGAAAGAGAAAGAGAGAGAGAAAGAGAAAGAGAGAGAGAAAGAAAGAAAGAAAGAGAGAAAGAAAGAAAGAGAGAAAGAAAGAGAGAAAGAAAGAGAGAAAGAAAGAGAGAAAGAAAGAAAGAGAGAAAGAAAGCCCACAGAACTCCAGAATGGTTTGGGTTGGAAGGAACCTCAAAGCCCATCCAGCCCCACCCCAGCCATGGCAGGGACACCTCCCACTGTCCCAGGCTGCTCCCAGCCCCAGTGCCCAACCTGGCCTTGGCCACTGCCAGGGATCCAGGGGCAGCCACAGCTGCTCTGGGCACCCTGTGCCAGGGCCTGCCCACCCTGCCAGGGAACAATTCTGAGGGAAAGTAAATCACAGAAAGAATATTGAATAAAAATGGTAGGTAAAGAGCACAGCTGCTTACTGGAGAAACAAAAGGGGCTCGGAGGTCTTTGGGGGTTTCTTTTTCAAGGTAATTAAAGTATGTTGGTTATGCAAGAGGCTTCTAACTTCAGAAGTGTGCATATGCTCAGAGTGCTCTGCAAAAGCAAAGCCTAACAATATGGAGAAAATAAACACCTTGATCATTACCAGATGGAATTTGTGTATTCGGCATTACTTAATTTCATAAATACTTAATCATAATTAAAGTCACTAGATGGCTTTTTAAAAGCAGCTAGTTGTTAAGATGATTGGCAGTTTTCCTTGCTGTTGACAACACCTAATGATGCATTGCAAAATGGAAAGCTACATAAAGAAATCCAAAAATACCTTCCCTGTCCTCACTACTTTAGATAATTCTGAGTTTTTCTTTCCACAGACATTTTTTGGTACTTAGCACATAAAAAAGGCTGACGAATGTCACAGGCTCTCCAAGGATACTTTTCTGTTTGTTTATTCAAAAGTTTCTTCAATAGATTTTTATGTGTTGGTTGTTTTTCCCCCTCATCTATGGGCCCAACAAGAACAATTAGTTTCATGGTGCCAGCTGAATCACTTCAGAATTTCATCAGTTTTTACCTGTCTTTAGATAAGAAACACAATTTTTATGTTCAGCACTTAAACTCAAGCCTTGGCTTACAAAAAAGGACACGAAAAAATAGCTTCACTTGTTTGTTAAACAGGAAAAAAATTCTTTAGGGGTACTGAAGAGGCCAAAACCAGAAGATAAAAATGGGATCAACCTCATATAAAAAAGTTTAATAAATATAAATTAGCTTCAAAATCAGATTTACACAGGTCACCATTCACACCTCTAATAGCCACCCTGACCTGCAGCCAGTCCAAAGTACAAATGCAGACTCCACCTTGCAAACCTTCCTTTTTACTGCTCTTCCCAGTCTTTATATACCTGGACCCTACAACAGCGAGCATATTTACTTAACTTCATGCAAACAAGAAAAGCTCTTTAGTGATGTGCTCTATTTAACTATTTTTAATTAATTCTAAACACAGAGGCCTTTGTTGTATTTAGTTATTTGTATTTTGTGTGACAGACTGATCACAAACATTAATTCTGAATAGAAGAAAACGAGAATATAATAATTTGCCTAAATTTTTACTTTATGTTTTGCCTTCTGGTTGGCTGCATCAGTGCTAAGTTTCCCCTACTTATGAAGGAAAGGAAAAAATAAAGAATTTGCAAAGCTGACTACCAACTTTGATATTTTTCTGGGAATGTAATTGTTAATTCAAATGAGAAATTTAAGTTTTGCATAATTTAGGGCTTTTAGTCTGTATAAATACAGCATAGCTATGGCACAAAACAGTGGCTACCTAAAAGTTTTCAGCCTTAATTTGGCCCAGATCTGTAAAGGAATGTTTGATTTCTCTTAAAATTGAGTTTCCAGTTATTCACAATACCTTCACATCACCACCACCAAGGCCAAGGGCTTGAAAATCAGGCTACTTTTAATTTCAAAGCCTGTATGTAGAAGCTAGAATTTGAATATTTTTTCCTATAGAAGAAACTCCTCCAGAAGTGCATATTTTTACACATTACAAACACAATAACAAGCACAACCATGAAAGCTCTTCAGGGCAGGACTCTGGGCGCTCACCCTGGGTGGTTACAGTGGCCAGGATTCCCACTCCTCCTTCCTGCCCTTTTGGAACAGAGAAAGGACATTTGCACTCCTCCCGTCCTCAGGCCTCTCCCAAGCTCCATGGCCATTCCAAGGTTATGGAGAGTGGCCTCACAGAGAAATCAGGCAGCAGCCTCAGGCATGAACCCATCAGGGCCCAGGGACTTTTGGATGCCCAGTTTAGGTGTTCCTTAACTTGATCCATTCCACCACAGCAAAGACTTCCCTGGACTGCTGGCCCTTGGGTTTCTGCGGGCCAGCCTTGCTGGTGAGGGCTGAGATGAAGGAGAGGTTTGATAGCTCAGCCTTCTCTCACCCTGTGCCCCCAGGCCCTGCCCCAGCTCAGCACCAGGCTCCTGTTTTCCCTCGTATTCCCCTGGCTCCTGATGTATTTATGAAAGTTCTTCCTGTAGCCTTTGACAGCTCTCACCAGATTTGACTCCAAGTGGGCTCTGGCTTTCCTGACCCCACCCCTGACTACTTCTCTGTATTCCTCCCAGGAATAACTGCTTCTATCTGCCATAAATTCCCTTTCCACATCTGAATTTTGCCAGGAGCAGCGTGTTCATCCCTGCAGGCCTGCTGGCTGGGTGTCCTGTTCTTTGGCTAGACTGTTTTTAGCTTGGAGGATGTTATCCTGAATATTGACCAGCTTTCCTGCAACCCTGCTGCCACTAAGGCTCCATCCCTTCCTGCTGAGGGAATCCACGGTCCCTGGGAGCAGAATCCTGAAAAGATCCAAGTCTGGCTTTCCAAAGAGAGCTTTTGCGTTTCTTACCTTCAGGAAGGAGCTGATTCCTTAAGTGTGGGGTTCCCCCTGAGCCCCATGGGACACCCAGGGGGATTATTTCCCGCTCCCAGGTGAGCCCAGCCTGGTGCCTCAGCCACAGCAGAGTCCTCTGCCAGAGCTGCATTTCCCAGCCCCCAGGGAGGGCAGCAGAACTGGAACCCCTCCTTGCAGCCCCCAAGATGGGACACAGCCCTACACAGCCCAGGGTGGTAGGATGCTCTGGTGCTTTGCTTAGCACGAAATAAGCTCAGTCTACAAACAGAACAAGATGAGAAGCCTAAGAATCTTCTGTGCCTAACATGGGGGCACAGGCTACAAACCAGGGGACAACTTTTGTCAAAAAATGCCCCACCAATGCCATCCTCTGCAAGGCGCCAAACCCCACAACCCTGTACAGAACAGCAGTGCAGTGATGCCACTGATGCACTTGATGGCACATAACGCATGCTCTGCAGCTTAAAAATACCCCAGCTGCTCTATAAGGTGACACCACTTCTCCTACTGCAGTTTTTTAAATGATGTTGAAAGAAGAGTCACACCTTGTTCTTAAAATAAACAAAGTATTTTGCTTTTTTTGTAACCTCTGACAGCACAAAGTAAAATGATTCATTAAATGACTACTTTATGGTTATTTATGAGATGCTAACTAGGTGTATGATGTGCTAATTATTAGGAAAGCACACATTTGGAACATATCCAGGTGTCTTTCCAAATCTTTTTCCCCAGGTGCAGCTGTTTTTGAATTTCTGTTTGAACGAACATTACAGCATATACAACTTCTCCACTTAGTTTCATTGTTTCATCACAGGAAATTCAGAGCATCTGGTCACCAGCCATTGTCCCTCACCTGGACACTGCTTTTACCGAATCCACAAAACAATTTAAGCAAGAAAAAGAATCCCCACAACATTTTTTGAAATTAAAACAGACAAGATACAAGACCAGGAGGCTGCTAATATTCAAAGCCTCTGCAAGGGCAGTGAAAGAAATCTTTTAAAAGCTTCCAGGACAGGAAAGGTTGAAGGGCTCCCCAGATTCACCCAGTCTAACTTAAGAAAACATTCTTTTCTTAGAGCTGATCATACAAGTCTGGATAATCCACATAAGCACTTAAAAAGAAAACTGACCCCCTCCATGCTCTGTGCTGTCTCTAGGGCTGATGGAATTGTCCTGCTCTAAAGACACAGAACAAGGAGTGTGGATTCCTGGAGCAGGAAGAGCCTGAGCTGAGCTCCAGGGGCAGAGCAGGCACAGTCACTGCCCATCTGAGAGCCCACCTGCAGAGTGCCCAGCCCTGGGCCAGCACAGCAAGGGCCTGGAGCTGCTGCACAGAGCCCAGAGGAGGCTCCAGGGTGAGCAGAGGGCTGGAGCAGCTCTGCTGGGAGGAAAGGCTGCCACAGCTGGCATTGTTCACCTGCACAGGAGAAGCTTTGGGCTGAGCTCAGGGTGGCCTTGCAGGGCCTGAGGGAGCTGCAGGAAAGATGGAGAGAGACAAATGCCAAGGGCTGCAGGGCCAGGCCACAGGGAATGGCTGCCAGTGCCAGAGGGCAGGGCTGGATGGGCTCTGGGGCAGGAATTGTTCCCTGGCAGGGTGGGCAGGCCCTGGCACAGGGTGCCCAGAGCAGCTGTGGCTGCCCCTGGATCCCTGGCAGTGCCCAAGGCCAGGTTGGACACTGGGGCTGGGAGCAGCCTGGGACAGTGGGAGGTGTCCCTGCCGTGGCTGGGGTGGGGCTGGGTGGGCTTTGAGGTCCCTCCCAGCCCAAACCTCTCTGGGATTCTGAGGCTATGGCAAGCAAGAGCAGCCCAAAGGAGTGAATCTTTTCCTGAAGTTAAATAACTGGGAAATTCCTACTACACTGGAATGTTCAATTGGAGGAGATCAATACGCACACCCCATTTCATGGACTATTTACTAGTCTGATGGTGTGATTGTATCAATGCTAAAAGGAAATGTATTTCAAAAGGACTCACACTGACATCACTGTCACTGATTACACTGATGTGGTCATGCCTGGAAAGATGTTTAAGTAGCAGTAGAATTCAGAATTAATCAATTTTGACATATTTCTGTGCAAAACCTGCGGCTCCACAGCACAGAACTGAGAAAAGAAAGAGAAGTACCACCAGGCAGTGATATTCTTTAACCCTGAATGCAGCACTTTTTATCTCACCCCTACATTTCCCATAGTACTTTGTTAAGATTGTTTCCACATTGAATTGGATGTCAAACCATAGAGCACAATTCTATCTTTGTGCTTCAAACAGCCATGAGCTAAGACCTGAGTTCCAGGTTTCAGCAAACCCAAAGATGGAAAAGGAAGATATTTTGCTGACAACAAATTTGAAGTTAAGACAATAGTAAATAACAGAAGGCAGCACATGTGTGCACAGCCACGGTATTACAGATAAGGCACTAAGCATTCCGTGCACACCACGTAATTAAGTTGAATATTTACATTTCCTAACATAAAAAATAGTTTAAAATTATAGATTGCAAACAAAAGGTTTATTCACCTTGCAGTAATGGGAAGAATAAAAGTTTTCACTTAATATTTTGCTAAGTCTAAATCCCTGACCTTGTCACAGAACAATTTTATTTTTCAGTTCTTAAGGATGCCTGCCTAATTTGGGGCAATTTTTGATCTTTGTTTACAGGCTGCATTTTTGTGTTTATTAGCCAATTTAAGTTCTGTTCCACATTCTGAGAAAATTATTGAGAGTACTTAGATTATGTTACAGCTGGCATGTAATAAGTTAAAAAATTAATGTCATTGCACTTTACCCTTTAAATTAAGCAAAGGTTGGGGGAAAAGCTGTTAAAGTTCAGACCAACAATAGAAGTTTGATGAAAACATGAGCTTGTGGATTGTAGAAATAAAAAAACAATATTTCTAAAGCCTTTTACAAAAATGAGCAAATTTTTTTCTTATAAGCAGAATACATTTTTCCTTGGTTTACAAAAATCCGTAAAACAATGTTGAAGGCAACAAAGAAATATTCTTATACAGAAAATAAAAGAGCATCAGCTTGTTGCTGGTATAGATAATTGTAGCCTCAAGTTAGAATTTTATTCAAATGCACATTATTTCCCCCCTCTCTCTCCTGCCCTACCCTGAAGATGTTAATGCATATTTCAGTGACCATGATACTCCCCTTTTAGAACAGCCAGGTCAGCTAATGCTTGATGAATTTATGCTTTGTCTATAATTATCTCTGCAGTCTGGAAAAGTAAACCAGGAAAGACCTAAGAGGAGAAGGGCTATGAGAAATTCTGATATTTTTTCCCTAGAAAGTACAGTATATTTGGATTTATTTTCATCAATACTTTGCTAAACCTAAATAATTTTCAAGAAGAACTTTTTTTTTTTTTCCCCATTTCATACCATTCATTCAGAATTCAAATCAAGCTCAACTATCCCTGATTTTTGGTATCGTTTGGAAAACTGAAAAGAAAGGAGCAAATGAACCTGTAGCCTAGGCTAAGGATGCTGGCCTGCCCCAAAATTACACAGGATCCCTTTACCTTCCTACCTGATCCTGCAATGGTTTCTGCTCGTAATTTAATCCTAATGGGAAAAGCTCTGAGGTTTCAATAAGTGAGACTCAGGTTGAGCCCCCTCCTTTAAATGCTCAGAGAGTATCAAAGAACAATTAACAATCGAGAGGAATAACAGGATGAGTAAAACCCAAAAATCAATGAGCTAAACCACTTTCTTTAAACAGATGACCTCGGATTGGGTTGGACCAACACCCCTCTCCCTAGAGCTGTGGCTGCTCTTAATTCCCAGCAGGAATGGCCTCACTGCAGCTCCCCATCCCACCAGGATTTCTCCAGCAGTGCTGTGGCCACCTCCACCCTCCTGTCACGGGGTGTGATGGAGATAAGGCAGCTGCTTAGGACAAGTCCTTTCTCAATCAGAACACAGGAAAGCCTTGCTAGGTTTCCTAAAATCCAAAGAACAATGGCTCCAGCCCCTGGCTCCAGTCTCTCCAAGCCTCTGATTATTCCCCATTATGGAATCCACTGCAACTTCCATTCCTGAAAATGATCCTTTTAAATCTTGTAAAAGCAGTCAAAACCACAATGTTGTAGGTAATTTGACAGTGAAAAGAACAAAAAATTCCTAACAAAGTGTTGTTGCTGGACACAAAAAGACTGACACAATTTCTACAAAGTCAGAAGGCTGAATAATTCAATTTATTAACAACTCTTTTTATAGAGGGATACGATAGAGTTGGATCTAACTGGTCCCTAACTAACACACTATCACCATGATTAGCTAATTAAAATCACCCCTTCGCTACATGTAAACAAGATAACAAACATCAGCTGTGCAGGTTTGTTTAAATTATTTCTTCAGGTGGTTTTGAGAAAAATTATCTCTTAAAAACTCTACTGCAGCTGAAAAAAAACAGCCACAGCCTCTAAGACCAGAATAAGACCCACAACAAAGCAGTGCACAGTTTAAAAAATCTAAGTATTTTACAGTCAATATGATTTTAAGTATTCCAACAAAGAATTTATTTCAGTCTGATGACTTTGTTTGGTTGATATTTTTCTTTTTTTTTTTTTTGAACCCCAAACTATTTGCTCTGTTGTGTTTTTTTTTAATAAATAAATAAATAAATTTCAGCTGAACTAAAAATTTCTAATGAGCATTACATATAGCCTGAAAGATAAGTCATTAAAATTAAATTCATATAGAAGTTGATCTTAAGCCAGCACAGATTTAAGTGATGGCTTAATATAATATATAGACATGTTTTTAAAGAAGATAATACATTCCTCACGTGTGAAATCATTCTGGATCAAGACTGTAGTGATTTCTAAACAAGTCAAGGAATAAGATTCGAACAAGTGCTTTAGAAGTAAAAAGAAATTGTCTGAATTTTACCAAGTTGGTAATTGAGTTAGTTAAGCTAAAGAGCTCTAAAAGACTTAACAATCATTTCAGAACAGAAGCATTTAAAGTGTCTAAGGTGGGCAAGAATACCCATCTACAATCAACCAGAAGCTGGATATTGTCTAATTTCAGTGCAGTACAGTGAAAAAGGCTTATAGGTGACATAAAATCTTATTACAATTTTCCTCATTCTACTGGTAATTTTCATTAATATGAAAAATAAAAAGGCACATTACTATGACAGTGACATGATGTGAGCAATTTTATTGAAGTAGAAAGCTAAGAATGATAATATGCAATAATTATTTTATTGATGCACAGGAAATGAATTATTCATAGTTCCAAAGTATCTGTGGATAATTCTAATTACTTGCTTTTAAAGTATATGAGATCCACAGAAAATACATTAACAACTTTGATTGAACACCTGCTATCCTGTGGAAGATAACAAGCACCAGATTCCAAACTTTTCTGACATTGACGTCAATGGCATCAGGACTTCCAAGGGTGTATTCCTAAAAGATCATGGAGGATTTTGTTCTATGCTGTGTTTCACTGGCCTGTGATAACTTCTGATAAAACCAGGCAGACTGTAATAGCTCAAGTTCATCTCCTGTTTCATATTTTTATTTCATGGTTCACTTTATCTATATTTTATCTAATGGATGGTTATTAATGAAGTCAAAGTCGGTATTATGAAGTGTCCTCTGGAATAAACTTATTGTTTAAATTCTCTAATCTCCATAATTCTCAGTGTTAGCATATAATAATATTTGTTGTCATTCCGAAAATTGTTTGATGTGTCTGATCTTTACAAGTACAGTTTTAGCTAGGTGGCTACAACTCGCAAATTTTGGATTCCTGAAGTTCACATCCTGCCACTTCACTCTGAGCATTACCTTTAGACTTCCAACAATCCAGTATTTCTACTATCAGCTGCTCAGCTGGAAGGTCAGTGTAACAGGGAAGGGAATAAAGTCCATTATAAACTTCAGGCACATGGGGTAAGGTGGAGCCCTTCACATCACTTGCCATTAAATCCTTTCCAAAAGTGTTGTGCACCATAAAACCCATTGCTTTCAAGACAGGCAGAAAGCTCATGGAATATTTCACTATCCTTTACCAAAAATAAAGTTAAATCTAGAGTGATTTGAATGGAATCCCTACCTGTGAATCCCTGCTTTTTCAAAGCAGCAGCAATAAATATTTCTTCAGGATAAAAAAGCTCCCTTCTTTCCTGTTTTGCAAGGGAAAATATGGGCTGTGCAACTTATTTCTGAAAAATACCCAAGAATATTTTAGTACTTATCTGGACATTGACTGATCTGACTTATAGGGCAGATAATTACCTGTTGCCTTGGGGTTAATCAAGTTAATTACAGTATGAAGCATATGATACATTAATTTTTCAAGATTCCTTCTCTATATATTCTGATGAACTACAACACATATTCCAGAAGACACCACATAATCTTTCCAACCCCCACTACCCTATAAAACTCCTTGTTTCCTGAGTATTCTATACATTCCACTACAGGATTGCACAGTAAATAAAGTATCTCCTTATAAGTTTTCATAAAAGATGAAATACAGTGGGCACATGCTAAGTTAAGCTCAGCCATACTTCCTGGTCATACAGTGTGTTTGGTCTCTTCTAACCCAAATAATTTTCATTTCCCAAGCAGTCATTCCATTGTTAACTTCATTTTATCTGACTAAATATAGAACAGCTTTTGAAATTACTTAGAAATGTGTTTGCTAGGGCAGGTGCTCAAAATAAAGGAAATGTCAAGAGAAGCTGAAGTGTTGGAACTGAAGGTCAGCTGATTTTTCCTGTGTACATTTGTTAGGCTCAATAATGATTTACTCTTTTTCAATTGCTTAAATATTTAATCAAGCAGATGCAACAGAATTATGAAACAAGAGTAAATACATCACAATCATTTTGACACAGACTTCATAAAATCAGAATGGCAGGTTTTGTTGGTTTGAATTGTTCCAAATCAATCTGGTGTTTGCAACTGCCAATTACATTCTTAAAAAATTTCTGTAGGTTTTCAGCTACTTTACAAGCAGCTCCAGCTCTCCTTCTGCTGTAAGGATGCAAGACCTACAGAAGCAGCTTCAGAGGCAGAAAAATGGTTTCCCTTTCCTTCCAGGTTCTGGTTTTCAGTTGCCACAGAAATTGTGCCAGGGTGCAATGTGATGGGATTGTTATACAGGAATTATTTCTAAGAAACAGATTACCAACTTGATATGTGCTAAAAACCATCAGCCTCCCAGATGTGATTTTATCATTGTTGGATTTCAACTGATATAACACTATTTGAAAAATTATTCGTCCTATTACCAACCTATGCATGTGCCATCTTCTTCTATTCTCTGACAACACTGGTCTTTAGGAGGATATTGATTTAAAACACAACAAAAAAACAAATCAGAGAAACACCACAGACAAATTTGTTCTTATTTTTTAGGAACTTTTTAAGGACAAGTTGAAAGGGATTCCTAATTGTACCCAAAGCAGATATTGAGATACTCTCCTTTGCCATGACTTGTACCAAAAAGCACATACCACTCTTCAAGGAGTCCATAAAACATCAAACACAGTTGTGCTGAGAGGGGCCAGACAGTAGAAAAAGAGGGACATTAAGAAACTGCACAAAACCATCCTGATGGAAATAAAGATGGAGCATCAAGGCACATAAGAGTAACTTCAAGTCATAAGATCTGTCCGTTCAGGGCTTGCTGCAAGATTAGGAGTTCACGTGTTGTTTCATGCTGTATTTGTTACTGATGTGTGATACACATCTGGAGAAGGTCTCTGGTTGTTCTGATGAACCAAAAATTGAAGAGAAAACACAGCTGCCTCACCAGAACTGTCAGTTACAAATAATTACCTCAGCCACCTAAAATAACATGCTGAATTTTGAAATAGGAGAGGATTCAGTACCTCACAGGGGGAAATTGCCAGAAAGGATGTGCAAAGAAATTTAAACATATACAGAACACAAAGTATTCAAAGAGAGAAAGAAAGTGAGTGCATTGCTACAAGAATTAAAACTTTTGATCATAATCTACCATGTATACACAACAAAGTGAGATGGACACAGGGCACTGGGGGCTGTGCTACTAAAAGGATGGTGATTTTTGGTTTGCTTTCTTTGAAGCAAAGGAAATGAAAGTATAGAGCTTAGATATGACAATTAATCTCTAAAGATTATTTGCTTAGGGTTAGCCTAAGTGTGACTCATGTAACTCACTGAGAATTGTATTTAAATTGCAAAATATCTGAGAGAAGCTTTCCATAGCTGCCTACTCCAAAAGCTTTTAGCTGGCTGTTGGCTCTCAACTGTAGCTCTAAATCCACTCATACCTTCCGTGAAATCCTCACAGCTCAGTTAATCCAAAAATATAAACATTTACTCATTTATGAGCTTCAGAATCAAACAAGTCTCCAAATGTAATCTCTGAATATGACAGAGGAAACAGCATGTCTAGAAATGACTGATCAAAGCAACAGTAAGAGCACAGCCCGTCCTTGAATTCACATTCAAATCGTGAATTCATTCTTGCCTTTAAACAAGATACACGTGTAAGATGTGAGGTACAGCGAGCACAGGGCTTGCAGTTCCCATCTAACTCATCCCCAGTTTGATTTGTGCAAATACACTTATTTATTATTAAAAAATGATCACTTATTTTCAAAGCCTTCAGAGCTAAAATGAGAACGGAAGTGTTGTCATCAGCAGAGACTAAGGTAAAGCTTTGCTAGAAAACAGAGAGCTAGATCACTTTCTATCAGTGAATAGGAAGTCAAGTCTCAGATGAATTGTAATTATTCCAAAAATGTGCAGCCATTTCATATGGCAAAGTTCAAAGGAAGCGGTGATGTACTTGGAAAATGGCAGAGATGTCCTTAGAAAGGTAAACATGCAGATATTTTCATGTCAATAAATGTACTGCACGAATAGACCTGCTAGTGAGAAAAATAATGACTAGGTGTTATAATGAGACATGGCTGCCATTAGCTGATTGATCATTCAGGGTTCATTTCTCAGTGTTACACCAGCAAAACCACTAACAACAGCAAAGCAGCTCAACCTTTCCTGGGACAATTTATAAATGAATAGATAACATCTTAGGGAAAAACAGGCACATTCTCCTGAGCACAGGCTGCTGTGAAACTCATCTCCATGCAGTCAGCACAAAACAAATAAATAAGAAAAGAAAGGTGTCCAAAGTGAACTATTTGTGCTTGTGCTATTGTGACTGCTGCCATTTTTGAACAGGCCAGGGTTTTGTCATATGGGCTTTGTCATACCACAACATAAATATTATTTCACTGTGAGCCAAGAGGTATTTTCATTTGGCTTACACTGCACAGGACTCTCCATATTCTTGGAGTAGAAATCTAATTCTCCTACAAAAATACAGTTATTATAATATAAAAAAAAAAATTCTATGGGACTGAGCATTATGTCTGATCTTGTGCAATGTGCTTAATTGGGATGAAATTGCTAGAAGTCATTCTCTGAGAGAAATTCATATAAACTCCTCCATGCTTACCTCCAAATAGCCCAGTGTTCTTCAACATGCAACATGATTTTTAATTGAGAGGAGCACATAAAAACATCTTTATACATTAAAGACTCACTGCAGAGGGTATAAATAAAGAGTCACAATAGGATTCAGATTCATTTCTTTTTTCAAAAAGTCATACTCAGGCTAGAGAAAATTAACTGCCCTTTTTTTCTGAAGGTTCATATCTGAATTAAAAGTAGCAGAGAGAGAAGCTGATAAAGGAAAGAGCAAGGACACATCTAATGTGGTCTGAACAACACTGAGAAGGAGCAAAGCCTGTAGAGACCTTCTAAGATTGTTCAGCAAAATAGAATTTGAAGTAGGGGCAAGAACTGCTGCATTTAGGGAACCAGAATTTCATAGATGTCCTAGAAACAAATAATGCACCAAAATGAGAGAGGGCTCAAAGGAGAAATGAAATGCAGAACCCTGAACCTGCCATTCTACTCCTGTGACTAACCATGACAAAACTTTTGGCACCTCACCAGGCCTAAAAATCCCAAACCACAGCGGCTTTTATGGTGAGACGCCCTGATAACTGTCTGAGCTCTTCACATTCAAATCTCCTACAGAAAAGGTGTCAAATCAGCCCCGAAGACAGAAACTGTGAGCCAATAGTTTCTACAGAATGTTTCTGACTGACTGACATCAAACAGACCCTTCCAGAGCAGCTTAGTGCTCCTTTCATGATGTCTCACCTCTGGAGAAATAAAAATAACCAGGGAATCAGCACACCAGTTAGATTGGGAAAACCTCTCTATAACATTATTACAATTTTGATGAATGTTAAATTTAAAAAAACTTATTTCAAATTCATACATTTATAAATAAAAACAAGAAAAAAAAACCAAAACAATAATTTTTATGCTTTTCTTTCCAGCATTAAAACATGTGAATTACAGACACGACAATATTTCCCCCCATGCTCTTTTATATTCTCCAAGGTGCCAGAGGAAATTAAAACCCTACTGAAAAAAAAAAAATTAAATCCCTGCAAGCTCCAGCTTTTATTTATGTTGGAGATATTTATATGACTATGTATATGTATTATACATATATACATTAAAATATCTGAAAGGGAAAGAATATTTTTCAAAATCTGAACTGTATTTCATTCTGAAATGTGCACAGTTACCTTAATTTTGAGAACTTAGGAAAATCCAATTTATATAAGCAGATTTAAAATCCTTTCCTGCAATTGCCTCCCCTGAAGGTTTTTTTGATGCCTCTCCCTTTCACTGCAAGTGTTGCCAATGACGTTTTTCTGAAAATATTTGAAAGGGGCAAGATAATCAAATGCACAGGAGGTGGAAACCTGTTATTTTAAATAAAATAAGACTCATTATCACAAAATTAAGGGATAGGCTAAGCATCTTCTTCAAGATCAGCACAAAGGCAACTTTTGAATGGCTGTAGTTGCTGCTTTTCAAATTATATGTTTTGAAACTAGAAATAGAAAATACAACTCCACATACCTGGACACTTGTCATGTGCAACACACGCCTGAGGCTGAGCTTCCAGTTTCAGATATTTTATTTTTTAATATATTAAATCATTCCAGGGATTACCACCTCTCTCACAGGGACTAGAGGAAGTTAACCCGTTGAATCAGAAACAGCAAGGTTTTTTTTTTTTTACATTTCTTTTTTTTGTCTTTTAAATATCCTAAATCCCCTCTATTTTTGGATATGGGTACCCATGAAGAAGGCAGCAATAAGCTCTCTTTCCCTTTCAGAACCATGGTTACCAAGTAAAAAAGACCTATATTTTTCAGAATCTATACATTTGTATTCTAAAATGTCAAAAAATACTTATTTGTATTCCTACTTCCATATAAAACTAGGGTCACTTTGAAACAATTTACAGCCTTTGCAAGTAATACCACTGGAAAATGTCACATCATAAGAATGATGGAATATTTTGTTTAAAAGATGATACTAAAAATTGCTACTAGTTCTTTGTCTAGCAATACTCCCTTTCAGCAGCAATTATAACAGAAATTGGAAAATCATGGAACATTTCAGTATTCTCTGTGTACAACTCATGAATCTCTATTTATCAAGCTTATATTTTGTGTTCAGGTAGTTTGAATATGTCATAGAATTTGTGATGACAGTAAAATATCTTTTTTTTCATTAAGAAAAAAAGATGATCATATTTATATATCTTTGTTATATAATTTCCTAAAGAACAGCTTTTCATCATAGAAAATCATTAATATCAATCTTAAAAATCAGCAGACAGTTTATCAATATTCTCACTGAATTTCACTCAGTTTCAGTAACTCTCCACTAAATCTCAATTAAACCCAATTTCTTCACATTAATTTAATTACTTCTGATCTCTATCAATAGCCTTTGTTAATTTCAATTACTTTCAATAAACCTTCAATTGAATCCTTTTACCTCTAATTCATTTCCATACATTTGTTTTCCTTTAGCTCATTGGATGGCTTTAAAACCAATCCTGCAGATAAAATGTCTGACAGGTTTTTCTCTGGAAACATCATATATATATACACCAACTCACAGAAAAAGTAATAACAAATTTGTGTATTTTGGAAGAAATTCACGAATTAGAAGATTTATACAAATTTGACAGTTTCCAATTGCCTATGGAATTAATTGTGGATACTCTGATAAAACAGTGAAAGCTCTGGGCTTTTTCATCTCTTTAGAGGCATGTGGGCATCAAAGGTTATTCAGTTATCCAGATATTTTCCAGGTTATCCTCTCCTGGTTTGAAAGTCTCCTCAAAGACACCTCAAAGATTGTGTTTAGGGAAAGCACCTCCTAAAAAAGCACCCCAGGTGTCACTGGAGGGGACAGGGAAGCAGCTGTACTTCCAGGGAAACTCTTCTGATGTCACCTGAATGAGGCTCTGATCACTTGGAATCTGGATTTCTTTAATTTGCTTTCCCAAGCTCAGTTTAAACCTTTATTCCTTCATTAGCTAGAGCTTCTGTCTGAAGCAGTAGACAGAATGAAAAAACCCTGGTGACCGTCGGCTCAGCCCCTCCAGAACCAGACCCACAGCCAGGGTAGAGCTGTGGACGGGTGGTTCTGATCCTTCCCTTCTTCCCCTCTACCCAACTGCTGAGGCCAAAGCTTTTTAGGGGTGCAAGTTACACTCTGTTTTCTCTCAGCTGTGAAATTCCTGAGCTGCTCAAGCCGGGACCATCACCAAACACCAGCTAGACAAGAGGTTGCTGCTTGGTTTTGCTCCCAGATCACAAAGGTAACTCACATTCCACAGCCACATTCCCACCGGATGAGCCAGGCTGCAGCCCAGGTGAGAACATCAGTATTCCCATCTCCTGCAGGTCACACTCCCAGGCTTCACCAGGCAGTGACTCTTACCACTGAATTTTGCAGAATCCGGTGAAAAACCTCCCTAATCTGCCAAAAAAAGATACTGTTTCTAATAAATGTTGCAGAAAGTCCTCCTGAAGGTGGTTTGTCCACTTGAGTCACTGAGGAAAATACATACATACAACCCTAAAACCCAGGGTAAGTCAATACTTATAAATGTCTTTTTTCTTTCAAAAAATATACTTTGAGCCCCTGTTTTCCTGTGCTTGTGTCAAGTCCCCCTCTCACTCTAAGTATTTCTTTCAAAGGTCTGAGAAAGCCTTTCAGACTTACAGAAATAAAGCCTTACATCCCTATAACAGAGCAATAACAGCAAAATAAATACACTGAGCTTCTAGGGAAAGGTGTTAATTTTCAAAGAGAATGTGTGTGTTTTAAGGCCATTCCTGAAATAATCCCCCTGATTTCCCCTCATTAGAGAACATTCCATAAGCACTCTCCCTACCCAGAGCTGCTGATAATTAGACCATGAGGGATTCTTTCCAGCCTGGCCTGGATGAGGACCTCAGTGCCCTCAGGCCAAACTCCTCCTTCTTGAATGGAGGCAAGTGAAACCAAGCTTGGCAGGTTTGGGTTCTTTCAGCAATTTTTAAGGCTTCTTTTGTTCAATATGAGAATTGGGTTTGTTTTCTTTCAGTCTCTCAGGGGTTTAACACATGACGGTAACCTGACTCTAAATACTGTGAACCAGGAAAGAAAAAGAAAAAGAAAAGAACAAAAGGTAGGAAAAAAAGCATTCAATGGAGTACTTTATATTCTTTGCTCTACACATTTTCCTCAGCTAAACTAAAAAATAAGGAGGGAAAAAAAAATGAAAAGAAACACCAATAAAAAGAAACTAACAAAAAAAAAATCTGGACAGAAAACATTACCCAGGCATTTAGAATATTTTCTGTGTAATATTCATCTCTTTTCTCCACTAAAATTCTTACTAGGACTTTCCCAAAGCAGTAATTTGCAGTTAAATTTACTAAATGCTCATAGCCAAGACAGAAGTATGTAGGAAAAAAATTAAAAAACAACAGATTACTGAAACTTTAACATGTTGCCAATCACCCTCTCTGCTGTATGATGATCTTCTGAAGCAGGCACTAGTAAATCATCTTCAGTAATCTATAGCTTATAAATAGTCATAAACATATTTTTTCTGTTTTAAACAGAAAAATACTTCTCCACTGAGAAGTAGAGACGATCTATATGATGGTCTAGGCTTTTGAAAAGCCCACAGAATAATCACTCATCTGCAGAAAAAACTTCTTGAATGCTGAGAAAGTGCTATCAAATTAAAAGGAAATAAAAGGAGAAAAAAATCAAGTAGTAATGACTTAAATGCAGTACAATTTAAGACCTAAAACTCCTTTAAATCCTCACCTGAATTTCTCAACGCATGTAAGATAATAAAAAATATAAATAGAATCCCAGAGTCATTGAGGTTGGAAAAGCCTCCCAGGCCATGGAGTCCCAGCTGTGCCCCGTGCCCACCTTGTCTCCAGCCCAGAGCACTCAGTGCCACCTCCAGCCCTGCCTGGGACACCTGCAGGGATGGGCACTGCCAACCTCCCTGGGCAGCCCCTGCCAAGGCCTGAGCACCCTTTCCATGGGCAAATTCCTGCTGCTGGCCAAGCTGAGCCTGCCCTGGCCCAGCCTGAGGCCGTTCCCTCTGCTCCTGTCCCTGTTCCCTGGGAGCACAGCCCAAATTCTGATTCTCTATGGACCTTTCCTTGTGGTGGGTTGACTCTGGCTCAAGGCCAGGTGCCCAGCCAGGTGTCACTGCCCTCCTCAGCTGGATGGGGAGAGAAAATATACCTAAAGCCTCAGGAGTCAAAATAGGGACCGGGAGATCACTCCCCAGTTACTGTCACAAGGAAAATAGACTCCACTTGGTGGAAAGTAATTGAATTAAATCACAGGAGAATCATAGAATCATAAAATCATTGAGGTGGGAACAGACCTCCAAGATCATCAAGGCCGACTGGTAACCAGCAGCACCATGTTCACCACTAAACCAAGGCCTCAAGTGCCACATCCACAAGTGTTTTGAACACCCCCAGGGCTGGGGACTCCATCACCTCTGTGGGCAGCCTGTTCCAACACTTGACCACCCTTTCCATGGAGAAATGTTTCCTAATACCCAATTCTAAACCTGCCCTGGCCCAGCCTGAGGCCGTTCCCTCTGCTCCTGTCCCTGTTCCCTGGGAGCACAGCCCGACCCCCCCGGCTGTCCCCTCCTGGCAGGGACTTGTGCAGAGCCACCAGGTCCCCCCTGAGCCTCCTTTTCTCCAGGCTGAGCCCCTTTCCCAGCTCCCTCAGCCCCTCCTCCTATGATTTACAAAATGAATAAATTTCCCCCCTTCCCTACCAGATACAGGCTCTAAATAGAGTTCAGGTTTAAATGAGATACAACTTCAAAATGGAACATTTTTGATAAAATTAGCATCTCTCTCAAGCTATTTGGCACAGAAATCACATATGCCAAAGATATAAAAAAAGTACACTTACACTGCCTGTAACAGCCATGCACTGTTTTCTGCCTCTAAAAAGCACTAAGCTTAACAGAGACATTCAAATTCCAGTCTCCATTCTCTTCTCCCTTTTCCTCCTTGTCCAAACCTCCTAATGATAACACAGCAATTACTTGTTCTATCCCCACTGCAATGTACTTCAGATTTGGTCAGCATTTTCCACTTAAACGTGGCATTATTCTTTCCTGTCCTACTTTGAGGTTTCTGAGTAGTTTGAAAGTGTCTTCCCAATAGAAATATCTTTCTATAAGTATGTCCATTTCTGAATGCTTATGATTAAGGAGATAATGTTGCAGGCAACTAGCAGAGCACATCTTGTAATTAAAACCAATTCTTCTAGGGCTGATGCATCATTCTTCCAAACTCAATACCTTGGCACTTCTGTGTCCTCTTCCTACATCCAAATATAGTTTCAGCCCAGCACCATCACTGCATTTGTTGTACAGTGTGTGTGAGAAAGTGTTTTGAACTTCATACAGGGGGTTTTAAACTGCTATAATTTTCCCAAATGTTGATATCTCTACAATAAGCGGAACACACTTGAATTTCGAGGACACGGTCTGTTTAAGGAAATTTGTTATTCTGCTAATCATTTATCCTTCTACCTTCTCAAAGTAACTGATCTCTTCAGAACACTTGTCAAGGCACACAAAAAGCTGTAGGTTTATACATGCCTGGGACTGGCAGGGCAGTAGCTTAAAACACAAGCATGATACCCCCAGAAGTCGTCTTTGTTCCTGATAGCTGAACAGTTCAAATATTTTCCATTACCAGAAAAAATGAATTTATATTGATCTTCATCCTCTCTAGAGCATCCTTTGGAAAAATGATATATATGTATGGATGAGGCACTGTTCACTTCAGTACCATAACGATTGGCTCCAAGTGAAAAATGAGGACAGCAACTCATTATACAGCACACATGGGGCAGTGCCTTTGTTTCCTCTACATGGCTTTTTTTTTTTCCAAAATAAATGTTCTTATTTAAAACTCCCTCACCAAAAGCACCTGTATTTACATTACAGTATAAGGAGGCTTTAGCCTGCAACCAAAAACCCAAGCACCAACCCAAAAAGCAGGGGACACAAAGGGAAGTTCAAGAGACAGTGCACAGTCCTTACTCCTCTTGTAAATGGCATAAATTACTACCCAATTTTATGGATCATAATCTATTCTCATTTCTTATTTCTCTAGAATCATTGCATTTTGCTTTCTAACGTTGCTTTATAAACATTGATGAAAAAAGCTGAATTATCTCAGTAAGGCAATCAGATGGGGTTTTGTAACCGAAAACAACAAACAGCAAGAAAACAAACACAAGCAACAATCCACATACAAGTTCACGGGAAAAAAGCCCAGTAGATTCTCATTGAACATCACATGGGTTTGGGGTTGAAGGGACCTCTAAGGTCCTCTTGTTCCACCCCCTGCCACGGGCTTCTGCTATCCCAGGTTGCTCCAAGTGGAAGTGTCCAAGGCCAGGTTGGACAGGGAAGGTGTCCCTGCCCATGGCAGGACGTGGAACCGGGCGATCAGTTCAGTGATGATCAATCCAAGGATGATCACTGGATGATCAATCAAAGCTCCCTGCCTACCCAAGGCATTGTGAAAACTCAGAGGTTGAGCACAACTTCCTCATCTGATTGCAAAGTGGAAGATCTTACTACCTGAAAGATTAAAGCCCAGTAATTAATTATCTTTATGAAAGAAAGAAATCTTGTGGAGAAATGCAAGAAGTACAAAACAGTAGGAAAACCAGCACCAGAATTCTTTTTTTTTTTTTTGTGAGCCACAAGACCCCTATTTCTTTTTCAAATTCTCTGCATCCAAGTGGAGACAGCATCACAAATCATCTTTATGGAATGGGTTATATTTCTCTATTCCAGCCCAAAAGCTGCAACAGAGGAGCAACAAAAACAGGTGATATTAAATTACTCTATAGTGACTCTCTAAAGAATTTGCAAAAGACAGATTCACCAAGAAAATGTGGAGTAGGGAAAAATCTAAACACTTCTGACCGATTATCCATGCACCAGGATATACCCTGAAGCTTTCTCTGCTGGCTTCACTTCCATAACTAAGAGGAGTTTTGATTGGTCTGAATAAAGGAGGGAATAGAGGTTTCCTATCAATATTTTCCCTTCTGGGCTTTTTTAGGAACAAAAAAAGGCCTACTTTACTACAGCCAAGTCCTCTGTTTTACATCCAGTAAAATGTTCTCTACTCTGGATCAACAAAGGAAGCTGAATTAAATAAAAAGACCCCTGTTTGCTTTATACAGGAAGATGTTTCTCAGGTTTGTAGATAACCAGAAAATTCCTCAGAGGTCCAATCCTACAGACACAGCATCACTAATTTCAGAAGCAGCTGAGCACTTAGAGACATCACTGTTACTCTTAGGAGTTTGGTACTCTCATCTTTGCTAAACCTGACAAACACATTTGTATTTTATGCCAGCAGAGACCCATCTCCCATGGTGAGAGGGAGACCCCAAACAGCAGCACTGTGCTCTCACTGCAGCAACCCCAGAAGGCTCAAAACAAAGTGGAGGAATCTATGAGGAGCCTTTGAGGGGTCAAGAAGGTGAAAGAAGTTCTGTGCAGAGAGGTGTTGAACTAAAAACTACACACTGTAGCTGTGCAATCAGCAAAAGGGGAGATTTGCATGTCAGAGTTTGGTCTCTTCTCAACCACGAGCTCCAAAGTGAGAGTGGGGCTCTGATCATCTCCCTGCAGTTCAGCAGTCAGGAGCCTCTGCCAACGTGCAGCCAAGTGGAACTACAGGATGTGACAAAACATGATGTGACAGGGAAATTTCAAAGGAGAACCCACTAATTTGAGCCAGTAATTGCTACAATTCACACAGAACCCCATTACTTATACACTGAATTTTCCAAGCTGGATTTGTGGCATATTTTTAACTGGATTAAATGTCAACTTCAACGGAGCAATTAGCATTTTTAAAAAATATTTCTCATCAACAGAGTACTATTTATCACCTGGCAGGTAATAATTTCTTATTCCTACCTTTAGTACTGTGGAATATTTTCTCTCAAATAATATATTCAATCAAAAGAACACAACATCTTATGTTAATGTAATCTTTGTACAGCTTTAGCTAAAATCTCAAGTGCTGATAATTACAAAGAAGTCTGTGATGGGATTCCAGAAAACTGGCATTTTATTTATTTATTTTTAGAGGGACAAAAATTCAGCACATTCTTGAACAATGCTCAGTAGCACGAACTGTTATCTTTGCATGTCTTGCATTTCTAGCTGAGATATTGGAAACATCTCTGGAAAAGAGCAGACAAGACAGTGCAAAGCTCCTGCAGAACTGTGCCATCTAGATAAAAATACTGCACATTCCTCTGGAAAGGTGACACAAACATTTCCCTCTGTTACTTTTTAAATTTGAAAAAACAGAATGGGCCAGGTTCTATATAAAGTAGCATTCTGGTACCATGTAGCAATATTCTACAATGACAGAAGTTACTCTGTGAAAATTAATATAAATTTTTGGATGGTCTGTTGGGCACCACTGCAATGCTTCCATAACTGGGGATTTTCAGTGGAGGCATCATCTTCAGAATGAACATGGAAAAAGTAATTATTGGAAGATGGATGGATGCATTTAACAGATTATTTATTAGAATCCCAGGATGGTTTGGGTTGGGAGGGAACACAAAGCTCAGCCCATTCCACCCCAGCCATGGCAGGGACACCTCCCACTGTCCCAGGCTGCTCCCAGCCCCAGTGCCCAACCTGGCCTTGGCCACTGCCAGGGATCCAGGGGCAGCCACAGCTGCTCTGGGCACCCTGTGCCAGGACCTGCCCACCCTGCCAGGGAACAATTCCTGCCCCAGAGCCCATCCAGCCCTGCCCTCTGGCACTGGCAGCCATTCCCCCTAATTGTGGTTGTGTACATTTACATTTCAAAGCTTGGACTTAAGCACCGAGCCCTGCTTCAAGGTTTCCAGGTGTCAGCCTAATATAGAAAGGAAACTGCCCATTTCTCCTTGTTTATTTACTGCTTCAGATGTTTTTCTTACACCTAAATGGTTTTGTTCCTAGAAATTTCATAAGGGATTCATCCGGGGCTCAAGCTCCTGCACAGCTTAACTACTTTTATTGCCAGCACCAGCCGACTGAGAATAGTAAAAAGATTGAAATTTTTTTATTTTTGGGTGTGTAATTGGCTTGGACCATTTTTAAAGCTAACAAAATATTGGAAATCCTCAACACTACTGCACAGTCTCAGCTCTACTTTGCAGAAAAGTGCCCAGTCTGTTTCCACTCTTTGGGTGAAGTACAATGTTAGCATGTATGAAAAAGTTCCATGCAGTACATGATCGTTTCTAATCTCTCACATCTTCAGCTTTCTCACTGTCAATACCCATCCTGTTTGTTTCGATATGAATTACACATATTTCAGGCAGGATTAAGCAGCACATTAAAAAAAATAAAATAAAATCAGAGGAACCAGGAGGAAGAGGTTTCTTAAGCTCTTTTAGCTGCTTAGAAGTAAATCATAAAATGTCAAGCTAGAAAAATTGGCTCAGATAAGTATGATTTTTCCTGAATTAGTTCCCTAAGCTTTTATCCTTGCTGAACACTTTCAAGTCAATCTTAAATGCTGTGCTTACCTTAATATTAAACAGTTGTGCTACACGTGCAAAATATGGGATGTGTGAGCTGCTCTCAAAGTGAAAGTTTGTCTCTCTTTGTTTAAATAAGGAAAATATCGGATTTGTTTCGCATCAGAAGGAACAGCAAAGCCATTAGGATTATTTTTAGGTATTTCTCTTCCATTTAGCTGAAGGCTTCCTCTGGTGTTATCTTCCATTACATTCATTATATATTCTGCAAAACTTGGTATCTTGAATCTTGCAGCTACTTAATTTCATATATTCAAGTTTTAACAATAATATAGTTATGTCTGTTAGCAATTACACTGTCATAATTATACCATCATATTTTCAAGTGTTCAAGGCTTTAAAAATTTTAAACAAGCTGTCATTTCAGATTCCACAGGGCTTTCATTCCTTTTCTGTGACCTACAAGAAATCCTGTTAATACTTCGTTGTACACTATATATGGAAATAAAGAGAGTATATAATTTAGATAATGTATCCTTAATACTGGATCCAATGCCCAGAATGAATGAAAGGAAGTGTTTTAAGGAAATATTTTAAACCTAAAGTTATGTAAAATTGAAATTCTAAGCCTGAAAATTACCCTTTATGAACCTTTTTTTTTCAGCATGGCAATGAAAAAATGATATATTCAGAATAACAAAAAAAAAAGTTAATGTATATACATATATATATATATATAAGATGGCTACAACATCCATGATATAAACAAGACACAAATTCCACAAATTTTGTATTCAGCTAGAATCTTGGCTACACATCTCAAGTTTAAAGTTCCCTTTGCTCTCTGCCCAGACAAAAGTCAACATCTTAGAACCTCCTGCCATACCTGAGTTTAACTGTGCTCTTGTTCCCAAACCTGCAAGGTTTTCCAGCAAGGTGGATCAATCAGGCCATGCAGAATGTTGTCAGGGAGCCCTTGATTTTGGCCTGCGTAGATAAGACATGATGTTATCAGCACTGAGAGATGTTCTTTCCTCTCAGGAAATGGCCACCAAGGATGGAAGTTGCTACCCGCATATCAAGAAGGTAAATTTGCATTTGAAGCTCTCTCTCCATTCCCTGGGATCCCCATCACTGAGGAGCATGCAGCATGAGCAGCCCAGCAGGAGCAGGGGTTTGCAGGGATGTTCCCTCCTGCAGGAACAGGAGTTTGCAGGGATGTTCCCTCCTGCAGGAGCACAGGTTTGCAGGGATGTTCCCTCCTGCAGGAGCACAGGTTTGCAGGGATGTTCCCTCCTGCAGGAACAGGAGTTTGCAGGGATGTTCCCTCCTGCAGGAACAGGGGTTTGCAGGGATGTTCCCTCCTGCAGGAGCACAGGTTTGCAGGGATGTTCCCTCCTGCAGGAACACAGGTTTGAGGGATGTGCCCCTGCCTGCAAGGACTGTGGGTGCAGCACTGAGGTCAGGATGGAGCTACTTCTCCCAAACATGAGCCTCACCTCCTCCTGCTGTGGAAGGTGAGAGGACAATTTTGTCAGGCAAATCTATCTGGGCAGAAGGGTATTTGAGAGGAAGTACCTGCAAAAAACCTGACTTCTGCGTGTGCCTTGAAACCTAAACAACAGTGATTCTTGTGTGGGTATCTTATACACAAAATTAACCAGAAACTAACTACAAAGGACTTCTTTCACCAGTAGCATTTAAAAAAAATAACTAATATTAAAAATTACAACAGAATTAATATTAAAATCTACTCCAGTGCATGTATAGAGAGTGAAGAGGTGGACATCATCTTAAGCTGGGCCAGGGCAGGCTCAGCTTGGCCAGCAGCAGGAATTTGCCCATGGAAAGGGTGCTCAGGCCTTGGCAGGGGCTGCCCAGGGAGGTTTGCAGTGCCCATCCCTGCAGGTGTCCCAGGCAGGGCTGGAGGTGGCACTGAGTGCTCTGGGCTGGGGACGAGGTGGGCACGGGGCACAGCTGGGACTCCATGGGCTCAGAAATGTTTTCCAACCTCAAAGATTCTGGTATTCTATAAATAGATTTGTAGTGCAAGTCAAATACACATCTAACTTAGCATGAGTTATAATTCATCTACTCTTAAATGGAACAGCAGTTCAGAAAAATAATGTGCATTTCCTTTGAGGTTAAAGATGTCCTAGGGAAAAATAACAATGGCAGAGTCATAAAACAAAACAAGGGGGAGGAAAACTTGTACTACACAAAGTACAGTGTTTTCAATCCATCTTGATTGATGGTTCAAAACAAGGGATTGAAAGCAAAATATATTAAATTTCAGCACACAACAATGGTCAAACTTCTCTTCCACAGGGCATATTCAGACTTGCAAATAAACACAAATAGTCATTAAAAGTTTGTATTTAACATACTGCACTTAGTAACTTAGAATTGAGCAAAATCCCTGAATACAAAAAGCAATTAAACGTAAATAAAACACAAGATTGCTGTAGCCCTTTTCAATAATATATGATTTTTTTGTATGATTTTGTGAGGCAGTTTCAGCTGGATCCCCTTTGTGCCTCTCAGAATTATTAATATGATGTGCTGTTTTTGAAAGCATTTGGTAAATGTGCCAACATGCAAATTAAATACACTACAGACTATGGCAACGACATATCGATTCTCATTTTCTGACAATAAATTTTATCTGAAAAATAAGTACATTCCCATGGACACCTGTGAATGCAAACAATCCACAGAGGAATACAGAGGAGGATCTTTGCCAACAAGCAATCCCAATGTGTTTATATAATCCCAGTGGAGGTCAAGGGGTTTTTCAGGACTTCAGTAATTTTAAACGAGTCTTTGGAAAAATACATCAAAAAAGCAGGTCCCTTTAAACAAAATACTTTGCCTCCTAACCATAAAAAGCATGAAAATATTAAATCCTTGATTAGAGAGCAATTTTTTTTTTTTTTAAGTACTGAAGGTAATCCTTGTAGCTGCTCTTTAACAGCACTATAAGAATCACTGATAATGCTTTTGGAAACAAAGAATGTGACAGACATTTAGGATAAAAAGTTACTCCAGTGTTTATTTTTAGTTCCACGAACTTATGTGAATAACTATTCTTTTAGAAAATATCTTTTCTGTCAGCTAGAAGGAAGAATCAGCCTACTCTAACTACTGTTTAAAGTGCAGC
Source organism: Nicator chloris (assembly GCA_013400495.1). Lineage (NCBI taxonomy): Eukaryota > Metazoa > Chordata > Aves > Passeriformes > Pycnonotidae > Nicator > Nicator chloris. Next base: position 917,240 of record WAAE01010726.1, read on the forward strand.
TCCAAACTTTCCGTAATAATTTTCTGAATTGGTACAATTTTATGATGGAAATATCCTGAAGCTCTTAAAAAAAAAAAAAAAAATGAAAACATGATTTTCTGTTTTCAGTGCACCTGAATAATCTCCCAATGGAAGAGTTGGATAAATAAAGAGAAAAATAATATAACCTTTCCACTGTTCCCACTGAAGCAGCTTATTCAGTGATCAAACATAACTTCGTTACATGCTGCAGAAACTTAACTTGTAAGTAATGAAGAATCCATATTTCCCAGTTTACCAATATTTAAGGAACATCTGCCTCCTAAACACTCTGATTTAAGGGAAAAAAAAATTTCTTTGATACTCCAATAACATCAGATGGTGTGTGGTAAGGAGGCAGAAATATCTACTTCATGGAGGCACCCAAGGAACCCAACCAGAGGCTGAGGAAGACTAAAAGATAAATCTGTATCTGTATGTTTAAAGAAAATAAAAGGATTATTCCCTAAAACTATGAGGATTAAAAAGATCCATTTAAAAATACAAGCATATTTTGGCACAGGCATGTTAAACACTTGACTTGCAGAAGCATCACATTAACAGCAGCATTGTAATCCCACTAATAAAATCAGTCCATCCATAGGTGTAGCAACAAAAGGAGACATTTGAGTAAGAAATTGCTCCTATTTTTCCAAGCATCTACAAAGAGTTTTTCCTGTAAAAATGCAAAAGGAAGAAATCTGAATACCATATCCCAGAACATGGGAGTATTGCAACTATCTGGAATAGATCCAGTGACTGTTTTCCTTCTTTATATTCTTGTCCAATTCCCAAAAAGTGATTTCTCAACTCTTCAATAGCAAAAGCTGATTTTTTTAAAATATGAAATAAAAACCACTAAATTTTTAGTGGCATTACTACAAGAGGACTAATTACAACTAAAAATTATAAAAATATTGAAAGATATTTATACTCTTCTACATTCTTTACCTCAAAGAGAAATAACAGAATAAGAATTATCTCTGCAAATTTAAATTGGAAATGAAATGTTTCCTCTCCCAAGTACACGTGGAAAGACAAAGAATGGAATTGGAAATTGAACCACTAATGAAAATTTCACTGAAAATTCAGATACAAATATATGTCCTACCAATATCCCTACGACTTTAGTAGATTGTATTATTGTAATTTTTAACTTGAAAATTATTGACAAATCTGTTTATTTAATCCAAATTTTTACTAAATCTGTGACAGTAGGGAAGGTAAACAGAATATCAACTCTTGCTTTCTTTTTCTGATTATTCACTGAAACCATTCACCTCATCTCAGGCCCAGGAGTGCTGTAAAAACCACTGTGGTGTGATCCCACTCCTGTTCCAGCCACTGGGGATCTTGTGTAGACAATCCATCATTGTGTTAATCAAAAACACCTCTATATTTATTCCTATTCTTCTGCTTTTCACCATCCCTTTCCTTTAAAGTCCCCTAAAATTCAGGGAATCTACTTAAATTCCCTTTTTCCTTCAGAACATGATTTAGGAAGAACATTACATTTGGTATTCCTGAATTCTCAGTATGTAATGGAAAGAATTTTAAAATTCCCCTGAAAAGACTCCAGAAATGCATCTACACATACTTTCATCTTGCATATCAATCTATAATGTCATTCTAACCATAATTTGATTTTTTTTTTCCTGCTGCTTTTTCAAGCTATAGAAATAAAACAGAAGCTTTGCGTTTCGAGCACAACTGAGCCAATTAAGAGATCCAAATTACTGGATAATTGATCGCATTTTGACCTTTGAGGACTAATTTAGGGAGTAAAATGCCAGATTATTAACAGCTCAAGAAAATAAATTCTGTCTGAAAATCATATTAATCCTTAGTGAAAAATAACTATTTAAGTGTCCATGCAGTTTATTTAACACTTTTGTGCACTTTTCATCTTTTGTACATGAAAAAAACCCTAAATTCTGTTATTTTTAATTTATACATACTTTAACCTTGAATTTATTCTCTATGGTGTTCAGCGGTATCGACCATAAGAAAGAAAATTTAATAAATTTACAGGATGATTTGGGTTGGAAGGGACCTCAAAGCCCACCCAGCCCCACCCCAGCCATGGCAGGGACACCTCCCACTGTCCCAGGCTGCTCCCAGCCCCAGTGCCCAACCTGGCCTTGGCCACTGCCAGGGATCCAGGGGCAGCCACAGCTGCTCTGGGCACCCTGTGCCAGGGCCTGCCCACCCTGCCAGGGAACAATTCCTGCCCCAGAGCCCATCCAGCCCTGCCCTCTGGCACTGGCAGCCATTCCCTGTGGCCTGGCCCTGCAGCCCTTGGCAATTGTCTCTCTCCATCTTTCCTGCAGCTCCCTCAGGCCCTGCAAGGCCACCCTGAGCTCAGCCCAAAGCTTCTCCTGTGCAGGTGAACAATGCCAGCTGTGCCACCTTTCCTCCCAGCAGAGCTGCTCCAGCCCTCTGCTCACCCTGGTGATATTTTTGCTGAAGCAATTTGTGACCCAGCCCTTTGGGTGCCACAGGTGCCCCTTTCCTGGCAAGCACCGTTCCCACCTGGCTGCTGTGGGGACAGCCCGTGTGACCTCGGTGCCCACTCTCAGAATTCCCGCGGTCGCTTTGCCGCACGGAATTCACTCCGGTCCCTGACTGAGCCCTTGGGCTCATTCCCGCAGCTCCCTGTGCCACTGCAGGGCAGCTGCAGCAAACCCAAGTGTTCCCTTCCCCTTCGGATTCTCCTGCTTTGTCTGGGGGGAGCTGCACGGCAGCAGGGTTTCTCTTCAGCTGTGAGAAAACCTTGTTGTTTCTCTCCTGTCCGCTGGGCTCAGAAGGGTACGAGAGCAGCAGAAACTAATCGCCGTGGTTGTACACGCAGAGTACAGTGAGTCCCCTCGGTTTTTTTTATCTTGAAGGCAGCTTAATAGTTTGAGAACAGAGTCTTATTAATGTAAATGAAGCTCTAATAGCATATTGCATGAAATTCTTTTTATTAAGCATTTCTTTGGAAAACAGCCTACAAACTGGATTAATCCACTGCACTGTATTTCCTGTAAGCACCTAACCAAAGTGACTTTTAAAACAGATTGCTGAGTAAACTTTCAAGTAGCCAATAAAGATACTTCTGCTGTAAAAAAAAAAAAAAAAAAAAAAAAAGTGTTTCATATGTAGTTAATTTCACACTTATTTGCACTGGAAAATTAAATTTTTACTTATCAACATGCCACAGAAATACTGGGGGAAACTCTGCTCTGATGTTCTACACAGCACTTTTTGCTTTAGGCAAACTATAATACAATTAATTGACAATTAGGAAGCTGACATTATAATCCTGGTAATATTGCCTAATTCTCCAGTGGCACTGTCCACACGGCCAGTCCATTCCATCAAGAAGAACAAAAAGATTTGTTTGCAATGCCTAAGAAGGCACCTAAATTCCTGGATTATTTTCTAGAATAGTGTCAAGGCACACTAATCATTCATGTGCTTTTGGAAATTATGCCTTAGGCCTGTCGTTCCTGGGCACTACACATTCTCTTAAAGTATAAGGAGAAAGAAAATAGGATTGGGCATCTGTGACTGACATTAACACCTTACACTGGCTCATTATCTACTTAAAATGAGAAGAAAAAGTGAAAGTATTTTCTGGGCAAAGCCAAAGAAAAATTAATTGTCTGTCATTTAAAACAAAATTATGCGGACTGTTTCTAGACAAAGGTTAGGGGGCTACCTTCATCAGACTGAAAATCTGCTTTATTTTCAGATAGATTTCAAATTAAGAGGCATTCATAATTTCATTTTTGATTTTTAAATATGTTTCAAGATGTAAATATTACTGAGACTTGTTTTTCTGTTTCTTGTCCTGAGGGTTTTCTCATATAACCAGTGTAATACTCAATATTTTTCAAATTAACTCCCCCTGACAGAACACGAGGTTTATCATGTAGATCAATTAAGACTTAAGCACAGTGGACAATGATGGAAGTTTGATTACTTTTCAACAGTCCACCAGTAATTTCTTGTGCATTTTTCTTAAATATTTAATCAAGCATCAGCAATAAATCCTGTTACAAGTTTGCCTCAGTGGCTTAAAGAGGGCATCCTTTTGAGTCCCCAAAACACAGTAGTTACTTCAAATTCCTGGGAAAACACCAGAAACAACAGAAAAATTCTGCCCTACAAAGCTGTACACTGCTGTGGTCGATCACAAGGGGATGATCACAAGATCTGCCTGTGCAGGGCCAGGGGCTGTCCTCGATGGTCTCTGTGTGTCCCTTCCAGCCCAGGATATTCCACGTTCTGTGATTTATCCCAAAGCTGAAAATCACACCAAGTCCATAAATCATTCAGTGATCTGCTTCCATTGCACCCCTGACACAACAGCTGAACTTTCAGACCTGTTTAATGAGAACAGGGCAATCCCACTGGGAGGGAATCCCATTCTCCTGGCTGCTCTCCCTGATCCCTTGTCCCTGCGAGCTGCCACGGTGAGCAGTCCTGAACAGACACTTGCAGCTCCAGGTTCCAAGGGGAAATGGGGAGACTTTGTTTTCTCAGCAAGGACCCATGTTTTACATTTGCAACAGGCCTTCCCTGAGTACCCTTGTGGGATACAGAGGCTGCCTTCCTGGAAACGATCCTGCATTCACGTAATCCGCAAACACTTGTAAGAAAATGGATCTTTCTTTCTGATAATTTACCAGCCTAAGTCTGCTGTTCCTTGAAGTTTTAGGAAAACAAGTTAAAGACAGACTTTCCCCCCTATATTCTCTGCTTTCAATGAGTAAATATTAAAAAGTAAAAGTCAAAAGATTTGTCAAAAGTTCTGCAACATCTCATAAACAGTGTGCAGTACTCCTTGTAAACGGGCAGTATTAATATTGGCTGACTCACACTCCCCACTGCTTATCTGCAAGTAAAAAGCTTATCTTGTATGTAAGTAAACATTCTCTAACTGCATGTGAGAAAACACTCTCTAACTGTCTTCCATTGATGCCAAATGGTAAAATAAAAACCCAGCCTGGAGGAGCCCTCTCAATTTTAAAAGGCTTAGAAGATCTGAAAAACCCAGATGCAAGATGCTCAAGGCAAAGAGGTGCAGCAAACCAGCTTGTTCCCTCACTGAATAACACTCAGAAAAGTGTCATAAAGGATTGCTTGAGGGATTTATTCTATGTATTTCCAGTGGCCTTACTGCTCCCCTGCAGTAAACACAAGAATTATGAAAGGTGATCAATTATGAGTAACCACCATGCACATTGTACCCACTTTGTTGCTCAATTCTGCAAAGGTACTTACATGATTTAAATAATTCCAGTTTGCTTTTTTTTCCAGAGTTGCAAGTTGGAGTAGATCTCTTACTAATCACGTTTTGCTTGATTTTTATTGTTTTACATTGAAACAATTCAGAAGTTTCTATTAAAGAAGAATCATTCATTTAAGTGTAACTAAATCAGGACTGGCTGGTGATTTCAAGGTTAAGCAAAATGCTGCAAGTGAGGCCTAGTAGTTTATGACCACAAACAGTGGCAGATCTGTAGGTGGAAGGCAGTTTAAATACAAATATTACTAATATTTACAATGCAAATCAACAGTGCCATGATTGTCATATTTGCAATCATCCTTACAGAGTTGGCTGTCATAAATGTAAACACCCATGTCTTACAAGACTTAATTTCTCTTCTCAGTGTGTCAAATGCTACTTTTCTTTTGATATATTTTTTTTTTTTTGAGAGCTCATGCTTTTTTTTTTTTTGAGTGGGAAAATTATTCTCATTCATAATTTCATTAGAACACCATGGAGCCTGAGATTCATTTATCTGTGTCTCTATCAATCTGAAGTTTTTAATGTTTTGTTCAGCATGATTAGCCTTTATTTAATTTGCATGATGGTGGGTTTCTTTGCATTTCCCCTAATCTTACTTGTTTTTACTCCTTCCCTGCTTCTCTCTCTTTCAGTAGGGATAAATCATCAATACTGGATAAATCACCAATCCTACACAAACAAAACTGTCTTGTTGATGGTCAGTGAATATCTTCTCTCTTCACACACACACACTCTTGTTGATGGTCAATGAATATCTTCTCTCTTCACACACACTCTTCACACACAACTGCGCTCACCTTGCTTCTCTGTTGGAAGGTATCACACACAAACCTGTGCTAAAAGCAAAGCCTTTACTGACACTGGCAAAACACCCTTTCCACGTGACCACCTCTCCTGACTGCCATCCCCACCTCTGTCAGCAAATCCCTTCACTCCAAATGCTCTCTAGGAGAACTCCAAGATATTACCATCATCCAGTTTTTTCTAACAATCAGTTCAGATGGAAATTCATCAGAAGAGAATGGCTCACACTACCTTTGTCCAGAAAGAATTTCAGCACTCAATTAAAGAAAAATTCTATTATCTGCCTATTTTTTCTCTCCTCAGTAGATATGGACAAGGAAGATAAGTGAGGGCAGGAGGGAGATGGGGAAGAAAGCTATAAAGGTTATGAATAAGGAGTATTTGTGGCCTTCTCTCTTTTACTCCTCCCCTCTTCTACTATTCTAAGTTGATCTGGGGAAAGAAAACAGACAAGGGACAGGAGTAACCATAATGCAAGTATGTTAAAGTGCCGTGTATTATTCTATGACACCTGACTGGAGCAGGTGATGCTTTAAGGGGTTTAGGAGAAGAAAGCTCAAAAATAACATTAAGAATTGCTTAGAAATTCTGCTTTTACTAGAAAACATCTTTACCCCCAGAGACAAGAGAGAATCACACAGAGTGCCAGGGTGGGTGAGGCTGGAGGGCCCCAGGGGCTGCTCTGGCGCCACCTCCCTGCTCCAGCAGGGCCATCCCAGAGCACAGGGCACAGCAGTGTGTGCAGAGGGCTCTGCAATGTCCCCAGGGAGGAGACTGCACAGCCTCTGGGCACAACGTGCTCAGGGCTGGCACTGCCCAGGGCAGAAGTTGTGTCTCTGTGCAGGGGCAGCTCCTGGCTCAGGCCCTGCCCGTGGCTCTGGGGCCATTGCTGGTGCAAAAGATGAGCAGAACTTTTACCTCTTCAGAGCTGTTTTTGCAGTTCCTCAGTGCACTGTCCTTCAGTGCTCTCACAGTGCTTCTTTCCTCCTTTCAGCTGTTAAGTGTGTAATTCTTGACTGAGAACCTGTAGCTAATTAACTAAGGACTAATGAGAGCACAATAGGAATAGAGTGCTAAACAACTTTGTTCAAACATACTCATACGGTCCAACAGACGCTTTGAACACACTTTCTCTCCACAAGCTAAACTAAAGAAGACCTCTACTCTCTGCCTCCCTGTCTGTGTGTACACAGACTGCTGAGACAGACAGGAAAATTGAAAAAAATACCAGTTCAGCTCTAACACAAATGACAAAGTCAAATAACAATATTCTAAAGATCTTTCTCTGTATTAGGCAGTCTGAGATTTCATAAAGGATCCAAAGACCACAGAATTCTGCTGCTTTTTCTCTGTAAGAGCATCATCCTTTATAATTTTTTTTCTTCTGTACATGTTTCACATTTCATGAATTATGTGCATTATTACAGTATCTGCAGGTCCTGCTTGTCATCAGCTCTTCATGCTACCAGACCTTGAACTTCACAGTTCTGAGCTTCCAGGTCCTCAGGTGCTTTTAAAAAAAATTCATCTTGTCCCATTTAGATTAAAATCAATTATTGGCTAATTCACAGCAATAAAAGCAAACTCTAGCAAACTAGAAGCCCTGTCATTTTACTGATTCTTAATCTCAGCTGATTTTTTTTTTTTAATTTCATTTATTCTCTGAAAATAGTAGCCAATTCCAGAGTGGCCAAATATGCATGTCCATGGGCAGACCTGTGGCAGCAATTTAACCAAGGATATGAAATCATACCAAACTCTGGTGCAGTGTCCATTAAGGGCAGAGGATAACTTTGTTAGAACCTCGCTCCAACAGTGCTTATGAGATCACACTAAGCACTTTAAGGAGCTTAACCATTGCTCACAGAGTAGACCAGGCCAGCAGGGATTTCAGTGTGTAATTCGAGTGTGGTTAGATATTCCATCTGAGGTTCAGATAGCCCTCTAATGACTTCCATTTATTTGCACTAAGAAATATCCTCCTGTGGCTCAAAAAACCATCTTGCTCACAATTATATCTGAAAGTCAAGAAAGCTTCACGTCATTTCAAAACCTGAAGTGAGTGCTGTGTATAAACAGTACTAGCAGTAACAAAAACAAGCTTGGAATTAGGACTACAGTGTCAGGGATTCAAATTGAGAGAAAGCAGAAATCCTTTGGATCCTCTACTCTAACAAATGCAGCTCTCATAAGAACGCTAAGGAAATGATGTACTTTAAAATATTTGGGATTTCTAATGGCCTGTGTAGACCAGGGCACAAATCTCCTACCATTTTTTTAAATTGCATTTTTAAGTAATTTATTCTCATTACTTAATTTGTTAACTGTACAGGAGCTAAAACTCCTGATTAAGGATCAAGAACAAGGGTGAAAAGATACCAATTGCACATCACTGTACTCCTACATTGCCATTTGTGATAAAAATATACTCTGCATATGTTCACGTGCACATAACAAACACCAAACTTTGCTTCTAACCAGTACTTTTTTAGTGTATTTTATCCCTTTTTTCTTAAAACTTAAACAGAAAGCATCAAAAAACTCCTTATGCAGCCAGGAGGTGAGATCTAAGAGGCTAATATTGACAACTTTCTGTCGTAACAGGAAACATTCCAATTCAGCCTCTTCACAGAATCTAGAAATATACTCAATAGGGTAATAGTAAAAACATTCTCTGTTACCTTTGATTTACCAACTAACCATTCCCAGGTTTTCTTCTGGAGGCAGCTGCCCTAAATTATAACAAAGTACCAGCTCTTCTACACTTCCACAACTGCTCTTTAAAGTCAATTACAAGCAAAATCTCATATTTCTTAGGGGATAAAGGTCTTTGTTTAGGCATTATGGAAAGTAATACCTAATTTTTGGATGCAAGGGATATGAAAGATAAATCCTGATCTGCTCCAGTCTGTCCAAGTTGAGATGTCCCAAAATACAATATGAGTTTTAGTGTAAAGAAACACCCACAGCACTGCCAGGATGCCTCCATGATTAGACTTTACAGGAGTTTAGGATTCAAACTTTCACAGCCTAAATTCAATGAAGTACCACTTTGGAGGAATAAATCCTTTCATTGACAGGCAATGATTGTGTATTATTAAAATGCAAAAGGGGATGCTATGCTGTGCTGTGCTATAAAACCCTTCACGGGATTCTGCAGAGTTTTGAAGACTCTGCCTGGTGATATATGGAGTAATAAACTGCAGAGGTTACCCAAGATGTATCCCCAGCCTAGGACTAAGGGCTTTCCAGAGTAAAAAAAAAAGACAGAATGCTATGATACAATGTCCTGAGCACAACAAAGCTGATTAGGTTCTAATTGACTATTATCTCTCTCATAGACAGGTATGTATAGATTTTATATGCCAAAGTTTACATTTAGTCAAGAGAAACAAAATTGTCAATGCTCATAATTTACAATAAGAAAAAAATAAAACCCAACCCAGCAAAGATTATTTCAGATCTTTTATTGCCAAGTGTTTGGATCTCAGTTGCTCTCAACAATTCAAAGAGCACTCACAGCTTGAACTGTTTTTATGTTTAATTACAGTAAGACGAATGCAACTCAATCTATTTTGTGTTCCTTATTAATGTCTACAAGGCACTAAGTGTAGCATTATTCCTTGATGTCTACTGGAATGCTGAAGACAACTCAAAAATTTAATTTACCGCTTCCTAAGTTTCCTATTAAAAGCACATGATACACACTGATTGCTTCCTAACATTCAAATGGCCACAGGTGGAGCTATTTTTTTTAAATATAAAATGCCTAGCCTACTCTAGAATTCTGTTTAGAGCATCACAAGTGCTCCAGTTAGTGAAGCTGATGAGTTACTGCTCACCCACCAGCTGAGGCCATGTGGGGGGTGCAGCCCTGTGTGCAAACCACACCATGGATGAGGTGATTTAATGGAGCTGCCCTGAAAACCAAGTGCACACTCACTGGGAGAAAAGAGCACTATTACCTAAAGCAGTTTGAGGTATGATCCTTTCCTTGGGGGTGTGTCCTGTGAAATTATTAAAATACTGTGTTTTGTAAAGCATTCCCAGAGAGATCAACACAATCCTTTATCACTGCACTTGTCCTCAATCCATTTCAGATATGAGATGACACATTAACAGACAGGAATGAAATTGGGTTTACACTTTTTTATGAAGCTTAACTACATGACCCTGCTTGTGCCCTCTCCAGACCTGGAACATCACCCCAATTCCTGCACAGTCATTATCCAAAAAGTAAGATAGAGACTCTTCTGTTTAACCCATATTCTAAGACTAGAGCCTGGCAGTAGGAAAATTTCCGTAAATAATATTTCCATTTAGCATTTTGATTGTAAAAAGAACATTACAGCTTCTGTAGAACTACATAATCTATGGTCAGGGCTTCAGAGCTCTCAGGTTTCCTGAAAGACATGTTTTATGCTGGTTCTTCATACTGAGGTAGACTTTAAAACAGAAAATTTATTTGTGCAAATGGTTCCCCACTGCAACTGTAAGAAGTTTGTATCTATGGATATAAAATTTTGCAACCAAACTCAACTGTTCTAATAAAAATACTAAAAACTGTTAAAAAATACACCTCTAAAAAAATAAAGCTATCCTGTAGAAAACTAAGAACTGCCCCATATAAAGTCTCTACCTGCCCTTTCAGGCAGTAAAACTCACAAATTTATTTAGACTTTGTTGAAAAAATGAAAAGAGAACACTTTTGTAATTTGAGGTTTTAAAATGACACAAGTTCCAATGCCTAAGCAGATTGTCATATTTTGAGACAGGACAAATGTGTTTCCAGTAGAAAGGTAATATCTTAGATTTACAGAAAACAAAATAAATAGCTACTAAATTAATTGTAGTGATGTTTTCAATTAAACCACAATACTAATAAAGGATATGAGAGGAAAAAATAGAAAAAACCCAGTCTTATTTTGTGCAGAGTGGAAATTGAAATAAACTAGAGTTAAAATGAAAGATGAGTTTTACTTGAATTAATAAAAGGAAAAACGCCTCTCAACAAAGAAGTTGTGCCTTCATAAACTCCTACATATCAGCACACTTAAATTTTATTTGATCCCTAAATCTACGTACTTCCAGAAATGTTTTCTGCAGTTTGGTTATATTGCAAAGTAAGATTATATTGCTATTGAGTTCATTTTCTCAGTATATAACGCCAAACCGAGTTGCAGTGTATGACAGATTTATGTCTATATGCTTGGGAAAAGCAGGAAATAGGAGGCATTTCAATCTACACTGCATGGCAAGAAGTAGTTTAAGAAACTCGATGTGTCTCAGTGTAGAGGAGAGTTCAGCTTCTCCTGAGCCTTGTCCAACCACCACAAGCGTATTTCCAGCAGCATGGCTTAAAAGGCAATGCAGAGTGTGAGGTGATTTCTCCTGAAAAGCAAATACCTGCTATGCAAGGCCTAACTACAGCTCACAGGAGATTAAAACAGAACAGGGACACAGTTTCTGTGAAGACACTTGTGACAATATCAATTGATAGGTTGTGACTGTGAAAAAGCTGAATTTCCAATGAATTGCTACATGTTTCAGTGCTTTTAGCCATGATTACCACCCAGACATCAGGAATTATAAAGAAATCGGGTTTTGAACAACCAACTAGTGCATTGCTATTATTTCGTGTGGTCCTGCAGCTGCACATGTAAAAACCAATGACATTACTGGTGTTGGGTGATGTCTGTGATACAAACTGGCAGTCTCTGTTCAGCTCATAGAGAAAATATATTGGCATCACAGAAAGAATTATCCTGACTAGCACTGGGACAGCCTTGCTGGCAATCTCAGCAGAAACCTGCATGCTGCAAAGAAAGTGATGCTTGAAGTGTTCTCTCTGCTCCTGGAGCTCTGGCAGGCTCGGGGAGTGCCCATTCCCTGGGCAGCCTGGGCAGTGCCAGCACCCTCTGGGGGAAGCACAACTTTCCCTGATCTCCACCCAGCTCTGCCCAGCTCCAGCTGCTCCTTGGGTGCTGTCCCTGGCCCAGAGCTGCCCTGGGGAATTGCTGCAGCCCCTGCTGAGCTCTGCCCTCGGTCTCCATCCCCACCTACAATCAGCAGTCACATGGTGAAAGCCATGACTGAAATGAAGCTCAGGTTTGGCAGGGCAATCACCTCAACATAAAGGTTAAAGCAAGGATTAATGGCACAACAGAGACTTGGCTGTACAGACAACAGAGTCATGCAAAGAAATGAAAGACCACGGCTTGCTGCTTCTCCAGGGTGCTCTCAGACATTAAAATAGACCTCAAAAAGAATAAACGTACCTATAGGTTCTGAATATTTACATTTAAAAAGAAAATAACCTTGAAAGCTTAAGTCCTCCAGAGCAGTTAGTCTCTGGCATTGTGTGTCCAGCAGCAGCTGAGGTATCCTCTGTCAGCCGCTACAGCCCTGTGGTGAGAGCACTCACGTTCCCCCTCTGTTCTCCAAACAAAACGCTTCAGATGGTTCCCTGCCAACACCAGCACGGGCCAGACTGCTCTGTTTTGTACAGCACAAGCACAGCTACACTGAGGTTATATCAAATTTCCTTGAGTCAGACAATTTTTCAATAAATATACACAGCAGCATCCTGTCAAGTGTCATTCTTCAAGCTGGTGTACCTCACCTGTGCACGTGCAATTCTGAACTGCATCTTCTGACTCCATTTCCACTGTGCTCTGTTTCCTTGTACTGTCATCAAAGTACCAAAACAGGAGCTATATATAGATATATGTATATAAATCCTACTATAAAATATTTCTTATCACGTTCGTGCAGTTTACTTGTTTCTTAGTGCCTTGCTTTTCTTCTAATTTCTCCTGTGGTGGTGTTGTTTTTTGTTGTTGTTTTTTTTTTTCCTCCTCCTTTTAACATTTTGAAATAAATTAAAAGAAAATAACAATCCCAAAAAGCTCACGCCAGTTGGCAGGGAAATTAAAAATCACAGATTCAAAAGTACTTTCCTAGTTCATGAAAACATCTCTAATGAGACAGATGAAAATATGAATTGCTCCTAATGAGCTCAAAATTGCACATATTTCCCTTAGTTTAATTTTGTAAGCCTTCACAGATATTTTGTGTTATGCTTTATTATAAAACAAGAAGTGGCCACAAGGCTGTGATAACCAATTTGTGAGATTAAAGTACTCAACTTGAATGGTTTCATTAACTTCCAAGCTATGAGTCAGAGTTTGCATAAAATACAATTCCTTTGCTATTCAGAGAGGGTCTTACTCTCCAGTGGCTTCCAACATTTTGGAGCCATTAGCACCTGAGAAGAATAACACTGTTATTCCTGACTTGTCAGTGCTGTACTCACTGGCACAGCCATGAAGGGATAATTTACAGCCAAGCTATGACAAATAATGCCCCAACGAGGGTTGGGTCTGCCCTGTGGGGCTCAGCTGTGGCAGAGCAGCACCAGCACAGCCCCCGTGGCAATCCACCCTGCAGTGCCCACTCAGACATTCCAAACAGATTGGGAATGGGATGAAGCACAGCCAGCTTTTCTGGAGAGAGTTTGAGATGGCCAGGAATGCACAAGAATTACAGAATTTTATACAAATCTATAGAAAATTACGGAGGACATCAGAAGTGGGTGCCATTACACTGCAGACAGAATATGCAAATATGAGATTTGCAAAAGTTCCATGTATATTCCTATTTTCAGATGTGACTGACTCATGTAGTGGAGGGGGAGGAAAGGATGGTTAAAAAAATAAAGGGGGAGGAGATAACAAAGCTAAAACCCCATGCAGACAATCCCAGGCCAGTCCTGAGACCCTGCAACATCCTCAGATCTGGAGTTCTGAGGTTCCTGTATGAACATGAACAAAAGCCAGTGAACTTTATATGAGCTTTTGCTTCAGAAGTGGATGAAACATGACCCATCTACTGCTCCCAACTACAGAATAGGTCTGGTGTGCTCAAGAAAATAAGGTATATGTGAAACTTCCAGGCAGACTATGCTTTCTCTCCTGTGAGAAACAGAAGTTGTGCCTTTAGTAAAGCTGAGCTTATCTTTGAGTAAAGTGTTTTAGTATCCAAATCCATTTAGTCTTCACACTAAGTCATTTGCTGTTAAATCACAGATTTTAAAGGATGACTCCTCTACCACATACCTCAGCCTTAACACTGTGGTGAGGTGAAGAACCTCATTTTCTCACCAGTTCTATGTAAACAGTTTGGGGTGCTGATTATATTGCACCGAAAGGAGAGTCACAAAGTGCTGAGCACAGAAGAAGAGTGTCTGTACAGCAGGAGCACAGGGCAGCATGGAATATACCAGCATGGCAACAGAACTGAAGGAAATATCCCTGCTGAATGTCAGAAGGTACTCATGGTTCTGTCACCACCTAGAGAGGAGAATAATGAAGAGGGTGCAATAAACATCCTAAAACTTTGGAGAGTAATTCCCTGCATGTTAAACCTATTTCAGAAAACAACATTTAAGCCAGGTTGGAGCAAGCTCATCAGTGGAAGGTGTCCCTGCCCATGGTCCCTTCCAACCCAAACCATTCCATAGCTCCCTCTCGCTGCTGCTGTTTGTCCCTGCTCTCTCCAGCCCAGGAACTGAAATAAGGCTTTCTGTAACCTTGACACCTCTGAGGACAATTGAATTCCAAGACCAGGAACGTCCTTCTCTGTTAGTAAACCCCACCATAGCTACAGAGCACAGGCACAGTTGGTTTCTGGTGTCTTCTCTTCACTACTTGTAAGACACATCCATGTGTGATACCAAGGTTTGCGACTGAAGTTCCCTGGAGGCAACTGTGAACAGGTGGAGAGCTAACTTAATCTTGGCATCCAGCTCAAATGAACTCAGCTAAATCATATCTAAACCATCTTGGTGGCAACTCACAAATTGAATCCTCTGTCCTTTCCTTTTTCACACCAGATTTGTTCACTGCATTAATAATTTTCCTATGAAAATACCACCACTGTACTTACGGTTTTACTTAGCATTAACAAAGAGAGTATGCTGTTGACATTCAATATGTGAAAATGTATTTATAAATAATTTACTGATAATCTCATTGCTTTTTGCTGCAGGAATGGACTCACTAGGGTGGTCCTTTTCTACTCCCAGTTTTTATGGGGAGTTTGGCATTTCTATGAGCATACCTAACGTGGTACTTTAAAATTCTTTTTATGCTGTTCAGAATGCCAAAAAAAAGGAAAAAAAAAAGAAAAAAACCAACAACAACAACAACAACAAAAAACCACATAGAAAATCTCGGTTGAAAACTGTGGCCTTGGCAAACATTTGTGGATTTCCACAGACCTCCATGGAGTCTTGACTGAACATCAGTCAAACAGATACTATGTGTTATCTCCAAGAACATCTCCTCATTTCTTGCATGTTCACAGTCAGAAGAACCCTCATACTGCTGCTGAAAGCTTGATGGCAACGTGAAATCATTTCTTTTGTGATTTTAAAATAGGCTTTATAAACTCAATGTCTAATAAAAGGTAAAATCAAAACAAACAAAAAACCCACCCCAAAATAGGACATCTGTCAAGTGATTTATTTCTATCTTCTTCAGCAAGAGGATAAGGTGAGGAATGGAAGAAAAAAAGAGAAAGTCACAATTTCTGTGGTTCCTTCTATTACTAAAATACTCATTTATGAAAAATTAAAAAAAAAGTATAAATTTAAATGGATTCCAAAGTTTCACAATTTAATTAAAATGGCTTTTAAATAAATCTCCTTACAGTGAAAGCAGCAGCCCAGGACAAAATGCATATGGTTTCTTTTTTAAGACCAGTTACACTTCTTAATTGGTTTCAGAAAATATCCTACTATTGAATCCTATAGAATGAGTGTGTGGCCTTTAAAAACCCTTGTAAATGAGAACTGCTGGCAGAACAATTAGCATTTAAAAGCTAGAATGACCTTAAATCTGTGCATCATTGTGATTCGTTTGGACTTTAATATCGAGTACAGAACCAAAAACTACCTCAGCTGCCAAGAGAAAGAGCTCCCAGCAGCAGGAGAAGGACACTGGGTAACAGGGTGAAGCATGTGCAGTGAAACGTAAAGGACAAACTGGTGTGATCAGCTTTGATTTGTGTTGGCTTAGCAGCCAACCAGAAGGGTCTTCCTGGGCACTGAGCATGCAAAAGGAAGGGAACAAATCTCCTGCTTCTGATCTTGCACGGGACAACCACCCTGAAGTGTTTGTCCCTATAATGAATTTCAGGATGCAGAAGGTAATAAACTGGGCATAAATTTTGTTTCCAAGGAGTCACTGGATAACCAAGAGTCTCACTCTGCTGTGACTCTGATACCATCTACACAAAACAGATTGAACACTTCATATATACATCAGACATAAATACATGTGTTATAATTATATATAAGAAGTGTCATTTAATTTTAAATATAATTTGCATATATTGCTTGCAATTACACTAATTTGTGTAATATTCTGCCATTCTGAAAATGAGATGACTTCTTATATCTCTAGAAACGACAACACTGGCTTGGGAGCAGTGGTGTGTTACAGCTGCTGACCATACCAAAGCCAAAGATTCTCAAGTCAAAAGCTGAACATTTATATTGGCTGAGTTTGCAATTGAAGCAGAATGATGACTACAAATGTTCCCTATCTGAAGGTGATTTTCTTAAGCTTAAATCACTATGCTATATCTTTTGTCCCATCTTTCATTCTCATGTTCCAAACTACACAAAAATAAACATAAAGATATATATATTCATATAGATATATATATCTTTATATAAACATAAAGATATATATATATTCATAAAGATTAAATGTATTTCTATATAGAAATGGCATATTTTTACTAGATTTTAATAAATATAAATGAATTAAATCCCTAATAATAATAATACCTACACTGAATATAGACAATAATCTAAATATCACCAATTACTTAAAGGAATAATTTGATTCCATTACCTCAAAGATAACACTACGTAACCAAGTAGTCAATACATCAGTAACCACTGAAATGAGTAAAATTTCAGCAGCAGTTTCTGGAAAACCCACTGATGGCCAAAAATTGCACAATGCCCTGGTCATCACAGAAATAATGAGATCACAGAATGGTTTGGGTTGGGAGGGACTTTAAATCCAGTCCAGTGCCACCTTGAATTTATTCTCTATGGTGTTCAGCGGTATCTACCATAAGAAAGAAAACTTAATAAATTTACAGGATGATTTGGGTTGGGAGGGACCTCAAAGCCCATCCAGTGCCACCCCTGCCATGGGCAGGGACACCTCCCACTGTCCCAGGCTGCTCCCAGCCCCAGTGTCCAACCTGGCCTTGGGCACTGCCAGGGACACTGGGGGGTGTCTGGGTGTTTGTGCATGGGCAGCTCTCACCCACCAGCACCCCAGGATGCTGCATTGAACGGTGGTGTTTGAGGGCAGGGAGATTTGGTCAGTCCTTCTGAGCCACAGCCCTGCCACATCTGAGAGTGTTTTACCCAGATTCCCCAGAACAGTTCAGCTGAACTCGTGGCAAGCACATTATCTTGTCAGTGTTGCACTTTCCGTGTGGATTAAGTTTATGATGTGCAGATTGCTCGAGAGGAGACTATTTAAATCAGATGTTAAGTCCCATTAAATAATTTGTGCACTCATGCCAGGTGTTCCACAGAGATAGTTCAGATAGCAATTTTCTTAATATAGCTTACGCAAATACTTAAAAATTTTGACAACAGATAGTAGATACATAAGTAACAGTTTGTCATTCAGGAAACGGCATTTCCATGTAAATAGAGATTACCAAAATATGCATGTGATTACACAGTTTTAGAATATTCAAATATTTAATAATTGACAGATCACCAAGGGTTAAGCAACACACTACTTTTGTTGATATTAGGAAAAAATTTCCTCACCAAAAGGGTGGCCAAGCATTGGCACAACTGGCCAGGGCAGTGGTGGAGTCACCATCCCTGTAGGCACCATAAAAGATGTGCAGACATGGCACCTGGGGGACCTGGTTTGTGATGGGGTAACAGTTGAACTCCACCTTAAAGGTTTTTACTAGCCTAAATAATGAATAAATTCATCTAAAAAAGTAAATAAATTCATCTAAGTAAGTCTAGCCTTCCATGATTCTGTGATTCTAAGTTCATACCTACGTTTTGTGTCTCTCCAATATAAGAAAGAGTGCCCTGGCAAAATCCCAGTGTAGATAATCCCATCCTACCTGCCTGAATCTCTCCTGTCATTTGAACTTAGTCAGTTCTTTAGAGTTTTCTATTAAGATTGTCCTGCAGATTTTGCAATTAGCTTCCTATGTCCGAACACAGAGCACTGATTCCTTCATAAAAAGGGTGAGTTGAACTCACTGAAGTCAAACAGGACCATGGCAATGTCATGTTTAATTCATGTGTAGCATAAGTTGTTTTAGAAAATTATGATCATTATTTTCTGCCTCAATTTTGTCTTACATATAATTATAACAGCATTAAAATAAAGAAATATTCCTGCTCTGTTTATCATCTAAAGAGCCTAGAAATAAAGGTGAAGAGGAGGGCAGAGCTAGCAGCTCGTCGTACTGTGAGCATAATCAAGACTTCTAAACAGAGCAGAAAGTTTAACAGCCAGACGGTTCCCCAAGCCAGTAAGTGTTGAAATAGTTCTGAAAGATCCCTGGAAGCCAAGCAGATTGAAACTGGAAGTGTGGTCTGCAAGAACTCCACGAGCAGATAGGAGGGAAAATACAACAAATTGGAGATGCAGGGAAGAGAGCGGGTAACGTGCACGGTGGTACTGGGAGCACTGGGACACGGGCCCAGCAGGGGTGGAGGCACTGGCTGCACCTGCCCAGGGAGCATTCAGCCAGCAACAGAGAGATCTGAAACCTGGAAACAAAGCTCTGGACAAGGCAAATATATGGGAGGAGGACAGACGAAACCAACTGCCAAGAGATGGATGGCGTTGAGCTGCACAACTGCGTGCACCAGAACAACTGTGTACATAAATGTATAAAATTAAATGGCAACAAACAACCAGGACAGGATCTGGGAGGGGCAATGAAACCAGAGAACACTCAAGCTACAAAGGACACTGACAGCTATACTTGTCCTGAAATCAGAAAAGTAAACAGAATGCTGCTGCCCATAAGGAAACTTCTCTCACTTCTAGGAGTTCCTGAAACTTCTTTCTTGCAGACTGGTGAGACTTCCTGAAGGATGGCTGGTCAAACATGGGCAGAAAGGATTGACTAATATAGTTCTTTCTGTAGTTAGGACAAGAGTGATTTTTCTTTTACTGCATTCCAAAGGTTCTGTCACCTTCACAAGAGTTATCAGACACTTGGGAAGCAGGACATGAATCCCAGCTGGTTCCCTGCTGGAACTGGATGTCAGTGCTGCTGACCTAACTCCTAAAGGGTTTGCATGCTGGGAAGCTGCACAGGAAGATGACAACTGAGCAGTGGTGTTTTATTACATATTTCTCTTAACCTTGCCCAACTGCATTCAGAATAAAGAATGTCTGAGGAAACTGCACACATGCAATTTGCAAGAGACAGAACAATACAATTAAGTGTGAAATAGCTTTGGACTACTCTTTTTACAAAATACAGTTCTATTCTATTAAATACTTTGAACTAGAATGCCCAAAATTAAGGTTTTATTCTGAACCACAAATGTTCTGATTTCAGTGGAAAGGAAAATTCTCATTTTTAATGTTGCATTCACTTAGCTTTCAAAATCTGATCCACATTATGCTCTGTGTGTGCTAACATGAATAGTGTTGTAATCAATTCCATTTAGCACACCCAACTGATAGCAATTTCATTACTATTTAATATTGAAAAGGTGCTGGGATGAAATTTTCCTAATAAAGGCCTTTTAGGAAGACCTGCTTTTATTAGCAGTTAATATACTACATGGGGACCATTAAGATTTGCTCCTCAAAATCCTAATCCAAATTCTCCTCTAGTCGTATGTGAATAGCACCATTAACAATAATTATATTATTTCAGGTTTCCAGCAGCAAGACTGAACCAAATTATATATTGGAAAATGATGGTGGAAAATAAATAATGGTGGAAAATACATAATGGTAGAAAATAAATAATGGTGGAAAATACATAATGGTAGAAAATAAATAATGGTGGAAAATAAATAATGGTGGAAAATAAATAATGGTGGAAAAGAGGATGCTCTCAGTTGTGGTACAGATTCATTTCTTACTGATTTTTTGTTGTTTGCTTAGTAAGTAACACCATGGTCACTCTTTTAGCCCAGAATTTCCACAAGTCTCGATCCCAAAAATCTGTCAATGTCTTTTTGTGCATGCACAGAACTTAACCTGACTATGAATAATGCTGCAGGTTTTGGCACATTTACCACACCACGGGGGAGAGGGGAAGGAACCTGAGAGGTGCTTAAGCATCTTTGTAATACAGCATCAAGCTCATATACCACAAAATTAATGACATTTAATTTCAAGTTTTTAAAACATTTCTAATATTTTTAATTTTCTTTAAAGCACACCAGTCAAAAACAGAGAAGTAGCGTGTAGTTGCATCTTTTGCTGGAAAGAAGAAATTTCTTTTTAGCAAAAAATTGAAAGATGTTCAGGATGTTTCTTTGTCTTGAACAGAACTGATACCTCATCCATTCTAACTTTCGTTCTGACATTAAAATGTCAGAACTGTGTCTCAACCAACCAACTACAGTTGTCTACTAAATAATATGAATCCTTAACTTAGAGCACTCAAAAAACTAATAACTTATCTCAATCAAAAAAAATCTCATAACAGAAGCCAAACTGATCTTCCTTGACCTATCACTGCAGAACAGACACCAGAAGTTCCATTGGGTTTTTTCCATAGCAGTCTCACATTAGCTTAAGTTTGAAAATCAGCCCGTTGAATTTCATTTATTATGCAGGTTCTTTGAATCAAAAGGGATTCCAGAGAAAAGGGGGCTGGAAAAATGAGTGTAACTAAGCAGCTGACTTCCTAAAAGCACATTTATAGCATCAGGTCTCAAGTTTCACATTCAGGTGAGACATAGGAACCATAATCCATGTTGTGGTTTGTGCAGAATGTGATTCTGAAGGCCAAACACTGAAAATAAGACCTTCATTTCATGGCAATTAGTCTACCTATTTTGAAACCATAGGAGATTCAAGAGTTAATCACTTCAACCTATAAATATACCCCAACTACAATAACTTTACACAGCTGATCTCTTCCTTCAAATTTACAATTTAGGCTTTTCAAAGGAGCGTGAATGAAACTTGGGAACATTTTGTAGGGACAGAAGTAACAGCACCTACTGCTGAGACACCTCAGTGTCAGCTCTTCACCAAAAAATGAGAGTGAAAGATTTCCTTTTCCTTTGTCCTATTTTCTTTTACATTTAGAACTTTGAAATCTCAGAGAACATCTTAAATTTCACCAGAAAATTCATACACAGCCAATATAATATTACAGTGATGATTTAGAACACCGAACTTAATGCAAGGTGTGTGTTTTTTTATAAAGAGAATTTTATTAGGTATTATGCACTGAAATTGTGTTTCCTTACTTTCCTTTTGGACTCATTTACCTACAAATTCCTTCCTTGCTTAACTTCATTCCACTAGAAAAGCATCTGTTCCTCTCCCAATTCCCTTCTTCATAGAGAATTAGCACCAATATCAAGCCTAAATCTGAACTTTTAAAACAATGACATTTTATTAGGGAAAAAAAGGATGAGAGGTATGGTGTACAACTGTGGATGCTTCAGAAAAAGGAACATAGAAAAATATAGCTGTAACTATAAGGTAAATTGTGTGCCAATATATTTTTATTCTCACTCCCTTAGTTGTTCTGAGAACTCCTTTCTCTATATACATTTTTACCACACAAAGTCACATTGAAGTGAACAATCCATGCACCACGGGGTTGATTATGACTTTAGATAATAACAGTAAAGTCCAGTTATATATATTTCAATGAACTACACTGTAAGGCAGGAAAACTGGGCTTAAATACACAACATTTTTATGGTGAAAGGGCTGACAACCAAAGACCAAAATGATGACTTAAAGGCCAGACTTCCCAAAACATAAACCTGCAATAACATCTTAAATTTTGGAAAGGAGATTATTTTCCCCACTCTTTCCCTATGCCAGCACTTTTTCATTAAACATCCCTTCTTCCTCACTGCAAGGTTGGGCATTCCTGGCTGGACCACCCAGAAGCAGGATGGGTTCCCCTGTTTTCCTGTAGCACTGCAAAGCAGGCACAGAGCTGTGCCTGTCTCAGGGTCAGCTCAGCCTTAGCTCCACATTCACTGTCTTTTAAATGCAGGGAAAAAGCAAAATTCAGTTTTTCTGGCCAAAGTTTCAGATAAGGTTCTACAAATGGGTAATGACGTCACTTCCAGCACTTTCACCCACAAAGAAAACATCAATTCTCCATCCTCCATTAAGAGAAAACCTGTGAGCTAAACTCTTCCCCCACAACATTAGCTATGTGTCCATGTGCATCGTTGCACACTGCATAATGTACATATTTCTGCAAGAAAAAAACCCCTAAAATTATACCAGCACTGTAAGTGTGATGTGTTTATGAATCTGCCAGTTATTTGGACTTTGCTACATTTTCTCAGATGACTAATTACCACTAGAGCACCTCCCAGGGAGTTTAGCTGGCTGTTGTAAATTAAACTGTAAGACCTTATTATACTAATTGAAGTAGAAATGAAAAAAAAAGTTAAAGTTGTTTGTGTTGAAAGAAACAACCCAGCTTTAGAAATTCTTATAATTTATTACAGTTTTCTTAACTGTTTGTTTCTCACCTCCCATTTTTCTGTTCTTCCATCTCTTCCACAGCATTTTTCTCCATTCTGATGTCCAATCTGTGCTGATAAAATCTTCCAAAGGGTCGAAAGAACGGGATACTTTGGCTGGTGTACCTGTATAGCTAAAGAGCCTCCCCACCCTGCCAGGGAACAATCCCTTCCCAATATCCCATCTAAGCCTGCCCTCCGGCAGTGGGAGCCATTCCCTGTGTCCTGGCAGTGCAGCTCCTGGGGTACCAGGCTGTGTTTGCTGCTGGAATGTGAAGTGAGGAACAGCACCTGCCCTGGGACACAGTTTCTGTTTGGTACATCTCTCTCTACTGATGGACAAGTCCACCTAAATAAAGAAACTCTTCTTTGTCAGAGGCAGAAGTTTCAACTCTCTCCTTTGGAACCCTAAGTCTGATAAATTTTTTATAAACGGCTTGAACACAACAACTTTTACAGCTGATGTGATTCTGCATCATTTCCTCAAATCAAGAAATAGCACATTTCCACAGTGAACTGTGAAACACTAACCCAGCAGTCTCTCCCCATAACCAGCAATACCAAATGCACCCAGCTAACTCCCCTCATTTCAAAACCTTTCAAAAAGATTTCTATCCAGGAGTGATTTTTTATTCTGCCCTTGTGTTCACTCTTCTTCCTTTTCTTCCCTTTCCTTCTATCTACCACATCTTATGAACTTATTACATGCATAAATCTCCCAAATTCACACACTTTAACATCCACATCACCATGTGCAGTCAATGAAAGCCACAGAAACTCTTGGACCTTGTGACTGATCTAAAGGCTGGGAATCCAGTCCTCAAAACAAAAAAACAAGGATTTTTTTACAAGGGTGTGGATCTTCATTTAATCACAATTAGAATGATTTCCCTTCTTTCTCCTGTTATGTAAATTTCTCCAAAGCCCATGACATGTTCCTCAAGAGCAGACAGGCATAACTACCAACATATTACCCACAGTCCTCATCAGAACCCTTATGAAATGATAAAGATGCTCCTGAGAAAGGCAGACAGTTCAATCACTGCCCATTCAGAACACTCTCACAACCCTCATGACAGACACACCGTATTACTGCTTCATTTTAAATAAGGTAATTCATTATTACATCTTACTTATTTTAGTGCTTGATTATAGACTGCTTTTTACATCTTGTGAGAGCACACACAGAAAACAAGCAATTGGATTAACCACCTCAGTATTGACAAAATAACTGGATTACAGTGGGCAAATTGCAATCTTTGGTTCTGAAATAACTGTAAATTTTTATGGAGAGCACCAGCATTGAGCACTTCCATTTCTAAACACAGATTCATACTTATATCCCAATCTGTATTGCAAAGCTGGAAGTGTGTAATGAACCTTAGGTGTTGTCAAGAAAGAAGACAAACCAAACCCCAACCACACCCACAACACAAACACCCTCTCCAGGTTTTAAGGGATTTTCCTACAGACATCTGAGACAACCAGAGGCCCAAGTATTGAAAATGCAGAGTAAACTTTTCCATGCGTGTGTTAATTAGCAGGAGGTTACACTGGGACATTTAAGTAGAAAACCACATTAATAATATGACTGGAGGGGGAATCGTTTAGCTCTGGGCTGCAATGGTGATGAATGGAGGTTCCCATGAACTTGAAAATATTGTCTGAAATGACAATGGTCTATCAAAGGTCAATGCCAGCTCCGCTCGTTTAGGAAAAAGCTAATTATATTTCCATCATAAACCACTGGAGCTATAAAGCAATTAAAAATGGTTTTAGAATGGAATTAATAAATTGATTGATAAGTGATCAATTTTATAGGGTTAGTGGATTTAGAAGCCCAACACAACTGAAGGAAAACTGCTTGTAGAATCTCTTACCCCTGTGCTGCATTAGGAGCAATCTCCCAGAAATCAAATCAAAAGCTGTGAGTTGAGCTTACCAAATACTACTCAAGATGAGGAAAAGCAGCTTGTCATTCTACCAAACTTGCAACCACATTTATCTGCTGTGTCATGTGATAAAATTGACTCTGAGCTACATTCCAGTCAATGACAGAGGACAGCAAGGCCAGCAGAGCTTTGGGAGCTACCAGGCAACTGTTTCCAGCAATGGGAACTTGGCACCAAGTTTGTGCGTTTCAACAGCCATTCTGAAATTCGCCAGAATTAGTGATCCCTAAGGGGCCTTTTTGGAAAGGCACAGAGAATTTGTTTTGGGGGAAGGAGATAATGTCAAACCTGAAACAGAGCTTTACAACAAACAAACAAAAAAACTAAAAAGAAACAAAAAGTGACCCTCAACCTCTCCCCAAAGCACACAACCACCACCACATTTCATAGTAAGTGTCCCCCAAAAGACCCAGAAACACATGAACTCTTTGCCTCGTGCACAGAGTGAGTTCATAGTTACCATCCCAAGGGTTTTAGACATTCTGCCAATATTACACTGACTACTGTCAGAATCAAAATCTACCCTGTCCAACAGAGAAAAGACCGAGCTGACAGAGAAATCTGTCATGAAGGACAGCCCTGTATCCACTAAGCTTTTTTTTTCCATTATTTTCAGTTTTTACTTGGTCTTTCCTTTATATCACCTGTATCTCTCAACAGGTAATTCCGACACTGTTAATATTATAGTGAACAATGTGTTGACCATGGAGACAAAGAGAAAACATAGTCAGGATGCACCAAACCTGCATGAAAGAACAGGTTGCAATGTTCTTTGAATGTTATTTTAGGGCTTACAGGGCATTATGCTGTTTAAGTAGCTGACTGAGGTTTTTCTGCAAATTGGAACATTAATATTTTTCAAGATAACAATTCAACCAGAAAGGAAGTGAATTTTCTCTAAATGTGACATCTATATTCATATATTATATGGCAGTAACATAGGAAAATAAGGTTTCTGCTATTCTGATTGACTTCTGACTTGAAAGTTGTATGTCTTACATATTGCATTGTTTTGCATTCAGCTAGAACCACTCAGACACCATGAGAAAAAAAAAGACAGAGATTTTAATGTTATTTAGGATGAAAAAATGTCAGATTAAATCCTAACCATGCTCTGAAATGAAAGAATCAACTTTACTCTTGAAACTCATTTTTTTAGTACTTTCTTTGTATTACCCTGGCACAAGGAACAGATGAGCACTACTAAAACAAAGTTAGGACCAGTGTCAATAAGGAGCAGAAATGAGATATCATGGCAAATGAACTGGATTATCTCCATGACTGGAGATACAGAGTGGGAATGAAAGCCATAAGTATAAAAGTCAAGAGGATTCAGCTAACTATGAAAAATCCTAGGCTGCACCAAAGATCTCATCAATCAGAAATAGCTGTGGAGAAAAGGGAGATGGATGCATTACAAGCCATCCCTGCAAAACACCCTTATTGCTGCAAACCATGTTTGTGCAAGTCCAACTCAAAGCTATAATGCTAAAAGCAAGTTATATTCACCAGAGGTACTGGAATCAATCCTATGGAAAAGTGTGCTGCCAAAGCATCATTTCAAATAGAACAGGGCAAACAGAACATGACCTTGATTTGTTCCTGCCCCAGCAGGGATGTTAACTGGGAATGACCACAAGAGCTGTGCACACTTCGTGTCACTGCTCTGCCACACAGAGAGGGTGGTTGATGGGTATCATGTTCTCGGGATGCCTTTTCTGCTCCCGAGATCAGTTCATGCCAGAGTTAGAAAGGAGTAGAAAGAGACTTCCAGCTTCTTGTTCAGGCATTTATTATTTCTTATCTTTTTGTGGCACGCTCCTCAGTGACAAGGACTTTTCCCTTCAAGAACACAGCTGGAAAATGCCCTGAGGGAGTGACCCCCAAGGCCTTATAAAGCCATTTGACCCAATCCAAATCCCAAATGTATGATATTTACAATTCTGTACCAATTATTCTTATTTATCCCTCTAAATGACACTTCTACCTCAAACCATTCCACCCAATCACCCTGTGCCACCACACAACAGAAGATGGAGTCCATGAAGAAGAAGGAAGAAGCTCAGGTACCACCCAAGATCCTCCACCTTGTCCCTTTTCCAGCCTCCATCCCAAAAACCCAAACTACATTTTCACAGCCTGTGATAAACTAAACTACATTCTATCAAACCTACAACTCTTCTCTGAGTGTTGAAAGTCCTTCCCACGGGCAAAGGTGAAAAGCAGTGTTCTCCTGGGGTCCCAGCAAGGGTCCTGAACCCCCCAAGATGTACATGGGGGTGTTCATGGGGGTTTCTGTCGAGCCCTGGGCTCCAACATCCTGTCTTTGCTAACTCCTTCTCCCGTTGTTGTTGTTGCCAGGACAGCCAACCAAACAGGTGAGCAGGCAGAGCCCAGCCCCTTGGAGCTGTTTCTGGTAGAGGCCCACACCTCCTGCTCCTGTCTCTCCCCTGGGCCAGCCCCAGCACAGACAGAGCCTCCCTGAGCACCGTGCCAGGTGAGGCTGGGGGTCCCCAAGGCTCCCTGAGTGCACCTGCAGAGGATGCTGTAAAACTCTGGGCTGTTACCAGCACAGCCTTGACAAGTGATAGCAGAGAGATGAAGAAAGGGATGGAGCAAATTAAAGGATGGAAAAACTGTTTTCCTTAAAGAGCAAGGCAAATTGGGGCTTATGGATTTAAGCTGGAAATTAACAGTTTTCTACAATGGGAGCTGTCAGTATCTGGAACACCTTTCAGAACAGTTTCAGATGAGAAACTGTAAGGATAAAAACTTTTTTATGTGCCTCTTCATAAATTTGAGAAAGGAATATTTCATTGCTGCACATGACTGGGAGCACCAGACCTAATGCTCATTTCAGGTGGAAGGCTGAGAGAATTGAGATTGTTCACCTGCACAGGAGAAGCTTTGGGCTGAGCTCAGGGTGGCCTTGCAGGGCCTGAGGGAGCTGCAGGAAAGATGGAGAGAGACAATTGCCAAGGGCTGCAGGGCCAGGCCACAGGGAATGGCTGCCAGTGCCAGAGGGCAGGGCTGGATGGGCTCTGGGGCAGGAATTGTTCCCTGGCAGGGTGGGCAGGCCCTGGCACAGGGTGCCCAGAGCAGCTGTGGCTGCCCCTGGATCCCTGGCAGTGGCCAAGGCCAGGTTGGGCACTGGGGCTGGGAGCAGCCTGGGACAGTGGGAGGTGTCCCTGCCATGGCTGGGGTGGGGCTGGATGGGCTTTAAGGACGTTCCCCCAACCCAACCCAACCCTTCTGTGATTGCTTCAAATCTGATAATCCCACCTTTCAAACCCAGTTCTTTCCACAGAGAACTTCAACACGTTCTTCGTTCCCCTGACAAGACCCATTCAGAAAGCACACTAGAAAATTATGTGAAAACTTTTACCAAATTTGTATTCTAACGTGAAAGAAGAACATAGTAGCACACGTATAATCATTATATTTTCTACAGAAGGTGGGTCAAAATCATCTTCAGCCCAGAGCCAGTTAATTATAAAAGACAATTTATATCTGAAGCATCTTTCATGCCTAGCTAGACATGGTAGATTTATTAGCAGCTGATATGTACTTTACACAATTAAAAAGAGATAAACAGGTCCTACCTTTATACTTAGGAACTATTAAAATGTTGCTACAACAGCTGCTGCAAATTAATCCACTGTAATCCTTCTACACTCTGCCATTAGTTACACAACAAAATCAGAGCTTCTTGAAAACCAAAAATAAAGATGTGTGAAATTGTTCTAATTACATACTTAACTTATGAAAAATGAGAGTATTCCATTTGTCACAATCCAAAATTCCTAGAAAATTAAAAGATAAATTACTTTGAACCAGTTTACTTTTCACTACAAGATATCCATCTCGTGAGACCTTACCCTAAATTAAGATATTAACTTTCCTTAACATTCCTACAGCCAGGGAATTTATTTTCTCTCTTCACCTTGAATTTATCCTCAAGTGAAAAAAAAATCATAAACTCCAGAAAAGTAGTAGATTATATGAAAAAAAATCACAGTAAAATACTCAAGCACTATTTCATTTAATGCTTAAATTTCAAGAGTGTTTTAATATGCACTTTCATTGCCACCCTCTGTATGAAATCTGACTGGGAAGACAGGAGTGTGAAAGGAATCAGGGAGGATTCAGGAATACTGAAAAATAAGAAAAATTATAAAGAAGAAGAAAACCTGTTTGGAACACTTCAGAATTACCTGTCACCAGTGACATTTTGCTGTGAAATGATGGCATCTTAATATCTTCATCTAAGGGACCTTGATTTGAAATATTTATAAAACACATGAAATAGGACTCTTGGTAACAATAAGAACTGTCAAGTACTGAAAATAGTGAGTATTGCCATGCAATTTTTTCCCATCAAGCTTAAATCCTTTCTTTCAGAGCTGGGGCAGAAGTATCACCTCTAATGCTGAGTTATTTATTTTTCCTTCCCAGGAATGACTCCCATGCCTTCACCCTGGTCACCTGGTGTGCCAAGTCACATCCATACCTAAGTCCCTCTCCATCCACTGGCAAGCACACAAAACCCATTTGTTTTTTCCTACACCAGCACAGCGGGGGCATTTCTTCTCTAGGAAAGTTTTATCTGCACTGTCACTTTAGAGAGAGACCCCCAAACTTTAAAAAAATGAATGCTAAATCCTTGTAGTCCACTCTCTTGGAAGCCTCCATCCTTGTGGACTTGGTGCAGCTCTTTTGGCTTTTCAGAGCAAAAGGGGATTGGAACGGTTTAACACACACAAAGTACAATTCAGGGGAGCAGCAGCATGTGAGTAAAGGCCAAGCAAAATTTGTGTCACCCAGTTTTTTCCCCTCCTTCCTCATCAACAGAAACCAGGAGCATTCTCAACATTTCTTTTCCCCCATTAGAGTGCCAAGAGATACATCTGAACTCAGCCCAAAGCGTCCTCCTCAACAGAGACCAAGGGAAAGAGATTTCTGTGACAATGCCTACTTTGTCAGAAGACCTAATAAGGCAAAACATCTTTTCTTCAACATCTATCAAAAGATAAAATGGAAATTTTGCACAGAATTCCTGATGTGGGCTGTAATTTCAGCCAGACTTTCAGCCTCCAATGACTCCTGCCCTCTACAGCAAATATCCCTGGAAAGCCACGTCACAAAACATCTGCAGGGTGACAATTTCTCAATTTTCATTTGGCATTAACCTTGCCAGAGGGGAGTGTGTGTGTTTTGTGTGATTCTTTGTTGGTGGGTTTTCCTCATTCACACAGAAAAAAATCTCTAGCATACTTTCTAATTTAAGAAAAAAAATTAAAATATCCTAAATTGGAAGAACAGATTTTTCAGTCCTAGGGTTGCAACTTTAAATTAGGAATTAACCAAAACTCACCAGATGCACTGTTGCTCTCATAAGTAACTCATCCATATATCAATATAGATACAGATGATATAGGATACATGTGTGCATAGAGATAAGTAAATACATCCACACATATATATTCTTAGCAGTGCCATGTTAACAGCTGGGCTGAAGATCTCCGGGGTCTCTTCCATCCTAAATGATTCTATGATGTGGAATATATTTGCATCATTTAGTGGCAAAGGCTACATAACAAAAGGGAAAAAACTTATCTGCATTTATGAGAGAGTACATTCAGCTGAAACTAAAAACCACACTACTTTTATTCATGGTTTCTTATTATTTAATGATTCATAAAAGAGAGCAAATGCTTAAGCAGTAATTAGTACTGAGGAGCCTTCAAAATCAGTTGTTACGGGATTGGGATCTTCAAAGTCAGCAGTCATAATCCCCTAAGATTTCCCACTTGGCCAACAAAAAGTGTCTCAAATATATAAATCAGACAGAAAAAAAAAAAATATTTGAACCCAAAAGTACAGCTAGCAGCTTTTCCAGAATCATTTAATTAAGCCTGTATTCTGTCCAACTGAAGCTGGGTGCATATGCTGAACATCCCAGCACACAGCAGTAAGCACAGTTAAATAAAATATAAATAGGAGTACAGCTACTGTTTTAATTTAGAAAATAATGCCACAGTCCCCACTTCCCAGGTACCTCTCTTGTTAATTAATACAACATTTAAATCAGCTCATGCCCCTTGGAACATGATGGGAATGGACACAGAACGAGGAATAGAAGTCCTGCTATAATTGAAAACATTGGCAAGACTTTTAAAAATTGAATCTGAAAGATGGAAGTAAAACCAAGAAGCCCCAGCATGCACAACACTTTTTGAGATGGAAAGCAAAGAAAAGAGTCATCTTGAATATTAAACTACCTTTAAGTGAGCAATAGCTCCTTTTAGTAGATGCTAGCACTGTTATTAACAACTTCTGTTTTGAACTGGTGTAAAAAACACTTCAGCTCGTGGTAAACACTATTGGGAAAGATCTGCACCATTTCAGAGAGGAATAAAGCCTGACAAGTACACAGATATCTGTATAACAGTGTTTCATAAAGCCTTTTTATTTGTTCAATTAATATCCACTCTGTTACTTTTATCCAAGAAGGATAAAAATATTTAATGATATTGACTATCATTGTTCTAGGCCGTGTTAATAAAAACGAATCAGTAGAGGGATGCTTCAGTACTCAGTATTAATTATAACTGCTGTACAGAGGGAAATAACCATCCAGAAAGTGTGATAAGGTTGCCCAGCAGCACCAGCTGTGTGTAACTCCAGGTAATTCAACTCCAGCACGTTGTGAGGACACAACAAAGTCAAAGAACTTATTTAAAGTAGCTTTGGAGATTGCAAGCCTACTTTTCCAAACCATCCACTTCACAGAAAAGTTGTAAACCCTTTCATTGACCCTGCCCTAGGAGAAAAGATGACACAGATATGCCCAAGTAAAAATGCTTGAGCTGACACCTGGTGCTGTTTGAGCAATGTACAGACTGCAAGAAACAACTGTAAATGATGGAAACAAAACAGATGCACAGATAAGACCTAACCATATTTATTATCAAGAGATAGGCTTGAGACACCAAACACACAAACTGGATTCCTTCCAAGCAGTGCCTGAGCAAGCTGAACCCCCCCCCAAACAACCAAAACCCAGATGACCAAACTAAGAAATAAAGGATTATTCCTTCTCGTTTGTGTAGCCTGCAGTTCACAAGGACAGCAAGTAAAGTTCATGTTTCAAACCTTAGATCATTTCCAGTAGCACACAACTTGCAGGGTCCACCCAATAGCTTGGGGAAAAATTAAACCTAATTACACAAAAACCTTACATCTTGTTATGAGAGAACAGCCACGAGTCCACTTTGGTCAACAGTAAACGTGGACCAACAAAGAATTAACACAGTCAGGGTCACTAAATAAATGTAAAAATCCATCTTGCCCTGTAAGAACTGAACAATAATAAAAGCTTTACATTTTTTTCATCAGTTCTGGGTATTTTGTTGTGCTTCGTGGGATCACTTCTGCAAACACTACACAAAATATTAATTCGTGTAGATATGTCTAATTAAGCAAGCTCACATCTTAAGAATTTTTTGATGGCATGAGGAATGGCAAACTAAAATCTGCATCCTTTAAAATGTGTTTTATACTCAGCTTAATCTTCTTGCACTCTCTTTTCCTTTCCAATTTAATTTCAACAGTGAGACATGCAATGATTCAGTTACAAACATGACTGGCTGCCTTTGTGATATTATATGAATTGTCATAAAGAATGCTTTTTAGTTGAATTAACGTGACAGGTATGTAACAGATTCTGTAAAAATAAAGTCACAATATGCCATAATATTTCACAATGCTCTAAAACTGACAAGCAGTTCCCTAATTACTGCTTACACAGAAATTCTAAACACCATTTTCATATGTTTACTTTGCTAAGCAATCTATTATTTCAGTGCATCCTATGCTGAAAATGCAATTGCAGTTAAAAAGAAAAAATGTGATAGATTTATCTTTCATGCTTATCAGAAAAAATGTCAAGAGCTGACATGGTAAATTAAACATCTGGTAACACATGGGAAACTCTGGCTTCATAAACAGTACTAAGTTTGCAACAAATTATTTGGTTTTATTTCTCTATTTTATTCTTATTGGTTAAAACTATTTAGCCAATACCTGCAGTGCTGCTTCAGTTCCTGGAAGACTTTTACTCTTGTTGCTTATGCAGATCATGGCTCTGCACTGCAAAGGGAAAGGGACTCCTTTGCCAAAACCCTTTTTGAGGGCCAAACAGTTCCTCTGGCCTTCCCAAGGCACTGTTTTCATTACAAGGGGAAAGAACTTTCTCTTCAAGGAAATCTGGGAGGAGATTCAACTGATGCAGAGGTCTTTTTACTTGGAGCACCAGTCATTTCAATAGAAAGTCAATAGAATAGAATTATTCCTCAGAAAATACCCATTTACTCAAATTTAAACAGTTATTGATTTATTTCTATTGCTAAAATATCACTATTGAACATGGAATTTCTGACAAAATCCTGACATGAGGAGCACAAAACAGGCTACAGGCCAAAAGCTGGGGCTGGGCCAGTGGAGCAGGGATTCTGACCTCTCGTGGCTCGCTAAATTCCTTGAAGAAATGGAAACAAGTCAGACCCTTTCCCAAGGCCCTGTCCTGCCCTGCAGGAACACAGAGCATCACTCCAGCCTTGGGTGCACTGATTGACCACAGCCTATTGTGTGGTTTGAAGCTAAACAAGCCCACACAAAAGTGGAAACAGCAGCTTATGTTCAGCCCGTGGTTTGCATATTTAAATTCAATGTTTAAACGTGTCCTGATCTGCATGCTGCACTCCATCTCTTGAAGTGGCTGTTAGAGAACTTATTTGTCTTTGAGAAAGTGTTAGATGCCAAACTAAGCAACATGTCTGGAACACAGCAAGCGTTTTATCCAGCCTCCTCGAGAGCTTTGCCATCCTTGGAGCCATCCTTCCAGCTTTCCACAGCTTTGCTTGAGTCTGCACTTCTGGTTAAGCACTGTCCTCACCATTAATCCAAATTCCAGCTCTCTGCACACTATTACCACAAACACAACATTATCGCTTCAAACTCAATTGCAAGAAATAGATGAATCCCACACTAGAGATGGATAAATACTATATGGGCTTCAGGGAGCTCCCAGGATCATAACTTGATGAATAAACAGCTGTTTGCAGTAACTGCACGGCCTGTTTCCTTCCCTCCCTTAAACCAAATCAACATTAGAATGGTTTCTCTACTCCTTAAGAACATGGATTTATTTGTTTCCTTTAAAAAAAGAAATATTCCAACTTCAAGTTGCTCACATCTCAGACAACCATCAGAATGCAAACAGCTGAGCCTCAAGCCAGATCTGGGAAATGTCTGTCAAATAACCAGTTTATAAGTGTTTCAAGACAACAAGAATTTTTGAAATACTTCTTCTGAAAATTTTAGATAGGTATTAAAATAGTGTTAGTATTAAAAAAAAACCCTCATTTTTCTGAAATGAAACATCAAGGACTGAGAAAATCACCCCAAAACACGAGTGAGACAGTTTTCAGAGAGTTTTTAAGAGAACAGTTAAGACATTTCCATTCAAAGCAAAATCAACTTCAACCAAAAAATTTATAACTTTTTCTTCACTCTACATTTTTAAAGAACTTTTCAACCTTTATCCTGAAACACAAAGAACTCCCACTGAGCAGGCCTCCTTTATAAAAATGTGCAATTTAGAGTTAAGCATTTACTGTAGCAGTTATACCTCTCTATTAAATGAGTAGTGACTGGTGAAGTTGGTAATAACGTTTGCACTTCAAACCACAGAACAAACTCCATTTTTTTGTTTAATTAAAGCAGTTACTTTTAGTGCACTCATGAGCAGACACCAAACTCCCAAACGTTTGATTCTATGAAGCAAATAACAACTAAATAAGCCTACTCACAAATGTAATTAGGATGGTGAAATGGCTCCAAAGGAAGCACAGTGGTCTGCTGTGACAAACCACAGACCAGGGGAATCCACAGGAGGGTTTAACCCAGTGCCAATTACCCAGCTAAAAAGGGCAAAGCTGAGGATATCTTCATGGAATGCACAGCTAACAGCTACAAAAAGTTGTTGGTCCATTTTTCAAGGGAATGTGAGTATGTTTAGCTCCTGCAAAAAGAAAAAAAATGAGCTCCAGCTGCAGTTTTACAGTTCTTCTCCAAGGCAGGATGGTACAGGTGTAGAATCCTACGAAAGCAATTGTTTTCCTTTGCCTACAGAAGGAAGTTGGCTGTTTTGCTTGTCTGGTGTTTGGTGGTTTCTGTAGAGTTTTCTTTTTCCTTCTCCCCTACTCCCTCTCTTTTAAGTAGAGAGATCAAATTTAACTGGATGTTTTATTGGATCTCACAGGGCTTGGCTCAAACACCAGGCACTCACTTGTTACTGAAATGCCTCATTATTCACTCAGTCTGATTCTATTCAAATCCCGGGAAGTTAATATTCCACTTTACAGTTTATCACCTGCTATCAGAGCTCTGGTGCCTCATTACAGCTCCCAGGGTCTCCTGCAGTCCCAGGGGACAATGCAGCACCTCCTCTCTCACTTCCTCTATGCTGCCTTTAATTCTCCAGGCACAGAAACACAAGCCACCTCTGCAATCACAGTTTTCAACTTCAAGTTGTTTTTATTTTTCCTTTACATGCTTTAGAACTTTTTTTTTTTACCCATCACAAGGATATCTGGAATGGTAAAGCCTGCAATTCCACTCACCAGAATTTGTTGTGTACCTCTGTGCTTCAGCCCTCCTGTTTATGAGGAGGTGAGCAACATAAAATTCTATTGTACAAAACAAATCCAGTCAAAGAGTCAGGTCTGGGATGCACAAGAAGGGGCTTTTACTGACATGCAGAGACCTGGCAAAGCAGGCTGAGTGTAAAATGTTGCACAAGAAACAGCTAAAAGTTCCTTTCCATGGTAGTCGCCCTTGTTCCGAGTTTTCTGACATATGACTGAATTTCACCTTCCCAGCATTATTTTAATAATCTCTGCTGCTGTTGTTTTGCATAATATATTTCTTAAATTCCCTCTGTGTTGCCTGCAGGAAGGTGAACACACAATGTTCCTACAAAAACCTTTGCTGAGATCTCTACTGGCCCCAAAGCTTTAGTGCCACCAATGTTACTCCAAGTGATGCCTTGGGAAGGCTGGCCTGGAACAGAGACCAGACAGAGCTAGAGAATAAAGCAGATATTTATTAACAGGCCTTTAAGGATGCACCATGGGCAGGACAAGAGCCTGGCCAGGGCTGCACCCAAGGTGGACTCAAAATGGTCACAAAATGGACCCAAAATGGTCACAAAACGGACCCAAAATGGTCGCAAATGGACAACCGGTCATGAGGTCTCACACTTTTATAAGTTTTGGTCCATTTGCATATTTGGTTTAATTGTCCAATTACATCTTCAGGTTATGAATTCCCATCCTTCTTGTTTTCTCCCTTCAGCCTACCCTTGTTTGTGCTTTTGGGCCTGAAAGCTGTAACAGCTGTCTTTGGCCTCCAGCAGGAAAAGGATTTGTTTTGTGTCCCTGCTCTGTGCACAGAGCTGACTGACAGTGACTGTGAGGCTCAGAACTACACACCTAGGCAGCACAGAGTCTGAAAAACATCAAAGTTAAAACTTAAGGCATCAAAAGTGTGCACTTGTTTCCTTGGAACACCATTCCCAGCCACATCCCAGGATAGCACAGGATAACCCTCTCCATAAAGGAAAAGCTAGGGCACCTGTCAGGGAGCTTTTCTTTAGGGCACTGCAGCGTTTTTTCTCCATCAAACCTGTAAAACTGTGTTCTTCATATCCCAGCTTGCCCCTGGAATGGGAATATGAAGGGATGGAATGCCAAAAATGTGGTGGTTTGGCTAAAAAAAATAGACACATTTTAACGTGCCATCTAAAAAGGCACAGTTTATTTCTTCTCTACAGGAATGATGATTTGTAAAATTGCTACAAATGTGATTTATTAAACAAATTATAGGCTTGTGTTTAGCATTATATTTCTTTTAGAGTGTGCTATCATTTAGACAAGGTTCCTTACATAACACATCAGGTCTCACCTCAAAAGTAGTATTATTAATTCTCAAAATCCAGTGGCAAACAAGTGCAAGAAGTCCAAACCTAGCTAAAAAATTCCCACTCCAACAGAAATTTGCATAAGAAAGATTTCATATTTGGCATGTGTATTTCTATTACTTCTTTTTATTTAAAATATAGATTGAAATCCCAGAACATTACACATAATAAAATGGGAAGCACAGCTTGGGGAGTAAAATGCAGTTATGATGTGGCATTTTCCTGTGTGACAAGTACTTGTGGGGGCTGGTTTGTGTCAAGTCAATACACCTTGGAAAAACATGGGAAACTGTTGCAAAGCCCTCATTTTGTTTGTTATTGCAAAGAATGTTGCCATCACTTATTTCTGATGCACCAAACTGTGAGAATAAATTCACTAAGCTGACTAAGAAGCCTCGTTTAAAAGGTCAAGATTTTATCTTTTATCAACGCTTTAAAAATGAAGATACCACTTATGATGGGATGAGCAACTCTGTAAAGAAAATAGGTAATTTCTGCCTGCAGCTTTGACATGGATACAGAATGCCTTCCCAAAAGGAGCATCAACCTCCTGCTCTACCTGCAGCATCCAGTGGGATACAGACTGGCACTTCTCTGTGCCCCTTGTTCAAAGTCCCACGTGACAAATCCCAACACACTGCACATTAACGCACCCACTTCTTACCAACAGGTCACTCAGAGCACCTGCAGAGACACAGCACAAGAAAATTATTAAAAAGTGCAGCAAGAAGAAACTACTGGCGTCTAAAGTACCCTTCTTGTGCTACAAGATGTTAATTGGCCTTTAGGTAATGCACTAATAAACCTAAATGCTCTAATTACCCTAACAGCAGCAGAGTACTGTGTGGATGTCAGCCACAATAACAGAATCACAGAAACTGGGTGGGAAAGGATTTCAAGAAGCTGTGTTTTTTCATTTCCTGTGCTTTAAAAACACCCCAGTAGATTTCTGAGCTGCTTTGTAATTGTTTCAGATATATATGGGGCGAAAAAGCAATCAAGGCTCCTGTGGAATGGCCCTAATAAGGTGACTATTCTACCCTTTTACTACCTGGTACATAAAATTGTTGTTTTGTCTGTTTCACATGTAAAATGTACCTCATGTCAGAGAGCAAACAATGCTGGAAAAGCCTCCCAGGCCATGGAGTCCCAGCTGTGCCCCGTGCCCACCTTGTCCCCGGCCCAGGGCGCTCAGTGCCACCTCCAGCCCTGCCTGGGACACCTGCAGGGATGGGCACTGCAAACCTCCCTGGGCAGCCCCTGCCAAGGCCTGAGCACCCTTTCCATGGGCAAATTCCTGCTGCTGGCCAAGCTGAGCCTGCCCTGGCCCAGCCTGAGGCCGTTCCCTCTGCTCCTGTCCCTGTTCCCTGGGAGCACAGCCCGACCCCCCCGGCTGTCCCCTCCTGGCAGGGACTTGTGCAGAGCCACCAGGTCCCCCCTGAGCCTCCTTTTCTCCAGGCTGAACCCCTTTCCCAGCTCCCTCAGCCCTGCTGGGGCTCCAGCCCCTTCCCCAGCTCTGTTGCCCAATCCTAAGCACAGGTTATAAGATATATTCAGATGTGCAGCCACGTCCCAGGCTTTTTCCACTCTGGACACCGTTCGGAGCTCACTTTTAAGTCTGGTGGTGCACTGTGTCTTGGGTTACGCTGTCCTGCCCAACTCAGCAGATCTGACTGGAATTTACACGAACCACAGAAAACAGGAATCTTTTCAGCAGTTAATTAAGCAACTTGTATCTTTCTGACAAGACTGGTGTGATTTCAGTTCTCAAATTCTTTCTTTGGTCCCCGATTTGTTGGTCAAAAGAAAAGATCATTGCACGCTACTGACAGGTGCTCCCCCTTTGCATCTTCTGATGCAAATCAAGACTTCAAATAGTGCAAACACATCTATTAAACATGAACAAAGGTAGCAAGACTCTGAGAGAAGGTGGCCTTTCATTAATATTAGATTAATGAAAAAACATGTTTCCTACTTACTGCTGTCATAATTTACAGCAATTCCACATGGGGAATTAACTTCACAGACCCTTTTTAACAAGTGAAGGCAATTTCAAGTGAAAGAATAAACCCCTCATTTTGGTATACCTAAGACATTGATTGGCACATACAGACACAAACAATGATCTGAATCACTGGGTTGTATTGGATTTTCTTTTCAAATACAATATGAGTAAGGCTCACTATTTTTGTCTACTTATTCTTTATTACTGTTGGGCAATGGATGCAACAGAATATGAATGGCAGAACCAGCAGCTATGATTCTACCACATGCTGCAAGAACAAAAAGAGCCCCAAGAAAACAACCAAAAACCATCTCCAGCTGTGTTTTTAAAAGTATCATTTCTTCTAAATGATCACAGGCCTTGTATTTCTTTGACTTAGGTGAGAGCCAGGGCTCTCAGCTAGCTTGATGCAGCTTTTACTAGCAACATGTAAGAATTAGGGAGCTGTCAGAAAACATCATTACAGCTTTTCAGTGATTATTTTCCTTCAATAAGTCACTCCAAATTAGAATCTAATGCTTGCTTTCCTTGATGGCTTCGAATTTTCTGGAGGTGAAAGAATACAAGCCACAAATGAAAAATCCGACTTGGTTTGTCGTTAATTTTTAATTTGTTTTGAAATATTTTCTACATAACTTCATAGGGTTCACAATTAGTTTTAGAGACAGTACAGCACCTATCTGTTAATAGCAGAGAGATGGAAATCTAAATGTATATAATATATCAAATGTATAATCACCCAGAGGTGAGTTTGCCACTGTTCTGGAAGCAACACTACCTACATGGTGGAGGCCATTCCTGAAGTCCACCAGGAAAAAAAGCCCTCTAGCTGCTCAGGAATAATATATTAAACAAAAAGCTTGTGTCTAAAAGTAGGTAAAGATTTATTCTTTTTTTTCTTAATCACACACCACAGCCAAAAAAAAAAAAAAAAAATCAAAGTTACTGCCAGTTTGGCATTACTGATTAGGGAGAATCTGAATTTGGACCAATATCTAAACATGAGTGCACTTTATCTTTCTGATACAGCCAATGCTTACACTTTATTATATGCACAAATCTGCTGCATTGAGAACACACTTCTGCTCACCCAGGGACCACAAAGCATCACAGGGATGTAAAGTCAGCAACACCACTCTGTACAAGGTCCCTGCTTTGGGTATTTATTATCCATCATGCCCTCCTTATCAAGACTCCACGTGGCCATACTCACTCCTCGTTTCTGCCACACTAAATTCAGGAGGGAAAGGAAGGAGGACCTGCTCTACCACTCCATGTACCAGGAAAAAGGTGAAGCATCTGCTCCTCTTGGCTCTCATGTGCCAAGTCTGCAACACCACGTGTGAGGGAACCCGCAGAAACAATAGAGTGCGTGTTTGTTACTGCATCTAAATTTAGGGATAAAGATGATTCCTAATGACGAGCATTTTTATTTGCATCTCTCCAGGCACCTGTGCTACTGCTCAAAAAGGCTGAATTTGTGGCACACCCTATTTTACCATGCATTTCAGCAGGGGTTTTTTTCAATCTAGTAATTTTCCAGTGCCCCCAGTAAATCTGTAACAAAATGATAAGTTTTGAGCACTGCATGATTACTTGCAGAATAAGAGGATTCTGTCTTCTTGCTTCTTACCTGTGTTATTTTCATTTATTGTGTTCTCAAAGAATACTGATCATGACAGATTGGAGAACACTATTTCCAGAAAGCACTCTGCAAACTATATAAGGATAGCAAGCTCTTGGTTTCCCTGGTTACCTTGAATTTACATGGCACTGAATTAAGAACAGAAACCTGTTAGTCAGAATCCTTATTGGTTCCATCTAGAAAGATTTTTAGACAATGTTAACCCCTGCATTTTTGAGGCTCACTAAAAAAACC
The DNA here is from genome assembly GCA_013400495.1 of Nicator chloris. Lineage (NCBI taxonomy): Eukaryota > Metazoa > Chordata > Aves > Passeriformes > Pycnonotidae > Nicator > Nicator chloris. Next base: position 958,011 of record WAAE01010726.1, read on the forward strand.
CACAAAGTAACAAATCTGTAAAAATGATAACTAGAAACTGAATTAAGACAAAATAATCTGCCATGCTCAGGCAGTTCTGGAGCTGATGTTAGGATCAGATACCCAAGGCAGGAATGCATATGTTATGTACATGACATTAGACTGACCCAAGGATCCCAACTCCTGCATGCTCTAGAGGAAGAATTCCCAGAGGATTGCCAAATTGCTTTCAGACCTGGCTATTTCTCACACAAAATCACAGCCCAACGTGCAGAACTAAATATAAAGTACAGCACTTTTACAAAAGCTTATTATTTTGGGGGTGCCAGATCAGGTTATAGCCTTCTGTGTGAGAATTGGCAAATACATATATATACACATATATATATATACATACACACATTAAAGGCATTCTCTGACTTCCACAAAATCCAGCATCAATGTTTGTCTGCTATTTGCAGAGAGCACCACCCCTCTCTGCTTTGCAGGTTGCACAAGAACTGTGTACAATGGTACAATGCAACCCACTGCAGTTAGGAAAAGCCACAACACAACTACTTAAGAATCTCCTGATTGAAAATGAGCCTTGACACCAGCACTGGTTTTATCATCAGCAGTGACATCACACCAAACAGCAACCATTCTCTGTTTTTGCAGCTTTCACTGGTTCAATTTCATCAGCTCTTATCTGGAAACACTAAATATTGTTCATGTCTTTCAGCCCATCGTTGCCTCTCTACTGTTTCAGTGTATTAAGAGCTCATTCAGCAGGAGGAATACAGGAGCACCACAGTAGTTCAGGAAGTGGGCAACATGGAACAACAGCTAACAAATGACAGGAGGGGTTGAACACAAGACAAAAAATTGGGAAGGGTAAAAAAAATACTCAACTCTTGACAAAGGACAAAAGCAAGATTAAAAAAATAGAAAGGAAAATCTGTATTCTCAGTTACAGTGATTAAAGATATGCAAGGATGAGGACATAAATTAGCTCTCCACTGAAGCTTATGGAACACAGTGATTTTGGCTACTGAACTTGCCGTTTCCACATAAAAATAAAAACCTTCAGTATTCCTAACTTACTAAAAAGAATTCATATTCCCTTTCACTGAAGATATTAAAGCATAACTTCATTTTATTATAAATAAGATCGGAAAGGAAGAAATTCAACATTACTGCACCTAACAACTCAGTCTTTGGCAGAAATTTTATGACAACCTGGAATCCCACAAGCAAAAGGTTGGAGCACTGGTACTTAGTTATAACACACTCTCAGTCCTTCTGTTAAAGTAAAGTAGGTTTTCATTTCCAGGTTGGAAGGGACTTGGAGCAACCTGCTCTCGTGGAAGGTGTTTAAAGCTCATTCCAAGCCCTGCCATTCCAAAGTCTCTCCCAACCCAGGCCATCCCATGATTCTGTGTTTCTCTAAAATTAGGAAAACAGAAGAAAAAATTGCACACGCACAAAAAGCTGTTGGTGTTCTGATTTCCTCTACCACCAGAAACAAAATGACACACAGTGCAAGGAGCCACTGGCAATGCTCACCTTGCACTGCTTCTTACTGCAAGAAAGTGGAACTTAAGGAGGGGAGAGTCAAATTCTCAGGTGCACTCAAGGACAAACCAACAACCACATCTACAGGGCAAGAAAACCCCCACCAAAACAGAACAAACCTGTAATGTTACAGCTGAAATTTTGCTGTGACACCGGGGCCCAGCGCATATCACTGTGCCACCTGAAGTTTCCTTAAATACCAGCAAAAGGAAAGAAACTGTTCTAGGATGCCAAATCTCTCTTCCCACTTCTCTCTCAAGAGAGATTTTCCAGGATGTGGCATGCAAACCATCAGGGAAAAAACAGGGTTGTAATTCTACTTTACTGCCTGAGGCAGTAAATAAAAATAAAGGCATTTCACACACTGATATCCTTCTCTAGGCAAAGAAATCTCTCAAATTTTAGAAGTGTTTCATTACCAGGCTCATCTAAAAAAAGTCTGCAACAGCTAAAGCCAAAACACTAAGCTGCTGCATATGTTAGAAAAAACCAAAAAATTTCTTGGGACATTATGCCTTGAATCTCTTCTAACTTTGAGTTGCAACTGGATAATCTGGCACAGAGAGCATTCTGGAATAGAGTCCTGTTGTTGTAGGACACAAAAAAAAAAAGGATGAGAGACTAAGTATTTCAGAAGGCAAAAAGTTTAGAAAAAAACCTTTAATTTTTACTACTTTTATAAGGTGTTTCAATACAGACTTCACATGTTTGGTGAACAGTAACGACACCTCTCTGATCCCATTGGTTAAACCAGAGAGACAGCTGAAATGGTTTGAGAACTAGAAAAACAAAACACCACCCAGAGAAAGATTGTTTTGAGAAAGGAGAGTTGCTTGCCAAGATTGTTTTGAGAAGAAACTTTCTTGAGGAATTTTTCCTTGGGAGAAAGTTAGCAGCTGCTAGCAGGCTAAAATCTCTCAGACCCAGAAATATCAGGCCCACAAGAGTCCTGCTCTGGAGGGCAGTGATGGAGCTCTCCTGACCAGGATCTCCAATGACCTGTACAACAGAAGCCTCTCAAAAAACCTTTAAGCAACAGATTTAACGCAGGAGTACAGACAGATACTCCTCATCCGTGCTTTGCTGCTCAGCTGGTCATTTTATACAATTTTCTAATGAAAAATTAATTTTGCCTCATTTACCACGTTACTATTTTCCCTTTAAACTTGCCCAGTGCTCCTTCAAGCAGCTGACAGCAAACTAAAAACCTTCACAGAGGCACCTCAGACTGGAACCACACACTCCACTTTTGAGATAAGTGCAAACAAAAAGATTTGGAGATTTTCAGACGAGGAAGTTAATACCCATGAAGATGCAAACACACGTAAGGAAGGTGCTATTGCCAACCATTAAGTAAAAAAATGGGAAAGGGCAAAGAGGGAAAACACAATCTAGTGCTTAAAGAGGGAAAACACAATCCAGTGCCTAAAGAAAAAAATATTATCAAAAGAATCTGGCCTTTAAACCCCATCATGCATGGTCTGCCAGATCTTTTTCATTTATTCTTATGTTCTCTTTTCAAAAGGTTTGCTTTGTTGCTTTAATGAACTTTACTGTTCTGACACTATCACAGGATGGCAAAACAGAGATGTTTCAATTAGCTAAATAATTGAGCTTCTTGACTGCTGCAGAAGCCAATACAGGATCTATAAATTGGATTTCTTCCTGGATAGGATACAATGAATCACGGAATATAATGTTTGCAATGAGTTATGAAGACGGATGAGTGGGTTTAGTTCATCTTTGAACAAAAACATTTCAAGTTTAAGCCTTCTCTCTGCCTAATTCTCAACCAAGCCTTCAAATCAGGTTTCCAAGCCTTGCCAGGTATATCAGGGTGTATCACATCCTGGCATAATTGATCTCTGAGGCTCAAGCAATTCCCCTTTGAATAACACTGATGGAATAGTCAAGGAAAGAAAGGCTACGAGCCGTTCACCTCAGGTGAGCCCAAAGTCTGGTGATCAGACACGTGCAGGATCTCTCCTCCTGCCCAGAGGACCAGCACAGAGCAGGAAATGCAGCTCCAGCACAAACCTCACCAGGCTGCAACTGTCAGGAGAACATTCCAGAGAAGGCACAAAGCATCTCACACCAACAGAAATTACCTTTCCCAGGGGACAGGGCACACACAGTTCAGCTGCTTCTGACAGAAACAATCCAAAACTTGGGTTTGAACTACCAAAATCTGTGAACTTGCTGAATGTCTACCCTAGGAAAAAGAAAATAATTCTACAAGAGACCCCTTCTCTTACTGTAAAACAATGTTCAACCTTCTCCTCCTGCCCCTTGCCCTCCCTTTTAGCCCACAACTGTTTCACTTTGGGATTACACAGGCATCAGTTTTCAGAAAACTTTGAAAACACAAAAACCAGATTTTCAGACATCTGATCTAAATTTTAACAGCTAACAATCTTCTTTCATCGCATTTGAGTAACCTAGAGTTACATGACATTATGCAACACTAAACTTGCTCAACACTTGAATTTAAAAACTGATCAAGTCTTTAGATATTTAATCATTATTTAACAAATATTTGCAATAAATTAATTATCAAGTTTAGTAGCTCAGTTTTTAGATATGCAGTTAAATGCTAATTAAATGGTTAAATTAATTCTCCTCAGAAATCTAATCTAACAATAGAAATGTGATCATGTACCTACTGGCTTTCTACTTTGAATTAATTACATGCCAAGGAGATTTATCTTTATGTATTCTACCACAATAGGCACACGTTCGACCAACAATGAAATGAAGTTTCTTTATAATTACTCTTAATTAAATATATTTAATAACAGCAGAACGACAGGCTTGCAGATTCTTTAGTGAGTGTTACTTTTGTTTCTGACACATTAACCCAGTTTTTACACTGAGAAGGGGCTGGGATTAGCAAGAAAAAATTATGCAAAAGATTTAACTTATATACCAGAATACAACACTTCAGAAAACCCACTGTGAGAGGCTCAGACTGGAGCTTTCAGTGTCCCCCTCCCTTTTAACAACCTCCTTTTCTGCTGACCCCCCTCCACTTCTCTGCCTTCTCAAAATGCACCCCATTTCATGGGCAGGACAAATGGCAATGGCTCACCTCGATTTTACCTGCCTCCAAACTTGTATCCCCACAGGATAACCAGCACCAATAAAGATATATGATTTTTTGTCCCCTTTCTTGTGGTATTTTAGAATGATTTTCATGTGGCTTTGAACAGTCTTTCATATTTTTTTTTTAATTATTATTTTTTTTTAATTTTACTTATAGGAAGCGTAAAGAACCAACCATTCCCACCCACGTCCTTCTAGTATCAATGTTTGTAATTACACTTTTCATGTCTTGTCTCCAGGCCCCACCAAGTGCCTTTCAGTCATCAGAAAGGCAGAATGAAGGGGTAAAATGCATTAATGACAATCCCTTCTCCACATCCCCTTGGCTAATTAGTTCAGTAAATTCATTGTCAGTTTTGTCCTGATAGTTAAAAAAAATATATGAGAATAGCAGAGTAAACCCATGAACTTTCAGCAGCAAGTTAGAAAGCTTTTAAATTTAAAATTTTAAATCTTACAAAATTAACCAGTGCACACCTTAACACCTACAACCAGAAAAAAAGTATTCCAGGCTGTCTGGACGACTCCCTCAAAAATCACTGTAGATTGTTAGGAATTGCAGTAAAAAACTTGCTGGGAAAAACCCCAAGAAACAGCTTATGAATTGAATGAAATTTCTCTCTTTTTTTTACTGTAACAAAGTCTGCTCCCAGGGGAGTCATCATTTGCCAACCCAAATCAGAGTGCTGTCCAGGTACACACCAGCACTATTTCAATTCACTTAGGTGGAGGAAGAATTAAAATACTTAAGTCTGCTCATAGTGATGGTAAATTTTATAACAAGCATAATCTGTATGTGACTGCAATTAACAGCAGTTTCACCACTGAATTTCATAAAAAGGATTATTTGAGCATCTCTCTATCCAGCTAGGATAAAAGAGGACTTTCCTCAAACACCATGTCCAAACTTAATGGAATGATCTTGCAGCAATCTCAATCCCAAGTTCCACAGGGTTACAGGAGTCACAGGCCTTTCAGACCTTCAAGGGCATAAATGCAGCATCCAATTTCCACTGACACTACCTTTGATAAAGGCCAAAGAGATAGGAGCTCTCTCCAAAGCTCAAAGTCAGTTCTAGGCCCCCTGATCTTTAAACAGAAACCCTCTTCCAACTCCTGCTGCTGGGGCTTCTCTTTTACCTTGTTGCAAAACCAGGTACCAGACAGCAGAGTCCTACATGTTGGTCAAGACTCCAGAGTTTCCTTGTTTCCTACATGCAAGACTCAGGAATGTTCATGTGCTTTTAATTTCAAATGCAACATTATTTTTTGCCCCCCATTTGAAACAGAGGTTTTATCTGAAAACCTTAACGAAGCCTGAAAAAAAAAAAGAGCTCCCAGCAAAGAAAATCCATGGGATTCTTTAGGTCCCAGGTGCAGGTTAAGGCCTTCTTCCCTCTGCTCATAAGCAGATGACAGATGTTACCACACAATTCAGTCCAGAAGCAGCTTTGTAAGAAGTTGAAGCCTTATGCAGATGCCTACAGACTGAAGGGTCTGGATCCAGCATGATCAGAACAGCAAATTCTACTTTTGTGCCACAGCAGTTGCCTGCAAGTGTGTCACCACCAAATTCAGCAAGTGTATATTCCAGTAGGAGGCTTTCCCAGAGGTATGATTTCTCAAAGGTTAATATGCAATTAAAGCAGCAAATTTATTATACTGGATGGAACTTCTAAAAAGCAAACACACAATCTGTGTTCAAATTACTTTGGAATGGATATTTCTATTAAAACTCCAGTAAAGTCTGTTCAATAAATCACAGCATTTGCAATTAGTTATTTCAATGAAGCATGCTTGGCATATCAAACATTCATGAGCTGATGATACAAGGCAGAAATCTATGAAATACAAGATATAATTGAGTTCCTACGTGATTAATCCACCATTGTTTTAGCAACAATAGAATTCTACAGAAAGCATATATTCCATTCAAGGGGAACAGATTAACAATTTAATGAGGAGCTTTAACGAGCTGGACATCCATTCAGTGTAGGGTTTGAGTGCTCAGTGAACATATAATCTGCTTAAACGTGCCCTCACTGACCAATGTTCATCCACACATCATGGAATGGCTCGGGCTGGAAGAAACCTTAAAGATCATCTGGTTCCAATTTATAAGAAGGTTTCTCTTGCAACCAATTGACAAATTTTTAAATACAAAGGCAACCAACACATTATTTTCCCGTAAAAGTAAGTAAAATGTATGGAAGTCTCTATAATAGCTAATTATTTAAGTATTGCCATGCCCAGCCTACTTTTACAAACAGCTGAATATCAAATGAAACTGAATCAGTGCTAAAATTAACAGAATACTTCCAGCTCTGAGCAGCCTGAGTTTGTAAATCAATCTATAGCTAAAACACTTTTAAATAAACTGGTGAAAGACAGAATTCTAAGAGAACAAAAAGATCTTTGGCTTCCTGGGCATCTCTCAGGCAGGCACTGTAGAAGTAACAGACAGCAGCAGCCTCCTGGCTGCCAGTTTTGGATTTCAGACTTCACAGACACTTTCCAAGACTATAAAAAATCCAAGCTATATTTTCCAGTGTTCTAAGAGTCTAAGTGACAAATCTAGTACAATTTCCTTTTGAAGACTTTTGCAACCTTCAAACAGAACAAAAGAAATGAGAAATTAATTGGTAGCACATCCAGAACCTTCTCGATGCTTAAGGAGTGCCACATACATTGGATAGTTTGGGACTACTTTGGTCATCTGTGGCCATATATAAACTGAAAATCTTTCCTCACATGCCCTTATCTTTAATATGTGATTGAATAGGTGATANATCTTTCCTCATGTGCCCTTATCACCTATTCAATCACATATTAGAGATATCTGTGACATCACAGTGCTGTGATCCAGGTTAAGTTTGCCTCTGGTTTCACCATGGAGATTGATGGAAGACAGGTAAAGTGAATGAGTTCCTTCAGAAAAAAGATAACACAAACTGGGTCATTCCAAAAATCAGACCTAAGAACAGCAGAAATTTCATTCAAATACCATAAAGAGGGAGACAGTCAATACCAGCTTCTGCTTTGTTTAGAAAACACCATTTATAAGCCCAATGGAAGATTTTACTCTTCTCCTCCCCTCCTCCAGATTAAAAACTATCTCCAGGTTTTTACCTGAGAATAAAGTTCTGCAACCTTAATATCTTATTTCTTTGTCAAATTGCTTGATATCAATAAGAGAAAGAGAACTCCAGCACTTTGCAATGACAGCAGCTAGGCACAAAGCAAATATTTCCATTTCCTTTGCTGTCCTACCCTTTGCTTCCATACTGTCTGAACAGGGAGCTTTATCAACATCTCACTAGATTACCATCTTTACTCCTTTACCATATTACCATTAACATGGTTGGGTTACCATTGACTACTGGAAGTTTCCCAGAGTAGATAAATTTGTTGGGTTTGTAGAACCTGTAAATTTTGCTGGAGGTGATGAGTTTCCACCTGTATAAACAAAACAATTTCACGTGCACACTACTCATCATCAAAAGCGAGTTGCTTCATGTGAGCACGAACAAAAATTCCCTGGAAACTGTTGCCTGGTCTCTTAGTTTAGAACCAATCTAGCTGGAGAAAACTGTTGCTGTAGTTCACAGGAACAATTTTGCAAATATTTTCAGGTCCTGTTTGAGGGAATTCCCACTAAAAGCCTTCAAGAAGCTGGAACTCACTACCGGGAAGTACTCGCACTACTATATCTGTGAGTAGACCGCTTCTTTAACTGAATAATTCTAATTTATTTTTAAAAGCAGAGTGACACCTCTGGTCTACAGTGGGCCCTTCCTACTTTTTCACATGCTTCCCACTCATCAAGTGGAATAGTTAAAGTAAAAATTGGAAGACCAAGACAGTTCATCCTTACATAACTTTTCTGCTCCAGAGATGTTTGCTTTGATAAACAACTTAAACCACCACAGTATAAGGTTTTAGGGATTAAACATGGAAGAAAATAAGATCAAAATGCACAATCTGCCAGTTTAAGTGGAACCAACTGGAATCTCTGCACACAAAATCATTCAAGTCACATAAGTTATTTTTATTAATTAGTGACTAGGGTCAATTACTCATTAGGGTTCCAGTTTGAGCACTGCTTTCACTTTAGACAAGAAAAAGTACAACCAGAAGGAGAACAGCTCTTCTTACCTGTTCTGATACAGTAGCTTATTTCATAGAGCAAGTCAGCAATGAAAGCATCAATGATTTTTATAAAATAAACCTCCTACCTAAGTATTGTTATTTGTACTTATTAAAAGCATCACCATCCCCTGAGCTCAGTCATTTAACTACAACTACACAAAAAAAAAAACAACAAAGAAAACCCCACAACCACACACCTAAACCCAGCAATATTAAACCTAGAAGATGAAAAATTGTCAATGTTTTGAAATAAAGTTAAATAAACTCCACATCACTTCTGCCTGCTTATGGAGAGGCCCTTAGCTCTGTTCCCAAGCAGTCCAGCCCCAGCTCCCAGCACAAGTCAGTTTGTAATGCCACAGTGTTCCAACAAAAAGGTTCACGTGTGCACCTTGTGAAAGGAATCACCACAGTGCATACACAGGAGCTAAAGGAAAATGTCCATTCTTTGATTTAATGTATAATATTTGCGTTGATTAAAAATTTAATCATAAATCAATCCCTAAGCTTCAACCAGACTGAAAAACGACTGGCAAATGCCACAGGTCAACAGCATCCTCGGTGAATATTTGGTTATGGTGAATGTGTTACTAGCAGACACTTGGGATAAACCTGAGTTACTGAAAATGTTGAGATTCTTCTCAGAAGTCAAACACACTAAACCATAATTAAGAGGGGGATTCCTCCCCCTCTCATGACACTCATTAATGCTCAGGTTGTGACTAAAATAAAAATGTGTGTGGATTCTCCCTGTTGTCTAATTCATACAACAGAACCTTCTGGTGGCAATTGTAAAGTACAGAGGTATTTATTAACTGAAGCTTTACTTCATGGCTCTGTGCTATGTTTAACAGTGTAAATAGCCTTATAACCTCACTCCCACCCTACCACTCTAAATTTCCCCAGCTCCTTCCTTATAAGGTCGTTTTTCCCCCTCTGCTAACAATTCCCAGTAAAAGTCTTTTAAGTCTTAATTTTTGCCTGAACTTTTCACTTTTTGTACTCCCCAAATCACCTCAGCACTTGAACCAAAAAACCTCGAGTTGTGTCTCTTCCCTGTAGCAAGACTATTTACTTCCCCTAATTATTTTCTACAGGGCATGCTTCCTTCAGAGCATCACACTCCTTTGTTGTCCCTTGAATTCCTCTGAAGAGAGCCTCATCTCTGTGGCTGTGCCTGGGTACCTCCATCGTTGGTAGTTAGTGTCACCATGAATAATGCAGCTCAGTGTTGGAGAGCATGCCTTTTTAACAGCTGCCTGTGTCCCAGTGTTGCCATTTACTGCTGGCCACAAAGCTTCCCTCCTTCCGAGAGCTTTGCTGTTTGCCTTTCCCAGCCTGACAACGTGAGGAACACTGAGCTGCTTCCTACGGATTTATAAAGCCAATTTCTGCCTATGGAGACTAACTTGTTTTTATTACAGGTAGCATAACTGACTGTTCTTCATCACCAGCAGAAGCATTTACCTGGCTCAATGTGAGCAGGGCTTTTAGTGCCATACAAGTATTTTAGTGCACAGTGGTGCTCTTGGACAGTAAATGTGACATCTTCCCTCTGCCTTGCTTCTGGGAAAATTGATTGTGCCGCCCTGTGTCAAACCACACATTCAAAAGAGCAATATCTAAATATATTTTAATGGCTGTACTCTCACCTGCTCACTTGGTCACTATAAATATTGCCAGATCATTTCTCTCTGAAGAAATGGACCTCCTAGCATTCACTCCAACACACTATTCATTTTGGTAACTCTCCCAGCTCTGAGCCAGTACCCAGTTTTGAAGCACTTAGGAAACTTTGCACACAATGTGAATGAAAGTTCCTTGCACAGCACTTGGTCCCTGTTTGGTTTTGCTGACAGATCCATCAGAGGAGGTCTTCATGACAAAGCCACTGCAAGAGCAGCTTAAAATTTTGAGAATTTTGAGGTTTTATTATCCTCTTCTTAAAACCCAAGTATTTAATTTGTTCAAGTATCTTAATCCAAGTTACTTCCTGTCATCAAATTAGTTTTCTGGGTCATCTTTGGTCATGTTACTTCATGACTAGGGAAGACCCTGTCCTCCTGTGCCAGGCCCTTGAGGGTACCTTCCAATGCAGGATATTCTGTGATTCTGAGTGTTGTGTCCAGTTCTGGGCCCCTCATGGCCAGAGAGCCCTGGAGGGGCTGGGGGTGCCCAGGGCAGGGAACGGGGCTGGGGAAGGGGCTGGAGCCCCAGCAGGGGCTGAGGGAGCTGGGAAAGGGGCTCAGCCTGGAGAAAAGGAGGCTCAGGGGGGACCTGGTGGCTCTGCACAAGTCCCTGCCAGGAGGGGACAGCCGGGGGGGTCGGGCTGTGCTCCCAGGGAACAGGGACAGGAGCAGAGGGAACGGCCTCAGGCTGGGCCAGGGCAGGCTCAGCTTGGCCAGCAGCAGGAATTTGCCCATGGAAAGGGTGCTCAGGCCTTGGCAGGGGCTGCCCAGGGAGGTTGGCAGTGCCCATCCCTGCAGGTGTCCCAGGCAGGGCTGGAGGTGGCACTGAGGGCTCTGGGCTGGGGACAAGGTGGGCACGGGGCACAGCTGGGACTCCATGGCCTGGGAGGGCTTTTCCAACCACAATGATTCTATGATTCCATGAAGTGATGATTCAAAATAGATTTTAACTCTAAGTCTATCATACACAAATATTACAAAGGTCAAAAATTACATGAAAGGAATTTAAGATCATTCTCTAAAATTGAATAATAACATGTAAATACAGCATTACGTGAACTGCCCTTGGGGTTTAACATCTTCAGTGAAAACTTAAACTGGGCCTCTCTATTAAGAAAGGATTATTGGTTCAAATTTCCTTTTCCTTGAAGAGAATTCAAGTCTTTATAGACATTACTGCATGTGTAAATACAAACACCTTAATGTTAACATGTACAGATATATTCTGATTATCATTATTGACAGGCCAATAGATGAGAAAAAATAATCAGATTTTATAGGCTGACTTCTTCCCTCTAATACCTGGCCTTTCTGGCTGAGATGCCAGACTCAGGATCACACTGCTTAATTCTTTTTCAGTTAAAAATGATGCAGAGTTCCAAGAAAAGCTGTGCCTCCAATGAGGCCTGGCCTTGTCCATCTTGTAAAAATTATATTTCTGTGTTTGAAGTTTCTCAAAAGGGAGATCTTTGCCTTGGAAATGCAACTCTCAGTCAGTGACTTTGTTGGCAGAAGGTGAAATAAAATGCAGCTTGTGCTGCACTTAACGTAATAAAATTGCACAATACAAACCTGATGTGCATAACAGATTATGTTACATATATCAAATTACACATGCACAGGTAAATTTTTCAAAAGGGTGACCTTCTATAATTTCTTATGCAGTCTTAAGCAGTGTTAAAAATACATTTAACATTTGAAATTCTGATGGTTACAGTTATAAAGCTGCTGACTCATAATATCTGAAAATGTAATAGCAAGTAGGATCTCAACTTGATGCATGATTTACTGAACCTTTATGATTCATATGAATTATTAATTCTTTGCTACTTAGATGAACCGGTACAAAATTTCTCAGAGATTTGAGAAATTAATATTACTTATATTTAGCCTACTGTTGTGCTTCTTAATTCAATCATCGAGTTTCATCAAAACTTCTCAAAGCTCCTCTATTATTCTGAAAGCCCTCGGCAGGAAGGAGGGGGGCAAAATAATAAAGGCATCATGGAGTTTGTTTTGCAGGTGGATGGACTACAACCCACTTTAACAAGGATTAACTCTCCTGAATACATGGCCAAATTCTGTAAAGCACAGCTCTGTGACCCTTACTCAGCTTTGAAGCCTAAGACTGCTCCTGAACCAGCTCAAACACATCAAATAAAGAGCTGGGAGATTTTTACAGCAGTTAGGGACAAATAACAAACACTTTCAAGTTGGAAGTAGTTAAGAGAAAAACAGACGTGAAGAGACATCAAATGAGTTGGAAAGTGGCAGTTCAGAAAGATCAAGAATCCTCACAGGCCAGCAAGCAGCACAGGCTGCCACCTTTCCATCTGAGGGGTGACTCCCTGCCCAGCAGTGACCCAGCGGTCACTCCATCAAGGAGGTGAGACAAGGCTTGGCCCGTGTTAGTTCCAGCCACTTGCTTTCTGTATTAGCAAACAAATAGCTCTTCTCTATGCAATCAAAATCTTAGCTTCTATTCATTATGGTCATCACTCACTATTCCTTGGCTTTTTTTGCCCCAAGCCAGCAAAATCAAACTGGAAATTCTCGGAGCTCCTACGGCGGCATTAACAGCTTTGTTATTCCCAAGGGTTCCCACTGCCTCCTGAATTTCATCACGTTCTAGTTCTTCACAAGCAGCTCAGTTGTCTAGAAAGCAGCTCCCTACTTATTTCAGCACTAAGACTCACTACACAACCACCTCAAACATTCTGTAATTACGTTCTTGGCAACTGTGTTGGATTCTCAGCTCACTTACTCTGTCATACACCCCCCAGCTCTCCCTCACCTGTTCCCAAGGATTCCATCTCATCATCAATTACTACCCCAGTATTTCATACTCCTCTCAAAGAGAAGCTTTACTAACACTATTTACATTTGTAAGGTAGACTTATCTATTACAGAAATAAGGCAGGAGGTCAACGTGCTAAAGGCCCTTAGATTTCTGCATAAAATTACCAGCTAGATTTTGTTTTATGCGTCTGACCCTTGTTCACTACAGAGCAGCAATTTACTAGTGGTCCAGTGAAACAGCAGAATTGTTACCCAAAGAAACCCTCATCACTTGGGGAGAGCTTGATGTGCAATAGAAAAGGAGTAGGGGATGTTTTTTTGAGGTTGGTTTTGTAACTTAGGAATGTGGGGTGTTTATTTGTTGTTGTGTTTGTTTTTTAAAGGGGTCCTGTAATCTCTAGGGGAGCACGGCTGGAGAGAGCTCTGAGCAACCTGGTCCAGAGGAGGGTGTTGCAATAAGATGATCTTTAAGGTCCTTTCCAACCCAACCATTCTATGATTCTTTGTAAAATTCCATTCTAAAATGAAACTGTGAATGTGTAATTTTTCAAAGAGGAAGAATGTGGAAGAACACACAAACTTACACATATGGCTTATACAGAAACTACACTGCTGTCACACAGTCCAAGCAAGCAGCAAAGATGCTCTGGCTACTTCCATTTTATACCTTCTGAACTTTTTTTTCCTGCAAGGACATTATGCATTCCCTGGCCACTTGTGTCACAAGGGTCTTAGGCAGCAATTTAACACCCTGTTAATTCTGAATTTTCTTGCTAAGTACTTCTCCCTCATTTACTTTAGCCTGACTTTGATGAAAGATTTCTTCACAATACCCAATTCTAATGCCATGAGAATGCTCCATTTCACAAGGGCTCCAGGAGCATTCATGCTCTACTACATTTCTACGAGTACCCCCAAGGTAGCATCAGTGCTGTCTGAGACTTGGTAAAGACCTTCCCATTTCAGGAAAAAGCTCGAGCATAAGCAAATGTAAAGATCAATATCCCTGCTCTTCATGGTCCCTTCAGTTGTACTTCTAATCTCCTTCCTTTCCTCTACTAAACCACACAAATATAATTTGTTGTTCTTCATGCAATTTTCAAGCCACCTTTTGTTTTTTACACTTCAAGACACTGTCAGTCCCCCTGTGGTTCCCACTAGCATCTCTCAGTGTTCTGCCACCAGCTATCAACAAGCTCTGTAACCTGTACAGGCTAAGACCTCTTTGCTGATGGATATTCCCATCAATAATTTAAATTTCTCACAGGTATCCATAACTGAGCACCTTCAGCAGTTTCTTTTTTGTGACATGGCTCCTTCTCACGCCTGGTCTCACAGTTGGGGATCTCTGTCACAATCAGATCTCCCTTTATTTATCTAAAAAAGCTGCAGGGCACTGATCAGGGGTTTATCTTGAACAACTGGCAAACTAATCCATTTCATTTGACTCCTATTAACATCATTCCCTGTTAAGCAATTCCCAAACATTTTTCCTTCCTATTGACTCAGATACAGATGAAAACCACAAACAACAAAGCTCCTGGACAGAAGGCTGCATTTGGCTTACAGCAATCTAGAGACACTTCATAGAAGTGGTATCATTTTTCTCTGCTTAAACAGTTTCCACTGTATTTGGACAATCCCAAATCTTCCAGCCAGTTGGAAATTGGCTTGAGAGGCAGCTTGACCCATCAGCATATGGCAGCTTGCAAGCCCTGCCCAGAAGCTGAAGCTCTACCAGCCCAAGCTCTTATTTTTTGCAGCAAACTGGATGTGAGCTACAATTCCAAGTCCCTCCAGCCTTCTACCAAATCTGTTCATGTGAGGCTGCCTTGGCCACCTGGCTACACGGGCCACCCTGACCATGACACGCTGGTGTTAAGGAGACCTCCCTGTCCAGCCCTCCAGGAGCCACTCTGGCAGACCAGATCCACATGGCCCTGGAGGTCCCTTCCACCACAAAGCTATTCTATAATTACATGAAACTTCCCTCTGTTATTTTCAGGTCTCCACAAGACTGTTCTACAGCTGTTCTGTTCCCGACTGGAAGACAGGAGGCTTTTCTCCAACAGTTAAAATGGGACCAGGAGCATAAGCTGGTTTTTGTTTAAGCCTGTTTTACAGCACAGCATAAAAGCATTGCAAAGCTTGTGTTGCCCTTTTCCCTGGGACTTAGGCTTCCTTTAGGAGATGTTTCCTTTCCTGAAAAGAAAGGCAAAACACTCGTACTTCAGCCTGGTGATTTGTATTATCGTTTGCTATTTATAAATCTGATTTTAGTTCTCTAAATAATTCTGAAATTTTAATAAAAGAGATACCCTGAAACAAAAATATAATGAAGGCAAACAAGCAAGGAAAGGATAATTGGATTTTTTTCAGGCTATGCTAATCTGGAGACTCTAAATGCTGTGTGGTTACACTTGAATACTGTTAATTTGCATGTAGCTGGGAGCACTGGCATGAACCACCAACACATTAGATCACAACACCTGACACTGGATGCTCTTTCAAACATCAAGCATTTCATCCTGGAATTAGTTGATTTAGCATATTTAGACACACAAACCTACTTTTTTTTTCCTACAACTATAAATCAGAGGAGATTTTTTTTAAAGACTGTATGAGGCATAATCAAGTGTGCAAGTATTTGATCAAATGCTTCTAGCAAGCAGGAGCTGGCTCCAAGCTATAGATGCAATGGCTGTTCATGCCATGTGTGGCAGAAACAATCATTCAGCATTAGTATTCCGACAGGAAAGTGCTTGTCAAGATCAAAATGCTAATCACTGCTTGCTGAGAAATGCAGTTGTTGCCAGCTGTAGGCAGAGCAACACGTGGCTCCCAGCAGCTGCAGCACGTCCTTCTCTCTATCCAGGGATGGAATTCCTGGGCAGGTCTAGCAGCAGCTGGTCACCAGAGCGTCCTGGAAAATTTACAGAGCAAGAAACCGCAATGCTTGCACCGAACATTAAAAGTAAGGTGAAAAATGGACAGCAGAAGGCTTGTAATTCCTAAATCAGGACGCCGCCTTTTCAATCAGCACAGCAAATGTGTTCTCTGGGGTTCAAAATAATGCTTCTTTGAAAAAAGAGTTTGCTCATTGAACCCAGAGTAAGCCATTACTGTTATTCAATTATATTAACAATTATATTAACTATTTCAATTACATGTACATAAATTCTCATGTCTGCTTTCCCTAATAATACTATTTCTGTAAAAAAACCCTAAAAAACAAAAGAAAATCCAATCTACAACTTTATTTTTTAATTGCTGAATATCTTTTTGTTGCTTATGTATTTGAAAAAAACCCAGAGTTTAGGGACTGAGTAAGAAATATGATAAAAAGACAAGCCTGGACACAACCCCTGGTTCAGATTTAGCCTGCAATCTGATGCCTGTGTAAGAATCCTTGTTGCTGTTGTGTTAGAGGCAGCTGAACAACAGCACGATTAACTTCTGGAGGGAACATAGCAAAATTTGTTAGAGAAACACACCTTTTTATAGACTGTTACAATAGAGCTGAACGTGATTGGTCTTCCATCAACACCCCTCACCAGCACTGGCTAATTAGAAACAACACCCTTTATAAACATCATGCCAGTAAAAACCACATACAAACAGCAGGTGCAGAATTGTTTATAATTCTTTCACCGAGTACTCTCACAGCTCCACAGACCAGTGTCTGGGAAAGTTTATCTCTCTCACAGGCCTTGCTACTGTCTTGTGCTTGAAAATTCTTCTCTAACCAAGCTGTCAGCATCCACAGATCCTTGCATCAGCCACACTGTTTTTAATCAATTTTATACTGCATCTTTTTCCCCTAATCCTGGCAGCCCACTAGAGAATACGCACATGCTAAGGAAATGGAAGAAGTCTTTAAAAAACCAAAACCAAACAAATCAGCAAACCTTTATGAGATATGCTCATTAAAACATTTAACTCTATACCCAGCCTCATCATGCAGTTAACCAGACCTACCAAAGGTATAGCTTCCAGCAGCTTTTCCTTTCCTGAGTAGCTCAGCAGTGAGAGCTGCCAGGGTTGTCCTCATTCTCTCACCCCAGGGAGGAGCCTGGCCTTGCTTGGAAACACCTCACCACCATGGTGTCTCTCAAACACATAATCCTGCATTGAGAAACGGCTTAAAAATCCCAACCAAGCAAACAACAAACCACAACTAAAGGGACAAGCATGACAAAAGAACTGTATAGGAAGATTTCTCCCAGACCGAGCTCTGGCTTACTCTCAGGGATGCAGTAACAATGCTTAGTTTGATCCTAACATCTCAGGCACACTTTGTCTTCACTCTGGACATTCTTGATCTTCACATTCAGTCTTCTTAATCTTTGAGTGTTTTGATCTACTTTTGTCTTCCTGTGTTCTCCTTTTCCCTTGTAATACATCTGACACAGTGTCCATCAAACTCCAATCCCTTGCTCTGATGATTGAGCTCACTGAGGTTTCTGTGATTCTTAGGTGAATTAGATCTAACAAAAATTATTCCAATGCTACATAGTCTGTATCACTTGGTANCCTTAAGTGAATTAGGAATAACACCAGATCTAACAAAAATTATTCCAACACTACATAGTCTGTATCACTTGGTATTTTGGGAGCTTTTCATCTTCTGGGAGCTACTATAACACATTATAGTGATGACAATAATTGTTTTGTACGGTAACCACTGATAGCTGCAATGGAAACCAAACCCTGAAGACGAATGTTTCTACTCTTTCAAGATGAAAACACCACTGACATCAGAACAGCCTGACAGGCAAAGACACAGGACTTTGGAGTCCAAAGCTCCATTTCAGGCTCTAGCCAACATCTCAATGACATTGGCACGTCATTCCACTCTCATTTCTTCCTGGTCTCTGTGAAATGGGGATAACCCCAGCACTTTTAGGTCTACGGGGTCTATATAAAAGCCAAGGGATACAAAGCTGGTTATTGCTATTAAAAGCACAGAAACCAGTATCAGCCTCTATCCGACTGCTGCTAAAACCCAAAACCAAAGCAATTGTTGCTAACAACTAAGTACTTGTATTTCTAGACAGCCATTATCATTACATAATTAGAGTAACCAGGAACACATCTGCTGACTCATTCTACTGCCATCATATCCTTACCTGCTTTTCTGCCTATATTTTTCTCTCCCTTTTTTTCCCCCTCTGCACATTTGAAATATTCAATGTAGATGCTTTGTGTATGCAAACAGCTTAATTTCCAGAAACACTCCATTGTCCTACCTGGCTGCTTAATATCAATGACTTGCTTAAAATAAAGTAAGAGATGGCTTTAAGATGCCCTGTTATGCCAGCTGACAGATTTTATAACAGGAGGAAATGATGGGACTGAGATGAAGCAGCCTCGAGGTTCAGGCTGTTTATATTCCTTTGACATAACTCTTCAGGTACAGATATAAATAAAAACTGTACATCAGGGCCTCAAGAATTCAACTCTGTATCTGGAGAGTCATCTGATATACGAGTTTCAGTGAACTCAGTTGAGTAGTAACACTCAAAAGTACTCCTCTGTCCCATTGCTGCACACATAACTACCAGCTCATACACCACATTCCACCAATCTCTTAAAATTTCTTTCCAAGGGTGAAGTCTTTAAGGGAAATCTGCATACAAAAGCCTCTAAATATCAGGCTCTTCAGTTCATTAAAGCCTGAACACCATTATATTGCTATGAATTCTATCCATTAAATTTATCTCCATAAGAGTTATCAATAGCAAATAATTTTTGAATGTAAGTTTCCAAACTCCTGTTGCAAAGGAAAATCTTAGTTTTGCAGATATTATAAGAAATGTCACTAAAACAATTAACTATATGAGTTCACCAGTACACCCTCACTAGTGCTTTGTATTTACCCCAATGAGTTTCACTGACCCTTCAATTTCTTGAGCAGGGATTGTTTGGATCCCCCAGTGTAACAAATCACGACATCTCTAAGAAAGTCCAAATAATGCTATTACACACATAAAATATCTGTCCAGTATACGTGATTGAAATCAAGATCATTCTAATGCAACTTGTGATGTAAATATAAAGTATATTTTCAAAATCAGTGTTGCATTTTATTGGCTATGGCACAAAATTCAAAGACCAAAAGGAACATGTTAATCCGGCAAAAAAGCAATTTTTTGAATAATCAGATCCTGAGCACCTTTCTGAGGTGCCTCAAGAGTAACAAGTTACAGCACACTTGCTCTGTGTCAAATGCTACAAAATTTATAACTTGTTATGTGAAGGTGAAATCAGTTGTTCTGCACCTCCTGTTTACACACAGTTCCATCCACTTTAAGTTAACAGAGTTATCCCAGCGGTTTAGAGCAGTGAAACACTTCTGACAAAGCCACTTATCAATTCTAACAAATAAGCATTAAACTAAACTTAAATGCAACTTTTAGCACAGGGTACAGCTTCAGACTCTGTGAGCCACCAGTGTTCAAATTCAGTTTTCCCAATTGCCTCTGCAAAGCATGGAGAATTTGTGCACAGCTTTGATCCCAATAGCAAAGAAGTCACACTAATTGCAAACATCAGAACATCAGAGCCTCAGGCTCAGTGAGAACCTCCTGAAACAGAACCCTGGAGGAGGTAAAGGCTGGAGGGGCCCCAGGGGCTGCTCTGGTGCCACCTCCCTGCCCCAGCAGGGCCATCCCAGAGCACAGGGCACAGCAGTGTGTGCAGAGGGCTCTGCAATGTCCCCAGGGAGGAGACTGCACAGGCTCTGTGCACAACGTGCTCAGGGCTGGCACTGCCCAGGGCAGAAGTTGTGTCTCTGTGCAGGGGCAGTTCCTGGGCTCAGGCCCTGCCCGTGGCTCT
>WAAE01010726.1:978214-990789 GCA_013400495.1 Nicator chloris
TCAGAGGCTTGGTTTGGAGACTGTGACTGCAGGGATTGGTTTACAGGCTCTGACTGCAGACCCAGACTGACCTCACAGCAGGGATTCTCTCTCACCAGGATCCTCCTTCATGATTCCCCTCACCAGCTCACCCACTCCCTTCTGTCACTCTTATCCTTATTGGCTACAGCTGTGACTCATTAGGGATGAGGCTGTATTGGGTAATTAACACAGCTGTGACTGATTAGGGGCCAGGTCACCTGCATTCCCTTCTCTACACTTTACAACCATCATCTTGAAATTATAAAAGACACTCCTCCCTGCACACCAGTTACTCATGCCTAGAGCAAGGAAAGGCAGCGCTCAGGAGGACAAAAAAACCTTCAGATGGCTGACACAAATCCTTCTTTCTCTCAAATATTTCGATGCTGAAACACCAGCAATGTAGTAGTTATGGCTTTGTAAGCACTGAAAGTGTCCTTTATGTAGGATTGACTCACTTAATGCAAATTCTCCTCCAGAACAACACAAGAGGACAGGACCTTGCTCTACAGAGCTGTCTTAGAATCACCACAGGAGGAGGAACTGAAAGCAATCACATCCTTTGCAGGGAAAGACTTTGGTCCCATCTATTTGCCAGAATTAAACCCCACCTTCTCAAAGTTTTACCTATACACAAAGTATCTGTAAGTGTACGGAAAAACTAAGTGTAAGTCTATCATCAGCCAGTGACCTCAGCACAAATACACCTATTCAGCTCACCCAGAGAAAAGCACTTCAAGAAGGAAAGTTGTATCCATACAAAAACAAGACAATGATAGCAATTCTCAGAATTTGGGAATTTACAACTTGAACAGACTTATAACAAAGGCAAACACCATTTGCCTTTGTTGCAGGGTTAGAAATTCAAGGAAAACTGAACACTTTTCTGAAAAGTGCCACCAGATAGAAGAAATCATGTTTTTTTATTATTCACACATTCATATTAAAATGTGTTTAAAGTGCAGATGTTTTTAAAAAAGGGGGAAAAGGTATGTAGCTTCCAACAAAACGGACAAGTGGTCAAATACTTTTTAAGTGCAGACTTAACTTCACAAAAAAAAAAAGAGAAAAAGCCCAAGCTAACAAACTGCAAAACCACTGAAGAAGAGGGTGGGCAGGCCCTGGCCCAGAGTGCCCAGAGAAGTTGTGGCTGCCCCTGGATCCCTGGCAGTGCCCAAGACCAAGTTGGACGTTGGGCCTGGGAGCAGCCTGGGACAGTGGGAGGCGGCCCTGTCCCAGGCACCCTGCCAGGGAACAATTCCTGTCCCAGAGTCCATCCAGCCCTGCCCTCTGGCACTGGCAGCCATTCCCTGTGGCCTGGCCCTGCAGCCCTTAGCAATTGTCTCTCTCCATCTTTCCTGCAGCTCCCTCAGGCCCTGCAAGGCCACCCTGAGCTCAGCCCAAAGCTTCTCCTGTGCAGGTGAACAATGCCAGCTGTGGCAGCCTTTCCTCCCAGCAGAGCTGCTCCATCCCTCTGCTCACCCTGGAGCCTCCTCTGGGCTCTGTGCAGCAGCTCCAGGCCCTTGCTGTGCTGGCCCAGGGCTGGGATGGTCTGTCGCTATCGACGGGACTCTGATAGCAGAAAGCACGAATATGTGGGTAAGATTTGAATTGAGTGACCACAAAAAACAATACAGGGTTTGTGTGTGTGCACGTCCAGCAAGCGTTGGTGTCAGCACAGCCTCACTGAGGAGTCCATTGCACCGTCCAGGACTTTCAGCCCAACCTCCCTGTAGAGCCTTTCAGATTGCCAACAGCTTGAGGTAAATGCAGCTTGAAGGACAGTGAAACTGGTCCTTAGGTGAGTGGATTTGCTGTGCTTACTCAGCTACAAGGATCTGATCTAAAGCTACAGAGAGTACAGTGAATAATCACCTTGAAGTATTTTACACCCAAAATATGAAAAGAAGCCATCCTACAAAATGTTGACTGAAGATACAGTTTCAACATTTTCTACACTGTAACCCAGGTCTGCTTGTTATCAACAAAGACACAGCAGTTAAACCTGCTTGGATGCAACTCCAGAGGAACCCAGTTGGATACACCTGTCATTGACACCCCAAAATATTCCTTAATTCAGAAAACGCAGCGCTCTGTAACACTCTCCCATTTACATCTCAGCATCACATATCCTGCAGTCACTGTGAAGTCCTCTTTATCAGAAACTGCCATTTGCCTCTCAGGCTTAAACCACAGACTTAGACTCATTGTAGTTACAAATATATTCACATGCCCACCAGAGGAGTGGAGCTTTCTGAAAACCCATCTTTATTTGTGGTTCCTCACCTCTTAAAAGAGACAGGGACTCTGCAAGAAGGTAGCTCATGCAAGGCAGGAAGGTTCTGCACGACTTCTGATTCTCCAGCTGAGAACAGAGGTTCCTGCACCTAAAGAACTGCTGACAGTGTTTGGGGTTGTGACACTCTAACTGCTCCATGGCAGAAAAAGTAATAAATTAAAAAAAAAAAAAAATAAAGCAAATAAAATCACTATAAAACCTGTCCCACAAATATTGAACAAGAACGAGTTCCTACTGCAGTGCAAGGATTTAAACTTATTAGCAATAAAACATAGGTGCATATTATAGTCCAATATTAACTGCATTTTTATGCATTTACAAGCACATATATTTAAAGAGAAGACAAACAGGGATATTGGACTAAATTCATGATTTTCCAACATGGCTCATCTCTTCTCCTGCCTGAATACTGCAGGAATGTACTCATCCATGAATTATCTGTTATAAACATCATACTTTCAATTAGCAAATAATTTACAAGACACCTTGTGCAGATAGACAAACATGAGAGTAAAAAATAATAAAATGGCCATATTTTGCATGTTATGCTTCAGTTGCTCCAAATCTGTATTTTTTTCCCCCTACCTTTTTTTGTCTCCTATTTTTACTACAACTTTTTCCTATTGCATGGAAAAAGAGTTTTTAACATACACAGGTTTTTATATATATGTGTATACACACATATGCATGTGGGTGCATGCATATACACAAACACAGGGAAATTTATTTCCTTTTCTCTCGAGAAAATGAGTAGAGTTTTTACATTTTTCCAACTGGCAGCGGAGGGGGAAGCATAAAGAGAAAAATAGCTGGCAGAAGATCTGGTAGATCTATGCCAAACGTGGCTTTGAGCAGGATGAACTCCATGTGCTTCTAGCCTTCTGACAGCATTTACACCTCATTTTTTCATGAGCTTTATTTTGTTCCCACGAGTCCACGTCAGAGCCACGTTTGTGGCCGCGTTTGAACAACCCCCTGCGGTAAAGGCGGCGTTGGAAAGGTTTGGGGAGGAGCAGTGAGTGCATTGATACTTGTTCCTGTTAGACTATGCCAATGTTATGGAACACTGAATACATTCACTGTGACAAGTGAGCTAACACAGAGCCACACAGCTCCAGCTCTGGGGAATTATGATTTTGCCCATCTGTCCAGGAGTAGAAAGTAGACTGTGTGCTTATGCCGCAGCATTTCGTTTTCCACGTGTGAGGCTGAGCACGCTGGAGCTGGATCTCTCTCCCATGGCACGGGGAAAAAGCCCCACAGTGCTGGGAGCAGGGCAAAGCCCCAGCACAGGAATCAGGCACTAAAGCTGCAGTCATGGCACAGCTCCTCTCAGCATTGCTGCCAGGGTGGTTCAGCACACTGGGTTCTGCAAGGGGGAACACCCATCGGGGGGCTGAGTGAAGCCTTTCAACAAAAATGCAATTGCTTTACTGCTCTGGAAACCAAAACCAAACAAACACCAAGAAGTAGCTTTTCCATTGCAATTAATACTTACAGATTTGTCATATGTTTTAGCAGTAACTCAAATTAACCTGAGTCAAAGCTTGTTCTGTTTATTTCTTGTTGAAATATTTAAGCCAACCCCTCCTTTTTTTTTTTTTGTTTTCTTTTTTTTTTTTTCCCCCAGCCTGATTTTTCTAACTAGACAAAACCCTCATTTTTCACTTTAACTGGCTTCCTCAGGAAAACCATCAGGAAGGCAAAACTCCCAGAAGCTGTCTGAACATCAATTCCAAACAAATAGTTAAATGAGAGCAGGTACCACGAGCCAGGTTAAATCTTGACAGGATAATTTGCAGAACACACAAGAACATTCTTGAGATAAGAACAGAAAAATAAAAGATTCACTGCAAGGAGCTATTGTATGCTTTGCACTTAACACACGTAACCTCAGAGTCACACACACACATTAATATTCAAACCCTGGGGCTCGGAAAACATCCAAAGTCTCCAAGATCCTGCAGCACTGCCGAGGCCTCACTGGGGACCCGTCCCCTTGGCACTGAGGTTATGAACATTCTGCTGGGAGAGCAAACCAGGGCTCTCCTGCTCATTCCCTCTCCAGGAGACAAAAACACACACAGGCAGATACGTAATCCTTGGAAAATTGTCCAGCTCCCTTACCAGTTAATTTAACTTTCCCCCAGTCCCAAACATTACCCAGTAGCAAGGAAACCGACAGATTTCTGGGCATCGCCGCGTTCATCTCTACTTTCAAAAAATAAGTTCTCATATTCCTAAGCAAGAGGAAAAATATTATTTCCCCAAACACAGGTCCATTAGTATTTTATTGTGAAGATAAATACTGAATCCTCTAACAGTCCAAAAGTGCTTCAAGTAATTCAATTTTGGAGGTCTTAATAATATATGCAGTAGCATTTTCCCCATAGCAGCAGGAATATTGATCTCACACCATTAGGGTTTGCAGCATTTTTAAAACCCATTAGCTCTCACTGGCAGAAAGGCCATCACATTTGCTGTTAACTTCTGGCAGGCATCAACACAAAAAGGTGATTCCACCTGCTGGAGTGTCTGCCTGACTGCCTGATAACGTCAATCAATAAGCAAAATCACTTTCTTACAGTTCTCATAAAACAAGACGTCTGCCACACACGTGAATACAGAAGTCATATTCCTGTACTTAAAATATTAATGAGCCTTAAAATACATACTCTTATGTTTGCTAACACATACCTCATAAATATCAGCAGATGCTTTATAAAGCATGAAAAGGAGTGGATCAGTGCAACAGGGGCTGGATAACACCAGAACAGATTTAAAACACTGACGGGCAGCGTGTACAGCAGGTCAGCACAGACACCACTGAATCATAAAAGAAAGACCTGTCAGCTTGCAGATAAAGCTGGCACTTGATGATGATAAATTATTTACCAAGTGCTCTTGTTGAACCATTAGGAAAAGCCTTTCTCCTTCCTCCACCATCCATTCAAGTCAGGAGCAGACCACATGCTCATTTCAGAACAACACCCAGCGACAGGAAGCACACTTTTAGGACCACAACAATGCAAGTGAGCGTGAGGAGATCAGCTACCCTTTGTCACAAATCTGAAAGGGTTTGGCTTTTCAGCAGCAGTACCAAAACTCCCCAGAACAAAGCACCCTGTGGAAGTGTATAATTAGGTTGGCAAGGGGACTGGGTTGGTGAAAAAATATTGAGAAAACAGGTTTAAAAAAAAAAGGCATTGTGGCACCTCTGGAATCAATGGTTTTCCTCTGATTCTTAGGAGTTCCTAGGAATGGCAGAAGAAAAACAGCTCTGCCTTACACCCAGGCAAAATTATTCCATCCTAATAATCATCTAGTCAGTATTTATTTTTTCATACCATGGAATTTAATGCCCTGACAACCCACTCTACAAGAAGAGTCTCCTGCCACCCTCCCAGCTTGCTGTGAGGTCTGAGCTGTGCATCAATTACCTAAAGGCTTCAAACCCCCCAGGAAATTCAGCTGCACTCAGCTTGCCTGGGTGTACAGCTGAAAACCAGACAATTCATCTGTGAAACAACTTTTTAGGTTCACAACACACCTCTAGCAGCAACCATGGTCCCCAGAGGATTCTGGACACGCTAAAGCCAATCCCCTTATCTAAAGTTGGTATTAACAGAAATATTTAATCAGAAACTTAGATAGGATTTGCAAAAATACAGGAGATTATTTTCAAAGTGAATTAGTAATTTGTTACACATCAAAGGTAAAAGAAAAACCTACAAAAAAACCCTAGCACACCTCAAAAAACACAGCAATAAACTTGCAATCTACTCTGGGATTAGATGTACTCTAAGCCACTAAAAACTGAAGTATCTTGACAGCAGAGAGATATATAATATACACTTAGAGCATTGATACCACAGGAACCCCCTACATTGTTCCCACCTGCTCATAAAACTGTTTACAGTTGGGTGCTGAGAAATCAATAATCTTCAAACATCCAAAGACCCAAAATACTCTTAATTTTCCAAAATAACTCAAAAATTAAAGTAACTCAGTGATTTCGTACATCCTGTGTTTAGATTTCTAAACACTGCATTCTTATATTAAACCAGGCAAGCCCTCAGTTTCACCTACCAGCTTCCCAAGAAAACCTACAAACCCCTCAAAAATGCAAATGAAAAAAAAAAAGAAAACAAAACAAATCAAGAAAAAACCACACCCAAACAAAAAAAACAAACTCCAAACCAAACCCACAGAGACATCTCCAGCCAGGGCACACCTGCTATTCCATGAGTCACTGAACCTATGGAAATTTACACCAATACAAGATTTTTCTCTGAAAAACTGCATTCCTTTAGTATCTGTATACAGGTTGTTGTCTGGACTCTAAACACTAAAATATGCACATTATTTACACCAGGTTTTTAATAAATAATCCAGTTGAGTCTAAAAAATACAGCCTGAGGTGTAAATTTTAGTTATTAAAATCATATTATTCCTATTTATTCTGAACTATGAAGCCATGTAAGGAAGAGAGAAAGGTTTAAATGTGTACTTGTTGACACCCTCTAGGTAATTTACCACAATAAATAACAATGGTCAGGATTCCTGTATAGGCTAAGCTCAAGCAAGGCTTGAGGTGACTTTAGTCCCTTGAAAATAGACTTACTAAAACAAACATGTATGTCCATCAACCCATTGTAACACCCTACCTAAAAGGGGCAAAATTTGAAAGTTGATTTGGCCTGTTTAGCAAGTTCCAGACAGGACTTTTGTTCCCACAAGTTTTTAGCACACTAAGGTAATCTCCAGGGCATAATGACCCTAGAAGAGGCTTTCAGACACTTGTCAGGGGCCTGACGTGGTTTGGAATGCCAGAATTCCCAGAAAAATTGGCATTTTTCACCCTGCACCCACTGAGACTTGACAGCACCACGTAATAGCGACAATCTTACCCAAACCAGACATTTTTTTAAATAATAGAGCTACTGATCACTGGTCAGTAAAAAGCCTGACTCTGCTCTGTGGCTGGTACACCCTGGGAAAAAGATGGCCCAGTAGAATGCATCAGCCCGTAGTGCAGCACTCATCCAAGCAATTCAAGGTCTTCAAAGGAAATGAAAAAAAAAAGACAAAAAAATCCCAAAAGGACTAGTTTTTAAAATTCAGTCATGACCACGTTGCCTATTAGAGGAATATAAGCAGTATACCTGTAAGATGATCTTACTTTTCATCCATTATATAGGAAAAGACACGTGCTATTTCTGGTGCTCGATCCAACCACAATGAAAAAAGTATGTCCTTTCACAAATGGAGTTACACAAGCTCAGGCCCTAACAGAAAACCTGCTCCAAAGTCTTCCAAATGTTGATGAACGTTCCTGAAGGCCTCAGCGGCCTTTTTGTCACATCAGCCCATAATTAATATCACCCTCTATGAAAGAGATTCAGGCTACCAGACACGGTTAAGTACAAAAATCAAAGCTCACTTGCACCAAAGGGATTACCTGCTTCCATCCCCTCGGAGGTCAAAGACATTTCCACCTTTAACAACAAGGTACTCTGGTTATCTAGTTCATTAAATGCCTGGGAGATTTATTTTTTTCTTAAAGAATTAACATACCTGAAGTTTGATATGATTCTAGCATCTAATTTACACGGTGAGATGTTTGTGTTTGGAATCTCTGAATTGCTTCTGCGTGAGAGGTAGGCTTTGATAAGTTTTTAATTAAACTGATAATATCACTTTAAAAGCTAAAACACCTAGAGTATAAAGGACACAAGTAATAGCAGATTTTATAAGGCTTAGCAGCTTTATAAAGCTTGCTTGCTTTGTGGAGGAAACTGTTTTTGTGAAAATGTGTGTTTGCCATCTGATTGCTTCTGAAGAATATTTAAAGAGGGTTAGACACCTCTGGCTTTAAGAAGTATTGTGTATTACCATTCCAATAACACAGTTTTGTTCTGTATTTCAAAGTGGGAGGGTTGTAAACCTTTCCCACTGAATTAAATAGCTCTGCATTTCACGCTCTCTGCTCTTTCCAGAGAGCAAGCTTTGCCTCTGTGTTAAATTCCATGCTGTAAAGTGACATTTCTACTTAATTACATTGTACTTGCACTTTAACTACTACAATTATTTAGAAAATATTGCTAACATCCTATGAAGGGGCCACCTTTTAAGCAGGTGAGTTCCAGTCTGGCTCCCAAACACCGAAATGAGGCACTGCATCATCTGTGCAACGTTTTACATGCAGCTGAAGAAGGAAGGAGAGAGCCAAGCAGCTTTCAAAGACACAAAGAACCTTTAACTGGGGGCAGCATATCTCCAACACTCTGAGCTGTTCAACACCTCGGGCAAAACGAGCAAACAAACACAGAGGTTACAAACTGGCAAGACTCAGACAGTCAAGCTACATGGAGATCTACTGAAGTGAACCAAATCATTTCCTACGCAGCAATGGATGTCAACCTAAGCCAGTAAAATCCATGACTCAAGCCTTCAGCTGCCACACTGGTGATTGCTGAGAATTCCATCAATTTCTCTTCACTGAAGACGTTGTAGAAAACCTCAGGTGATGTAAAAAACATCTGTCAAAAGGCACCTGCTGAACATTTTGCCCAGAGTTCCCACATCTTCACCTTTTTGAGACAAAAGCAGATTCTTATCAGATACACTCAACGTTGGGCAGCTATTCCAACAGAACTGGTGCTTCCAAAGGCAGGTAACAGGGAGCAGCAGCAGGAGACACAGGGCAGGCACAGGGCTTGGGTCAGAGCCACACAACTGCTCTGAACCCAGCCCCAGCCCTGCATGGCTCAGCACACGTGGCCCACTGGCATCCCCAGGACTTTAGACAAAGTGCAAAATTCTCTGCCAAGCCACAGCACAGCCAAGGTAAATAGTGCAATTCAGCCCTTGCTTGGATGAAATACTCAAGGCAATGCCAATGTTCTCTTAAAGCATGATTTAAACTCTGCCAGCCTTGGGGCTGATCTCACAGTGTGCTCAACACAGGGAGAACCTGACACACAGGGGGGCCAGACCTTCCTGTTTGTTGTGGACTTAGCTACAAAATCACTTGGATTTCGTTTTGCTGGGGTTTTTTCTATTTATTTTCCCTTAGATCCTTCTTATTTTATAGCAAATAACCACTGTCATTGCATTTCAGAGGAAGTAGCCTATGACTGAACAACAGAGAATTTTATTTTATAAGTAAACAAAGCAATTCCTTTTAACTACTTTCATTACTTAAGAAGCAATAAATTAATAGATTAAAACCCATGAAATAATAATTAAGAACTGGTTTGAGACATACTTCAACACATACATTTCTATTTCCCAGAAAATCTTCCTGCAGTATTGTATTCATTCTGATCTTAAACACAAAAACCAGCCACAAAAACAAAAGATGATGTCCAAACTCTAAACAGTTTTACAGGAACAGATTCAGTGCAAGTTATTTTAGTTTGGGTTATACAAACTCTCATGAGAAAAAACAGTGTAACCTGACTATTAACTGGAAGAGTCTGAAAAACATCCTTGCACGTATTTTCTTGCTCCACATCAAAACAGAAATTAAACCTTTTTTTTGTTTCTTTTGAGGAACAAACGTAACAGATACCAGCTCTGGAGTCAAATCTCTTGCTGTGCACTTGAGCATCGAGGCTGCCATCCAGCAGGGATCCCACCTCTGGAATATTTTCTGTAAAGCTCAGGCAAACTCAGCAATCTCTCTCCACTTGTATTTCGCTTTGAAACCCCCTGTTTCTATTTCAGACTCTGAGAAGGGCTTATGTGCTCTAAAATTCACCCACCTTTAGCAGCTCTCACAGCTGGGCCAATAAAAGTTATTGCAAACTTTGTTCTCCTCTACTTCCTTAGACCCCCATGCCAAGAGTAACCTCCCATCCTAGACAAGCCTTCCAAAATATCTGAAAATGTTCAAATTCTCTGAAAGGAGCAGTTTTGAGTTTCACTCATCAGACCATTACCAGTAAGCAGAAGGCAAAATACTTGGTAGTTTTCTTTACCTAGCACAGAAATAGGGAGATTCTCAGGAATTCTGATGTGGATGAACCCCAAACAGGGAGAGAGGATACACACAGGAGGCCACCCAGAACTTTCCATGGAAGAAGAAGAAGAAAAGTCAACCTGGTTGGAGTTTGTTTGCACTGTCCTTAGATTGGTTTGTTTGGGTTTTTATTTGCAGAAGGCTGCTAAGGATCCAAATACCCTTTTCATGTTGTTGTGCATAAAGCCCTTTCCTAAATCCTTCAGTTCTGCCAATAATCCACAGGCACTGATAAGACACCAGGAGCAGTGCAGTCAGAACTCTCAGCTGTTTTCCTGGGTGTTTCTTGCCCTACCAGCTGTGATTTTTCAGGCCCCCAGAGAGGGGACAGCCAATCTTTGTGCCCAGACTATATATTTAGAACATTCACAGTGCACTGTTCATTAGATTCCCAGCAGCACCAAACTACAGTAAGAAATGATCTTATTAATGTATGATATTTCAATTTAATTTTTTAATCAGTTTTAGGCATAATGAATTCTTACTGTTCAGTAAATTATTACCTGAATGATTTATTTACAGGCAACAAAAAAAAAATTGTGACTATCTAATAGCTGTTTGTAAGGCTGTGGAGCTTCTTTCATCTTTCAGTGTAGAAAACATGTAGCTCATGGATAGCACCACAAATTTAAGGAAGATATTTTAGCCCAGTTTCATACAGAAATAAGGCTTAAAGAAACCCAGCCACCTCATTTACCTCTTCCTCCCATCACTCCTTCATGTACAGGCCATTCTTTTTCCTTTTTTTGGATGTCTGTCTCGGATAAATGACAGTCATTTACATTTCAGAGAAAATAGGATAGGCTGACAAATTATTAAAACCCTTCCTGAGGGACAAAAGGATACAAGGAAATCTACCTAAGAAAGGCCACGAAGAAGGCTTCTGTACAAGGGTGCTCATGATTAACTACCTTGCAATTCTGCAAGGCAAACCCTCACAAATTTTCCAGTATTGGTGTTTGCAGGCTTAACTAAGTATCCCTACATTCACTACAAGAAAGAGGTAACGTAAGTACAGAGTATATTAAAAATCATGATAATTTTGATATGGACTTAAGGTTATAAAAATAGGCATTTAGTAGCAAGTAGAGCCTGGAACAAGATCACCTGTTTACACTGTTAGTACTTCAGAAGGAAGTTTTTGAGGCTTAGGATTTAGATTTCAATAAAACCCTTTTTTATTATTATTATCTTATTTATTGTCCTCTTCTGGGAAATTGGGGACACTTTCATCCTTCAGAAGCCTTAGTAACAATCAGCTAATGCAAATAGCTAAAGCTAGATGAAGTGACTTTATCACTGGAGCTCCAGAACCCACCCACAGCTTGTTCCACTTCCACTGCCACCCCTGGGGACACTCAGTGACATTCAGCAGCTCACCAAGCTAATTCTAGGTATGGCAATAATATTGCTCAGTCACCACTTCTTTATGACAATTTAATTCCTCAAACATAAGCCCTGTACAGTTTGTAGTCACCCAGGACATCAACCACTTCTCTCATGCCAGACCTGAAGGATAGCTCTGCTTGAAAAGCAAATCCTACTTTTTCCTCTGAATAAAATTAAAAGGGGAAGGGGGGAAAGTCCAAGCAAACCTGAGTGAAAGAGTAGAGTTGTCCCATTCCAACCTCTAAAAAGTCCAGTGATTCCTTTGCAGAAAACTCTCTAATCATTGTACAGAAATTTAATCATCCGTAAGACCAGACTTGTCAGAAATCTATTGAACAAAGTTGAAAGTAAGAGCCTGCCTCCATAATCCGAGCTGCATTAGGCCTGTGCTGAGTCCCAGAGGGGATAATTAGGTTTGCAAGTGTAATAATCCACTGTAATAGAACAGCCTTTGTTCTCACCAAGCAGGCCTTGTTCCAGTTCCCCGTCTGAGAGGGGAATTTCTGATGTCAATAATCAATTGACCCAAAGAAAACATCCTGCACTTCAAGAACTTCAGAGGTTCTGAAAGAAAGAGTTCTCCTCCCCTCCCCCAAATACTGGTATTTGGGAAGAAGAGTCACAGCTGGCTCTTTGAACCCCAGTGATGTTAATGCATCCCACAATTAATTACAGGTATAAAGTACAGATCCCACAGCCTCGCCTTATGGAATATGTAAACAGAACCCAACACGGCTGGATCTGCTCTTTTATTGCAAACTATGTGTAAAATCCAGCCTGCAGCTCTCAGCTGACACAAACTGAACAAGTGGATAGACATTTATAACAGTTTATACCCCA
>WAAE01010727.1:0-16660 GCA_013400495.1 Nicator chloris
TTTTATTATTTTTTTTTTTTGTTCTCTTTAGATGTCACTCATGCTGCTTCTACTCAGGATGCTTCTTCTGCAAGCCCTATCAGCCACTTTTCCTGATACACTGCCAGTGTACATTTTTATCATGTTAGGAAACATGGTCAGTGTTGCTGGCCACAGGCAAATTCTGTAATTTATCCATGCAGAACACTTTTTTTTTTTTAGGATTTATTGTCATATTTGGCTCCAGATTCCTAACATAGTTACTGAAGCATCCCCAGAGCAGAAAAGAGCACAAAAACTGCCATGGTGGATGAGACACATGGTCCATCTAGCACAGCATCCTGTTTAAAACAGAGAAAAGCCTGTCTGCTTCCAAGGAAGTGTCTGTGTGGACTGTGTCTTCAGAAGAGTCTTTGACTAACTGAATGCATCCTCATTCAAGCATGTCTTAACCTGGATGCAAGAGACTTCACTCCCTCATTCTTTTTGTGATGTTAATTCAAATATTTCTTTGAATCATAAAGTTATGAAAAAACTGAGGGGAGCAAAAAAAAAAAATCAAAGCTGGTTCAGGAGGCTATGAGGATGTGTTATTTGCCAGCATACCCTGCAGGTGACCCCACTGGGCTCCAATCATTCAGCAGTCCTGCAAAGAATAAGTCTGCTTTGTCTTCTCTCTAATTGCATTAGAAGTAGGAAAAAAAAAACCCCAAAAACAGACTGCCTGAGTTAGGAACATGAGGGTTTAGAGTTGCTACCGATTAAACCATTTTTCTCCTTGAGTGTAGAAAGTGGACAAACTTCATGAAGGTTGAAAATAGCCGGTGATATCAGACAGGCTTCAGCCTCTTCAGCCCAGACTGAGCAAAGCTGCTGTGTTCAAGTTGCTGCTGGTGCTCTCCTACCAGGGGTGTTCCATGCAATTAAGTCAGATTCTGCCATAAACCCCAGACTGGTAATGCACATATATCAGCTATTTTGCCAATTCTTTTCAATATTCTTTATTTTATAAGGGAAAAGGAGTATAAACTACTTGAGGATACAGGTCATGAAGAACAATGGAAAACTGCTTTACAATGACATATTCTTCTTTTCCTTATTCTCTGTACTAGAAAAATGGTGTTGACACTGATAATTATATCTGGCTATGAAGATTTAGCTATGTTCTACAGCTAATAGCAATTTTTAGAATTTAGCTCACTAGGGAAACATGAATAGTTACATATAGTCAAGGTTTCAATTACTCTTACTTTTGCACACAGGTCTGCTCTCTTTATTATATCTCTAGATGCTCTTACCTGATGACACTTCCTATCACCTTCAACAAATGTAGATATTTGCAGTAGATACAATGCTTACTCAACACATTTAGATTCTAAAATTAATGTATGTGTATGATATTGATCATGGACTATTGTTTCGTTTTCCCGCTGTTTCAAGAAGACACAAGTCAAACTGCTTGCTATTTTTAAGTTAAAAATCAATTCACTTGACTAAAGTCCAATATATCTGCATTATTTTCCATTTCTTTCAAGACACTGCCCCATGGACTATTTAGGAACAAGGTTCAACATTTATTTTAATAGTATTTCATTGGTTGATTTTTACTGAACTGGTTGAAAAACGTTAAATTCTCTCATATGTTCTGAGACACAGTGTATTAAGAATATCACATTCGTCTCTAAATGTGAAAAGAGTTAAACATTATGTATCAAAAAAGAAGCCCATGAGATGAATCATTGGTATAAAGCCCTTTGAAACATTTATTGTTTGGAATACAGCAGTGGCATTTGTTTTTAGAAATTATAATGTTAGAAAACCCATTACATATTAACGAATTGCAAGGTTGTACAAAATTCCCTGAGCAGAATGTCTGGCCCCATAAAAAAAACACCTGCTAGAAGAGGAAATCCAAAACCTATAGCAGAAGGAACCCAAACTGTGAGCAGCTCAGGGTTAATACAATCAGTGTTAATAAATGCCTCTCACCTGCCCTTCTCTGACAAGGCCAGGTGAAAGGCATTTTGACTGGGAAACCAAGTAGCCAGCTCAGCATGCCGCTGAGGGCTCTGCCTGCACTAGGCTGCACAGGTGTGTCCTCATGTGTGACTAGAGAGCACCAGATTTGCTTGGCTTTTGGCTAAATATTTCCTTGATTAAGGGTACAAGGGGACCTGTATATCCT
The DNA here is from genome assembly GCA_013400495.1 of Nicator chloris. Classification (NCBI taxonomy): domain Eukaryota; kingdom Metazoa; phylum Chordata; class Aves; order Passeriformes; family Pycnonotidae; genus Nicator; species Nicator chloris. The sequence goes on from WAAE01010727.1 coordinate 2,165, forward strand.
TATCACCATCTCCTAAATCCAGGGCTGGGCACAGAAGTGCCCGTGCTGATGCCTGCTGTGTTGCAGCAGCATTTACAGCAAGTGAAACGTGAAAGGAGGAGATTGTGGAAAGGACACAGAGGTATTTTGTGGACCAGCAAAGCACAAGGGTCACTGAACTGGGACAGGCTTCAGACCTGTGCTAGGGATCAAAGACTGAGCATAGGGTGCTTGGTGATTTCCCATATAATATTGCCCTATTTTCTGCTGTTTCTTGTAAAGAAATTATTCCCTGAGGTTCAAGACTCTCACATTCAGGCCAATAAAGGCACAGAGGAAGTCCAGAAGGAAAAACAGGTAGTTCTCCCCTACACCACTCTTAAAATCTTGGCAGTGCAACTTCCAAGTCATCCTTTTCTCATTGAAAAAGGAGATTCAACATAGATCCCCACAGACTGCTCTGTCTTAAGAAGGAAATTGCCTCTTTGTCTCCTCCTCCCAAGACAGGCACCTCTCTCATTTCAGTTCAGCAGGTGATGCCTGCAGAGCTCTCCCTTGGAGTATTGCTACAGCAGAGCAAAGCTTTACCCCTTCACATAGCTCCTGCCTTACCCTGTTCTGTCAAAGAACCACAAAGATAAGAAAAAGCACATTCTCCCTAGTGGCATTCAGAACCTGTTAGTGTGTACTTAAGGGTCACTGTATTTTCTTAAATTGACTAAAAACTTTAAAAAGCTGTGAAAGGGATTTCCTTTTCTTTCCCTCTCTTTTTCAGATAAGTGCTCTCGTCCTCTGTCTTTCCAGGGGTCTGGAACAAAGATCCCTTTTTGTGTTCACAACAACAAGAATTTTCATATGGCTTCCTTTCCAATGAACTAAATGTACAAAGCCTCGGCACATAAAACCCAATCCTGTTGTCAAATGCATTAGTTCACATATTCAAGAGAGTTGAAAGAGATTTAGGATTTTCTTCAGAGTTGAGAGAAAACTGATTATGTAAAAGGGTTAACTAAGGTGTAAATTAAAAAAAAAAAAGGGACAAACTAAAGTGGGTTTGAAGAAGAACAACAACTCATAGAATTGTTTAGATCAGAAAAGACCTCTAAGATCATAGAGTCCAGCTGTTAACAGTTAACATATCTCTAAAAAACCTCAGAAACTTCATTCCAGATAGGTTGTCACTGGAGGGCAAATCAGAAGGACTAAAATCAGGAGCTAAAAGCATCCAACTAACTCCTTAACAGAACAAAAATCAACATCTTAAATTATAAAAAATGGAGAAAGATGAGGTCATGCCACTAGCTGTACCGTGAAAATTGATTAAAAAAGTCCTAACATTTGGAAATACCAGTGAAAGCATACAAACACAGCCCCCTCAAAACCTTCTGAATCTATGGAAGAAACATTAGGTCTGATGTCTGATTTCTTAGAGCCGTAGGCGAGTCTGTAAAGGCAAACTTCCTTCTGTCATCTCCTTGAGAAAGGTGATGAGTGTAGGGGAGTGTAGGTGGGACAGAGAACATGAACAGTTCTCTGCCCCCTTTTCAGTAAATTCAGCATGTTCAGGTTTGGCTTGTTTTAGTTTTTTTTCAGGTTATGCTGAAGCTGGTGGTATCTATTGTGCCTGAAGAGGTATTTAAGATTTTGTAAACAGTCTGATTGAAAAACCCGAGTTCATCCCCATATTGGGGCCTGACTGGTGGCAGGGACTATCTGTTAGCTATGGTCAGAGGCAAACAGGCCAGGCACCTTCTGCAGCAGGTGCTGTGGTCTGTCACCACGAGTCTGACCTCACACTTGTCTTTCTTAGAGGAACACGCAGCTGAAAGTTATCTCCATCTGGGTTTGTCATTTGAAGCACAGCCAAAACTGAGGCAGCAGAATCTAATCTTTCAAATGTGACCTTATTCCACTCCTGTAGTTCAAAGGGTTTAAAATTAAAGCTCTCCATTTAGATCAACTTTACTGCAAAGTAATTTTCATTTTTCTCTGGAGTTCAATGCCCTTAATAATTCAGTCTAACTAGCCACCCCACAAAAAACACAGTTATATCTTTAATCTCTTTTACTGACTTTCCTAGCAAAAGCCTGGTACTAAAAAGTCCTGATAGGTTCTCAATCCTGGATTTTCAGAGGTATTTCAATATCTGGCTAGTCTTGTTTCCTATATGGGTATGTTGTTTTGCAAAAGATGAAAATATTACCTGTAACACCTCTAGACTCATAGATCCTGTGACCTGTAAATCTCTAGAACAATAGATCCATGAATTGAATCGAAATAGTTTTCTAATTTTTATCCTAAATACACTGAAAGCTTCTATTTTTTTCCCTGAGTGTACCTATCCTGAATAAAATCTAAAAAACTTAATCAATCCATTAGTCTTTGTTGCTTGCTAGCTCCTGAGAGCTGCCAGAGCACCACACCTTGGGTCTTTACACTAAGACCCTAGGAGTGGTGCTCTGGCAGCTCTTGGCAAGGCAGAGATGGCAAACACAATTCTCAATCCTGCTATTCACTGAGATTAGTTAGTTCACCAAAATCAACTTGCATTATTTTAACCAACCTCCAACAGACTTTGAAGGGTGGGGAGGACAGAGAGAGGGCATTTGCCAGTTTTTTCCCAGATATCTAGACACTCACAACAGCCTGAGCTCAGTGCCTGAATCCTGTGATGTTGTAACACCAGGGGCCTGGATGCCTTCACCAAGTATGCCATCACACCTGGCCTCTGCATTCACAGCCATCCCCTGTCCTAGTCCTTGAGGACCTGGGGGCTGGAAGCATGGCAGCTCTGTATTGAACCCCTCGTGTCTTCTGCTGGGTTGACAGGAGAAGGGTGGGTGGGTGAGGATGCCTTTTGTCCACCATGGTTCTGCTGGAGGGACACTGCAGTGGCTGGCTGGCAGTTTACAACAGGAGCTTCAGGGCTGTCTGGCTCTGTTTCATTCATGCAGATGAAGTGGTTGAGATCCCAGGGAACACGTTTTAAATTCAAAACCACAGGTTCCTCTCTTTCCAGAAAGGAAATATCATGGCAGTTCTAGTCTGAGAATAGTTTTCAATTTTCTGGTGTTATCCTACTTCCATGTGATAAAACTGCCTCCCAGTCACCTTCACTTGTGACTTTTTCGAAGTGCACCTTTCAGCCCTGCTTGATATCACAATACCATTAGTGCTAATGAGCTCTCCAGCAAACACTGCATTGTTGCTCCCTTTCCTACCTACTTTGGGAAGAATAAAGGACAAAGATGCTATGGCTATTAACTCAGAGCCTGCATTCACTTACATTTTCACTCTAACTATATCTATTCACTGTAAATTCCTTTCACACTCCGTGGTGTCAAGAACACATTATCAGCTTTCCACTGATCTCAGTTTCTCAGGTGCCTATCACTGCATGTGTTGTAAAATCAGCATCTGTGTATGCATGTGGCCAGGCTTAGCAGATGCTTTTACAGGATAAGATGTGATATATATTCAGTATGTGAAATCAGATTAAACCCCAAATCCCTCAAATATTTTATTTTAAAGAAAGGAAATGATGGCATTTGATGCAAACATATTTCTTTATTAACAGTTTCGCAGCGTGTTCCTCAGCTTCAAATTCTCTGGATGTGGGATTGCAATTCATTCATTCACTCTAAGAGAAACACTCATTCATTTTGTATTATGGCTGCTATATATGATACTGTGCTACTACACAAAACTGCTACTTGCCTGCAGCTCTCCAGCTGTCAGGGAAAAAGAGCCTGGCAGGACAGCCTGTCCTGGACTGGCCACCATGGGGTCTTGCTTTTGTGTCAGACTTTGCAGGGGACACTTCCTAACTTTCTGATCTCTGGTCAGATCTGAAGAAGAACAGTCAAACTGTAATATTTATCCTCTGGCAAAGATCCCATGGAAGGCAGAGTAGTGCCCCTCCACAAAAACACTATCAATATTCAATGTCTCCACTGGTGCTAGAGAGAACGGCTCCAAAAAAGACTTAGGGCCCCCAGAACTCCTAAGCTGAGTGGAAAGCAAAGGACAACCTCACTATAAAAGCAGCAGATGGTAAAGGGAGATACTAATGAGCAGTGTCACCAGCAGCAGTTGCAGCTCAGCAGTTGCAGCTCAGCAGTTGCAGCTCAGCAGCAGCCGCAGCAGCGTTATCGAGGGTTTGCTGTGGAGCTGTCAGTGTGGGGGTGAGCCCCCCAAAAGGAGCCCTCAGCTCCCTGTAGGTCAGACTCTGTGCCTCCTGAAACTGAGCCCCAACTACAGCCCCCAGAAGACAGGACTTGCAATATTTTCCTCCCATGCCCTTGACCTCCCTGGCTGCTTATAGATCAGTGACAGTGGTTGCAGGGTTTCTGTAACCTCTGGCAGGATTCAACAGTGGAGAGCTGTAAACCCTAACCTGGCAAGAGGGGAAGACAAAGGAGATGGGATTTGGGGATAGAGTGAGCTGGTAATTTCAAGAGCATGGAAGAGTAGAGTAGAAAATCAATACATCTAAATGGGGAAATGAAAACTCGAAGATAGAGGAATAATTCCCCAGCCTTTGTGCAGATATGACTAACACTGGAGAGCAGGACTGAAGTAAAAAGCCTAAAAGAATTACTAGTTGGAGTTCTGTCAAGATTGTCCCCTGAGGCTTTTCTTGGGTCTTTCTCTCTTATATCCCATAGAATGTCATCAACAAAGAAAAGGACAAAAAACTTCAAGACATATTTTGCTATCTACAGCCTTCCTTTCTTATCTTCTCAAGCTGCACAGGAAAAGTGAACTGTTATGTCTTAATAGGATTTAGGCTATAAGATTTCAAGTCATCTGTTCTTTCTCTAATTCATACTGAACAGCCAGTTCCTGACAATGCTGCAGGTGAGACTTTCACAAATCCTCAGCACTGGCCTAACTCCTCTCTTGTTCAATTAATTGGAAAGACCTGTGCTAAGAAAAAGGAGTGATGCAAACTGCTTGTATCAGGGGCCAACACAAGCCCTGATATGAAGGGTAGGTCACCCTGTCTCTGCTTCAGTCACTTTCTTTCTCAAACAGGTCTAACACAGCATGCAGAGCTACATCCGATCCTTCAGGGTATAGCTAAACACATAACTGACACAGCTGTTCTGGCATACATAGCTCCATTGTATTTTCTATACGTGTTTACAGCAAGATAATTCAGAAAAATCCGGGAAGTTGATCTGGGTGCTTCAGGAGAAGACAGGAACCCTGAGAATCAGTCAGATGCAATCCAATTTGCCACAGGCAGCAGGACTTCCAACAGAGGTGTGATTGCTGCTGTCAGGCTAAACTCCAGACCCACCAGTGGGTGAACTCACCAGTGCTCACTGCTGCCATAGCTGACAACCATTTTTCTGCAGCTGAAATGACCTGTTGGTCCCTGGGGTCCAGCGGGACCAGTCAGAAGTCCTTACAAACTCTGCTGGGCTTATTCAGCCCATTTTCATCCCTTGGGAACCTGTCGGAGTTCAGGGCATTCTTCTGACTGCCCTGGAGGGTTTGAGGTCCTGGCAGGGGGTCAGAGACCCCCCCCCCNGCTGTAGTGGCTCACAGGGATTGGTGTAGAATAGAGGTGACATGTCTAACATTAGCAGTAGGTATTGGTGATTAATGGTAAATAAAAGATACGTAGAATGTAGTATAAAAGTTCTGCCCGCCTGTCGTGGGCAGGGGAGTTGTTTCATGCCTTTGCTGTGAGACCTTCGCAAGGCACAGAAAGAATTTGTAGATAAGAAATAATAAACAACAAAAAAAAGAGAAGACCAGAAATGGCGGCTTTCGACTCTTCTTTGGCTTCACCACGGGGCATTCAGGGAAAAAAGACTCTCATCTGTCATATCTTGGGAAACAAAAACCCGAGATGAACCCAAAGAAGGAACATTTTTAATGTGTCCTCCATCTATTGTCCACGTTCTATCCTGGACAGGAAGCTCTTATGTCACCTCTGGTTTAGAAACAACTTCACAGGCAAACCCTGCCAGCCCCAGGAGCTGCCCTGCCTATGAGAGCTGTCAGAGTGTGACTACAGCACCAAGTCATTCACAAAACATCACTGCTGCAGAGGCAGAGGAAGTGAAGGATGCAGTCCTGGGGGCACTAACAGGGGTTTAAAATCCCCAAAGAAAGCTGAGCATAGGTCAAATTGAAGTACTGTAGCTGAACATTGAATTATTATTCACAGATATTTTCTTCTCTTGTAGTTATAGTTGTTCAATTTTCCTGGGCAATTTCTGTTTGCATGAGAGCTTAGAATTTGATGGTGTACCCTTACTCTGGCTATACTGATCTGCCAGGGGCATGGATGCACACAAGCATTGGCAAGCAAAAATTCCCCAGTTCTGTACACAAACACCAAGCTATATATAAAAACCTGCTGGTTTTGAGATTGAATTTCCTGCTCAACAAAAAGGAATGCCAGGGCTGCTCTGTTTGCAGAGCTCCAGATCAGAGGTACTAACACTGTTAAGCTCCACTTGTGGAGGGATGTGAATATATCCTTTAGTGCAAGGCCCTGCAGCCAGAGCTCTACCAGGAGGAAATTAATCCAAAGCATCCAACTGTTCACAACTGGAGACAAATGTGCAGTGTGCAATAAAATTACCTGGAAACAGAACATTTTGTCAAAAATCTTCCAAAAACATCTGATAGATCCAAGTTCAACCATTTGTCTATTTTTGGCCTATGTCTATTAGGTCTTTGTCTATTATTTGTCTATGTTACTCTCAGTCATGGGCAAATACTCTAAATTTAAGGCTTGAAGTCCATTAATACAGGCTCTGGTCCATTTCTTCTTTAAGAAATTCCCTAGGAGATCCAAGATCTTCTTCTGCTTATAGTATGCAGAGAGTTAATAATCTACTCATAAAAGAGAAGAAGCCATTTATAAAAAAATGGCTCATATGTGAGCCATTATGACCTTTTTCAAAGACCTATTTCCCTCCATAAATATGACACATCACCAATCAAATGGAAGCAAATTGGATGGGGGAATTCTTTCACCTTGTGTTTTCTAAAAAATGCCATTGCTTTTAATGACAGTTTCCTTATGATTTAGCTTTCCATGCATGTTCTTTGATCTTGAAATCCCTTAAGGACTGCTAGGAAAAAGAAATAGCTCTTTTAGCCTGCCTTCCAAGGGCAGTGAAACTTAAGAGGTCCTGTTACCTGTCTGTCCTTTACCCTTCTAAAGACTATGGAAATTGTTGACTTAGTCTCAAGCCAATTAAAAAAAAAAAGGTAGAATAAATATATTTATATTCCCACAATATATTCTCAAATATATTTATATTCCCACAAACCTTGTGAAAGTCAGCAGCTGAGAAAAGGCAAGACAGACAAATCAGTGCATTAATTTCAGTGAAGGAACAGTTGCAAATTGTATCACTAACTACTAAGGGCAGATTGGAAACAGAGCCATATGTGTGGGGAAAGCTTCATTAAGAGCTAACACCGTCTCTCGGAGGATAATTTAATTGTACGAGCCCCTTGTTTACACAGGCTTAGTTTAATATCAAGTAAAATAACTTGAAGATAACTGTGAGAATTGTTCTGGCTGGCCATGATGGGTCCTGATGCAAGGCTCCACACTGCTATTTTATGAGGGAAAATTGAGTAACTTGGGAAACATCATTGACCTGAAGGGGGAAGGAATTTTTGGTGCTCTAAATTCAATCAGGAGTTGAACAAGAAAGGACAGAAGAAAAGGACAGAAGAAAAGGGTTCTTCACCACTGCACTGGTGTTTCCTAAGCCCACCTCACCCCACAGCCCCTCTGGATTATGGCAGCTATAAAGCTCCCTATCACATCCAAGAGGCACCACAAATGCTGAACTCATTCCAGCATACTGGACAGCCACTGCAGTCAGCAGACCTGTGCATGCACAGTGCTGCAGTCCTAAAGATAAACCCACACAGTCTGGCCCCAGCAGAAAACAACAGCCACAAAAGCTGTCCTCTGTGGCCCTAGCCACTGTCCTGCTGCAGTGGCACAGGAGGATTGTGCATATCCCCCCACCTCTGCCCTGGGTGGTCATCTGCTTTGAGTGACTGCAGAATTCCACTGGGGGATCTTGCAAAGCTCTAGGCAGTGATGTAAGGAGCCACTGGCCATTCACTGAAGAGCCTTGTAGCTGCTATAATGGATTCCATGACTTCACCTGCCCCTAACACCCGCACACCCCTCCTCCCACAGTCTTGTCTTGAAGCATTGTGAGTCAGCAATGCCTTCCTGACCCAGCTGAGATGAAGCAGAGCAAGTGACCTTGGATATGCTGATAGCAGCAGGAAGAATAATCATCCATATCATAGCTCAAGGGCATCCAGAGCCTGTGTGACTCAAATGCAGAAATCAGGCAGACTTAAAATGATATCTTTCTTAAAGTGCATTTGGGAACTTTGTCCCCTTCTGTGGCTTTTGTCTGCTTTTTGTACTTTCTTTAAAGGGCTGGTTCTTCCTTACACCTATTGAATCATGCTTATGTTTTCACACTGAGTGATTCTGATGTTGTTGTACTCCACACTGCTCGTGCTCCAGATTCACTTTTCTCCACCTAGCAAAAGATGCTGTGATTTTATTCACACTTTCTGACCTTGGGTGTACTCATCAGACATCTGTTCAAAAACATTTTGCAAGGATCTAAATCATGACATTTTCTTGTACTGAGCAGTCCTTGGTGGTGTTTAAAGAGCAGCATCTCTAAGGCCACTAAAGGACAGGCATCTAGTTGCCTTTTTCAGATCTGAAGTCTGAAAAATTCCTCTCGGTTGCCTAGCACCTATGTTTCTGCCAAAGACATTTACTGCCGCTAGACAAAGAGAACCACCTAATTTAGAAGGTGACAAACAGATCCAACAAAAGGCCTGAGTACTGTGGTGAGTAGAACTGCTGTGCCAAACGCTTAGGTGCTCATCTCAGGAGCAGAATGTACAGAGCTGAGTTAATTACATACCCAGGAATCTTGGAAAATGAGTGTGGGAGGATTCAGTGCTAAGTCATCCAACTTATACCCAAACCACAGCAGTTACAAGGTAATAGTAATTTTACATGACTGAGGCTGATAGGAATTCTCAGACCTGCTCCTACAGATGACAAAGGAAGAGCCAGAGCTGATGAAAGCCTTTTTGCCCAAGTGGTTTAGAGGATAATGGCCTAGCCAGACACTGGGATATCAGGAGTCAAAGGACACTTATTTTCAACTCCCTTTTTTACCTCCAGATATCTGATGTCTCTTTTCTTCTGAGCAGAGGGTCTCATCATCAGACCATACAACACATTTCTGAATGTGACTGTCTGTCTTTCCGTTGAAGTTGTATCAATCTGAACAGCATAAATAAATAGCCTTTGTGCTGGAACTGGATCCAGCAGAAATACTCCACAGTCTAGAGGTTAGAGCACTCAGCTGGGAAGGAGAAGTTCTACATGTGCACCCCTGCTCCAGTGGCTATTAACACATTGTACACTAAATATACCACTTTTTGCCAAGAAGAAAGGAGAAAGAGTCACTTTCTGGACAGACTCCACCCTGGCAGTTTGACTGAGTACCTGTGGGAATTGGGCAGGGAGTGATTTGAGATGATCAAGTCTCCTCAGATGAAGGCAGGATTAAGGTACTCTAACCTTTTCAGGCTAAGTAACAAAATCCTTACCAACTGCTGAGGGAGATGGATTTTACTGCTTTTATGCATTGTTTTCTTACCTTGTAACTATCTAAGGTCGCTCACAGGGCCAAAATCTTCCTAGGCTTTTTCCACAATTCAGCATTATGCAGAAAACTTTTCCACTTAGATTCTGTCATACACCAGTGCTGAGGAATCGAATCAGTTCCCAGAAAGTTTTCTGTGGTACATAAACTATTGTCTATTGCCAGCTAATGGTTCACTAGCACTTGTAAAAATAACATTGATAACAAAAATATTATTAGAAATAATAGCAATTTAACCTAGTCCACTCAAACTTTCATCCAGAGAAATGAGTCACATAATCCAACCAAATCTTTACTAGGGGACACGGTGAATTTCAGAGAGATTTTTAAATTAGTACACCAACAATAATTCGTTGTGACTCATTAGTAATAACATGGAAATTTCAATAATTTCTACTGATGAGATACAAAACAACCAGTGGATGTAAACCAGCAGAATGGGTGCAGACTTCTAACCAGATTAAAGTGATTAAAAACAGGAAAAGGAAAAGTTTGCAATGACTGTTTTAATCACTGGGCAAGGTGTCCCCCTTGGTAAAACCACTATTGTTCACAAAATGTGCACCCTCTTCTTCCTGGGATTGCTGTAGCAAACAAGGTAGCAAGATCACCCCTGTTCTTCCTGGGAAAAACCAACAGAAAAAGGTCATGTGGGTACTGAACTGACGGCAATAAAGGAGCTGTGAGTGAAGGTAGCTTTTTAAGTGCTCTTTTTGGGCAGATGTAACCCTTTGGTCTGGGGAAAATTTCTTTGTGTATGAGTAAGAGGCTGAAAGAGCAGCCATCCTTTTCCTGGGAACACGTCCAGGGCAAATGTTATCACTTCAGTTAAAGCAAAAATAGCACCTGCAGCAGCACAATAAAACATTAATATTTCCATTGTATAACTGCCGCTTGACAGATCACTTTCTAATATGTCCTGACTGAGGTGTTTGTCCAGGCAGCAGCTCAGCTGCAGATTCCAGGCAGCAAAGCTGAAGGAGACAGGAGATTTACCAGCTTAGGTGTTATTTAGAGCTGTTGGAAGTCATTAGTAATCTCCACAGGGTAAGAGCAGAAGTGAGATCCCGCACCTAACACATCAGTGGAATGAGACAGCAAATCCTCTCTGACTCCACAAGGGCAGTTTATGGGGTTTTCCTTGTCAAAGAGAGCTGATCACCACACCAGAGAAGGAGTCTCATGACTGAGAGTAGTTATTCAGCAAGAAGAAGGCCTGGTTTCCTACTGCAGTTATTGAAATACAGGCGATAAAGTCACATGAGGGATGCATTCCTATCACCCAGAGAGTTGGCATCATGGGGGTGATGCTTTCAGAACACATTTTTTCATAGCAATGTTTGGAAGGAAAAGCATGGTGAAAAAACACACCCAGTAATGTCAAGATGATCCCCTACAGAAGCCCTGTAACCCCTCCTTGAGGAATTAGAGAAAGGCATCTGAGGGAAAGTCCCTGAGTCTTCACAAGACACCAGAGACAAAAGCATAAAGCAGCCAGGAGAACAAAAAATGGGCATACACTGGTGGTCAGCCAGTGCAAGGGACTCAGTGTTTGAGAATGGGAAAGAGTTACTCACGTGTGATGACGTGACTTAACACTTTCCCATGTTTTCTACCTATGATGAACACCTATGTCCCGGAGTTAGCCCTAGTTTCTAAAGATGTGAGAAGTTGTGTAATTGCATAATCTTGTTCCAATACATTTGGCCTTAATTCCCATTAACTTCAGTGCAAACAGCAATACAAAAATTCCAGATTTGGAAAGTGCAGCACGAGGTGAGTATGTAGTATCTGTAACATTTTATAAATTCAAAGACACCAGATTGGAGGGCCTCTTTCCCACTGACCTTCGTAATTCACACAAATCTTCCCACACACACCTGGATACTGCAGTTTCCCTTTTTTGATCTTTTGTAGTAAGAATTTGTACACACTAAGAGTTTGTGCTTTTAAAGGCCAAGGCTTGCCCCAGTAACTATGTGAGCGACTATAAAGATTTTCAGAGGAATATATCCTGGACTAGGACTGGGATAGATGTCCCTTCACTAGTTCCTTTTAAGAAGCTGTCTATTTGATAAATCAGTTTTCCTGAATGCTGAACATGGCCTATTACATGAATCTTTACACATACTGGTGTTTTTCCTCTTTTAATTCTCACATGGTGCCATATTTGCTGGTAGTGTTTCAATGCCTTTTTTGTCTCAAATATTGAATAACCTAGAGTTACCTCTGGCTTGCCATTTCTTCCTCCTTGGATTTTGTGATTTCAAAAGCAGTAATTCAAAAACTGTTCAGGATACAAAAATAATTTTAGCAATTGCTTTTCTCCTTTTTCTGCTACAATGGAGGATTCTTTTTTTAAATGGCATCAGAAGCGTAGTGTTGCTTTGTCTCAAAGACGGTCTCTGGACATATACTGAGCCCTGATAATAAGGCATGGTCCTGGATGACTTGTGTATCACAAGAGTTTGCTGATTTGGAGGTTGCTGTTATTTTCCTTACTGTCTTTCTTCATGGATGGCAAGCCTTGCATCTCACCTTGCTAGGGCCCACTGAGTTGGCTGCTGGTGCTGTTCTCCTCATGGACTGTCGGCCAGGGGACGGCTTGATAACTACCTTGTGTTTCAGCCTCATGGAGAGCTCAGACTCTCAGGGACAAGAGGTTAATTGGAACAGATGTTATTTCAGAAATTGCATGATGCCCAGAAATCACATCTTTGCCTCCCTAAGCCTTTTCAGTGGTGTTGGACTGCGTGAACTCTCTTGTTTCTCTCACACTGGGCTCCTTTTCATCTTTTGAATCACTCCAAACAATGGCAATCTTTACAAATACAACAAGACCTCTTTACATCAGGCATTCTTCCCTCTAGGGATGCAAGCAATCTGAGCTGAAGCAAGATGTAATTAAGGCCATTTTTAAAAGCTGCGTGTTTCCCCCTTTATAGCTTTTGCAAAAGTTGTGTCTAATTTATACTTTGATGGTGTGTTTGTGCTCTCTGCTGGTTTTGACCTCTTCCTTTGAAATATGCCTGTGTAGTTTCAAAGAGGATTCAGATTTACTTTAAGTTTCCCCAAAAGGATTAATATAAAACTTTTTGACTTTAGACCATTCTGCTTCTCTCAGAGTGGGAAACAAATAGAGACTTCTTCATATCTTTGAAAATTTCCTCTTGCTCGTTTGAAAGAATGCAGCAGAAACACCTCTGAGATTACATGCACAATTATGTCCCAGTACTACTTCTGTTAGTGGGAATGAGAAAAAAAAATGTTAAGGGATTCCCCTCCTCCCAGTGAATCAGGTCCCTGAGCTCATTATTATGAACAGCAGATAGAGAGGTAAGAGATGGAAACTAAATCTGAAATCATAAACTCATTAACAGACATGTATGGCCATCTCCCACATGGCCATGAATGTGGGCCATCAGGTATTTCTGAATAACTGTTGAGGTCTGAAGTGTGCCATAGGGAAAACAAACATTTCTTCACTGAATAATCCTTGTCAGCAGATCCATGGTAAGGTTGAAGTTATGCAAAGTAGTAGGTGTAAGTGAAGGAATAGAGTTGAGGAATATTGGTGGCCTGTCCCTCTTAGGAGAAGGCTCAGGTCTTGGCCAAACCATCCATTTCTGGCAGTGAAGGGCTGTTACTGCACAGCATGATTTGCGTGACCTCTTCCTTGCCTGTGGCCATTAATTGATCTTTGGGGTTAAATGCTGCTGGGAAGCCAAAGCCAAGGTACAACCTGGATAAAACCAGAGGAACTTCCTCTGTTGTTTGTCACAAACTTTCAGCCAATATGAGAACGTACCTTGTCATCACATCTCTTCCAGCTGTTCCACAGGTGCCTGTATCACATCATGACTTATCTCCAAGCAGGTGCAAAAGTTAGTGGGAGATCTTCTTGACCTTCTGATAGGGATGGGGTGGGGGTAATCTGTAAATGTTTAAAATAAGTCAAATGTATCTCACTGGGACAGAGATAGCAAGTGACAGGTTTTAGTATTATTGCCTTAATAAAAACCCTGAATTACTCTGCTGATTGCAATAAGAATAGGAACCAGAACTTCACAAACCCCTTCAACTTGTGATCTGACCTTCAAATTTTCTTGCAAACCTGCTGGACTTGGACAATTCCTCAGCTTTCTTGGAAACCCTGAGACTTTTTCTGAGGATCATTTGCAGTTATCACTTGAATAAGTTTCCAGTCATATGCCTAGAAATAGGATCCAGACATTAAAAATAATGTGTCCTCCAATAAGAATGCTCACAGACTAAAATGGAAGAAAAAGGTACACAATATCTTGTTATTCCTACTGATAACAGTGGTTGGTTTCTCTTAGGGTTCTTCCTAATCTGTGAGACAATTCTATTGATAAGTGACCTACATGTCCTCCCAAGACTTGAGAGAGTCTAACACCATTATTTTGATAGACTAGTTTCCATTGCATTTTATAACTCTGGTTTTCAGAAAGACTAACTGAGATCTACCAACAGGCAGCACTGAGGTGAGAAAGAGATGAAGCCTCTTCTGATAATATAAATCCAACCCAGAGCCATAAATTAGGATCACCAAAAAACAATCTTTGACCTTGTACTGTCACATATTGTCTCTCTCTTTCTTGACACTGGTCTCAGTTAGCAGTGAAAGTGATTTTCCTTTTAATGTTGATGTTCTAAGAAAGTTTATAACAGCAATCTTAAATTCCCCTAGTAGGACTCATTCACAGATTCTTAGTAATGTGCAGCATTCTTTATTTCTGCTCAACAAGGTGAAGTAATCTGTGGTGGTGTAATGGTTTGAAAAAAAAAAAAA
>WAAE01010727.1:17362-43670 GCA_013400495.1 Nicator chloris
GGAAAAGGAAAAGGAAAAGGAAAAGGAAAAGGAAAAGGAAAAGGAAAAGGAAAAGGAAAAGGAAACATGGTCATGGGAAAATCCTCAAATATGGAAGAATATTTGTGCATAAGCACACACATATGTCTTCACATATATGTCTATTTCATCAATATACATATATTTATTATATAGACATCAAAATCCAGCCTGATATAAAATCCAATAGTGAAAGGCATATACATCCTTGTCAAAACTAGCAATGTCCAAGTTCTGCTGTTATGTTGCCAATTAAAAAAATCAGTCTATATTTTGCAAGGTCAGTGATATTTTGGATATATGGGGGAAAGAAAATAAAGAGTTATTTATTAAAAATTCCTGTCCAAATTAATTGGAAATCTCTTGGAAGATAAGTAAATTATAAACACTATCAAGAGATCTGATGCAGCACTGAGCCTGACAGCTGTTGCTGAAAGTAATTTGCTGTGCTGCAGGCATCAATACATCAATATTATGGCTTTAACTTCTTCAAAAGTTTTATTGTATAAAATATCAGATGAGGAAGGGGCTTCCTGCAGTTATTTAAAGGGAAAGCCTGGAGGGATTTTAAATGCAAACAGTGTAAATGTAGTACAAAATTTTGGAGTTAAAAGAAATTGTGTCATTAATGATATATTTCAGGATTGCTTTTTACAGCTGCGGTCAACACTCAAAGTAACAATGTTTTTAAATACACTGCTTCTGCTTGAGAGTTGTATTTGTGGGTACAATAACACTGCAAAATCATTGCATTAGGAGACAGAAAGAAAAGCCACTTCCATGGTCTGCAGATGCTGAAGCACCTGCGTTGGCAAGCAGTCTTGTAAGTGACCACTCATGTCTTGGTGTCTCCTCATTCAGGATTAGGTTCCTGTAGGCCATGGGTTGTTGCTGTTGTTGTTGTCATTGTTGTTATTCATCATCATCATCATCATAATTATTATTATTATTATTATTATTCCAATTACAAAAAATGCCTTGGTGAGCTCTGAGAATCTGTCTCTCTCAAAGGAACCCAAAAATAGCAGTGTCCTCATTCCGCAAGCCATAGCTTAGGACTTCAATCACCTGCACCATCAGCTTGGCCCTTAGAAGGCCATGTGGTCATAGGGGCTCTCTAAAGAGAGAAGCTTAAAAGGGAAGGAAGGAAGGAAGGAAGGAAGGAAGGAAGGAAGGACTGGAAAACTTCTTGTGTTCTGGGCAACAAGAGTTCATCCTCTGCCCTATCCACATGGCAAGACTACGTGGTAGAATTGGAAAATTCCATCATCAGCTACCTCTAGCAGAGATAACCAAGAGTATTTACCAGCTGTTTAGATTCAGGGATTTGTAACTAAACAATTACATGCTTTTTATTCACATGCTGTTCTAGCTAAAGATTTGAAATATTAATATTTCTCCCAGTCCAGGTTGCTCACTGCCAGGCTGTGTTCCCGTGATGCTAAGTGATGGGCAAGATTTACCTTTCCTCAACATTAAAAGATACAATGAGGTGGCATTTCTTTAGTGTAATGTGTGGTGGTATCTCTCTGTGGTAATATGATTTATTATACCCACGCTGAATTTGCAGAATGATACATGTGGGCAAGTATCTTTAATGAAAAGTGATGCCTGGAAAAACGTTTCCCCAGAATAAAGAGCATGAAAAAGTTGTCAGCAGCTGCTGACTACTCCACATCTACGGTGATGCATGCATTCCTCCAACACCCAGCGAAGCATGGAGTTACATTTTCCTGATGTAAATTGAATTAAGATTCAGAGTTTTTCAAAGATTCAGTGATATTTTATAACCATTTTGCACATATGGAATTAGAATCCTGAAGACAGAGTTGCTGGTTATCAGATCATCAGTGGTGCATCCATTTGTTTATACATGTTTAGACAAGAGTGATCGAAGAGCGTTGTCATGACACAAGTTATTTGGGGATGCCAAGTTTTATTGCTGGTTCCTGCAATACCTTGCTTAAAGGCTTTGAAGAGGTGCTTTTGTTTCTCAGTACATGAGGGCAGTTTTTTGTACAGAAGTGGGGGGTATTAAGTTTTTTCTTTTTTTAATACTTTTGATTTTTCAAAGAATGCAATCTTTAAAGTTGCACTGAACTTCAGTGCAAAATTACCATCTGATGGAGGGATTGGACTCTTGAGAATCCCAATCCTGCACTTCATCTGCAGGAGCCATAGGTGCACCCCACCATTCCTGCTGAATTTCCCACTAATATATGAAACCAGCTTCCCTCAGGGTAAAGTGAAATATATCCTGGCATTTGCCTGTGTAAGCCACAGCTGAAACAAATGTCTGTTTTGCATTCTGATTGTCAGGGTGTAAGAGGTGAATAGTGCACCCCACAGTCTGACAGACCACAACTACAAGTGGTGAGACTCAAGAATCAAAACTCCTGTAGACCCATAAGAAGTTTGTCCGTTTTTAGAGAAATATATTTTTGACTGTATGCTGATTTTCTCTTCCAAGTGTGGGAAATTCCTCTACTGGAATCTCTTTTGTTCAATGCAGTATATGGGCTCAATAAACCTGTTAAATTAAATAGAATGAAGAATGAGAGATATTTTTTTTACCCCAATAAATATTTCTTCCATTTACAATATATCTCCCCACCTGATTTTGTCCAGGACCATGCTGATCCACGTGCTACAGGCATTCATTTCAGCTCTGAAGCCCTATTGCTGACACAATCAAGGTCTTCCAAAGGTTTGCATATCAGCTGCTATATGCTCTTGCTTTTCTCTAAGATGAATGAGGTTGAATTTCTTCAACATAAAATTTAAGCCTGAAAATCTTTTACTGAAATAATGTGATAAAACTAAGACCAAACTCCTTTGATTGACAACATTCTATTAAGCAATGCTTACAATTTAATAAGATATAATTGTCTTTGGCCTCATCCACATTTTTACCTTAAAAATATTTCCAAGACTGACACCGAACTACAGTAATCTGTAACTTACTGTTGTTTGAAGGAACAGGCATATGCTTTATTTCCAAAGAACTTACTGATAATCTTCCTAGAATGCAAAAAAACAAACATTAGGTAAGTAAGAGGCTGGATGTTTTTCCCCTACAAACATAAACGTGGGGCAAAATTTCTTTGTGAATCAAAGCAACAGATTTTATTTTCTTTCTCTAGAAAGGTTCCCAACCTCAATATCATTAAGCACTGCATCATTGTACTCAACATATGGAGAAAACATTAAGGTTATCTAGAATTGAATGCATGTTTAGTGTTTGTGCAAGGTTGTTACAGTAGCTTTTGTCTATGTAAGGCTGTCAGCTGCACGTTCTATTGCATTTACTTTTCTGTACCATAAAGTAGATTTTCCTTTCCTCTGGTGTTTTCCTGGTTTCCAATCAGAATTCCCACACTAAAGGTAATGTACCAGGTTTATCCTGATCACTAAGTGAATATATAGAGGGTGATTTCTGCTGTAGGGGGACTTTATTCATCTTATGGGAAAGGTAATGCATATAATATTAATATATGAATGCAATGCAGTATCTAAAGATATATACCCCCAGGAGGCAATTTATCTGAAGGGCTGTTTTTCTGGTGTTCATTCATTTGTGTGAAGATGGTATTCCCAGACTGAAAATGAAGCAAATGAAGGGACTTCCCTGGTGCAAAGTGATGGATGATGATTTTGTTGCTACTGTCAAGAGATGCATTAGACTAGGTTTCTCATTCTGAAAATGCTAGATGAAAAGGGATTAATTTCATGACCATTTGGGAGACTGAATTTCCATTCTTAATTATAAAATAATGCCCTATTATAATTTTCTCTGAGGTACCTTGATGATTGAAGCTGAGTTACTTGACTCAGGGACACAAAGAGATTCCAGAAGGCCCAGAGGTAAAACTTGAGGCACATGATTTACATAGCAGCATGTACCATACGATGGAAATCCAAGCTCCTTTCACAACAGGAACCCAAGGAGACTGTCTCTCTGGCCCTCACCCTCCCTGCCTGTTCCGGTAAGAATGGATTTTTGAAAAAAGAGCTGCATGTCGGGAATTAAAAAGTGAGTGCCATGATCCAAAAATATAATTCACATGAGAAAATATGGAATAAAACTTTCCACATATTTCCTTGATGTTTGACCCTGTACTTTTTCAAGACTGACACATGTTTTAGTGTGAATACTTTTACATACTGCATCATTATTTTTTTCTACCCAAGACAACCAGTTTGTGTTGTTAATCCGTTAACCCTTTGCTCAGAAAAGAGCAGGTTGAACTTCTCTGAAATCAGAAAAGGTATCAATAGTGAGATTTAACTGACCAATTACAGTATCACTTTAGATACACTAAAACATCATCTATGCCCTAGCAGGTTCCAGATCCATGGGTCCAATGCCCTCCCTGCCAGGACTCTGAACGCTTAAAATTGCATGAGACATGCCCATCTGAACACTACTGAGCCTGGTTCTTACAGTGATGGGTTTGAGCCAGGGGGCATGTTGAAGGGGAGAAAGTTCAGCTTTTTGGCACTGTCATTTCTTGTCACCGGATTGGCATCACCAGAAACTGTTTCAGCCTGTGTGATATTCCCTGGTGAGAAATTCTGGCGAGATTTAAGGCTGTGCCTCATAAATATGTCCTGACTGACAGCTATTTTGCGGTTTTGAGGTTTGAGGGTTTTTTGTTGGCATTAGTTTGTGTAACAAGAGTTCCTGAGTGGTAAGTGGCAGTTGTGTTGATTTTAGCAGGAGTAAATTATAATGACTTATCACACTGAGCTTCTGTCTAGTGCAATATGATGTGGTGCAAGGATTACCCAATACAAATGGATGCTCAGTTCTGAATTTTCATGAAATGTGGATATGGCTACACTTGCCCGAGAGCCAGTGATGGATGAGGTCAGGTTTCACTAATGTTCCCTGATGCATGGTGCTACATTTCTTTAATATAAACTAATCCATGTCAAGCAGTATCCTTGACTCCATTCGATATACGGGATTGGGTTTTCCCTTTTTGGACATAATGGGAATACACAGACACCTTTTTTAGTTGTGTAGTCACAAGTGATGCTGTGTTTCCCTGTGCTCAGATCTACTCATTCTTATGCCTTTCTGTGTATGAAGGAGTTGCAAGGGTTTTATATTACAATAAAACCCAGCTACATAACATTAATAGTTATCACAAAAATATGAGGTTACCTCACCATTTATATCAGTAATAGTGGTTAACAGGCAACATTTTCTGTCAAATATGTCAGTCCAATGCAGGCTTTAAAAAATAGAGGGTGGAATAATTTTATTAACCATTTTACTGCACATTAATGGGTTTTTTTGGATGTCCAAAAGTGTAATATTTCTTCTTAGGGTAGGACGGAGCCCTACTGTTACATAACAGCTCTTCTTTTTAGCCCTTGGTCTTATTCATCATCTCTGTCATTTAGGAAGTTTTGCATTATTAAACAAACACCGATTCTGTTTATGTCACAGAAAGAAAAACCACTGCACATTACTGATTTTAGACAAAAAGAAAGCTAATGGTGACAAGCTGCATTACTTTTTCCTGTCTCAAACTTAAATAGCTTCTTCAAAATGCAGTTTTCTTTGTTCAACTCCTACCAGGGAATTGAGGCCTTAAACATCAATTGGCATTAGAAAAATCCAGCTCCATGTGTTTCTTTCTACACAAAGGGAAAAGTGATGCATTTTACACACACAAGGACATCATAACTTACTTTCAGCTGTTGTGACCTCCGCTCTCTGGGTCTGCCAACAATTACCTTGAATAACGGAATTTTTCTCGGAAAATTGAGGAAGAATGGTAAACGTTCAGTAGTCCAAAACCATCTTTCTGTGCCTGGGTGATACCCAGGATCTTACTGTTCTTGGAGTTTATTATGGATTTAGCCTACAGTAAAAGCTTTTGTACAAATTTTTGTGGTTACAACTCCACCATCTGATGGTGTCACCCAGCCCTCTGACCATGTAGCTGTGGCAGTCCAGCTCCCACAGGACTTCCACTCAAACATCTCTATGGATGCTGAGGACAGACTTTGCAAATATCTTTACATTTCTGCTCCTGGATATTTTTGCACTGGATGTTCCAGGCTAACCAATATTTAAAACAATTGCAGATAGTCTTCCATTTCATGTTAGTCCAAACAAATACTCTGAGTTAAAAAATGGTGCACAAAGTGGAGCCCCATATCCATTTTGCAGCTACCTCAACCTTATAAGAAATTATATCTCTACAGATGCTGGTAAATTCTGTTCCCTGGGGACTCAAGTGAGGGAGATGCCCATAGTGTGCAATACAGTGTGGATACCAGACTTATCTAAGCTTGTGCCATATAAGCACAAGTTCTGGAACAGCAAGCAATTTAGTCATGTAAATATCACATGCCTAAATAATACTGCTGTGGGCTGGTTAACATCAAATGAGGTGGAAAACACAGTTAAAATAGCTCTACTGCTTCCAGGCCCATGTCATACTTCTTTCCAGTGCTGCATCATGCCATGCTGGTTTGGCAGCAGGTACAAAGCTGCCCCAGCTGCCTTTGCAAAGAATTCATGATGCATATATTTCTCTTTTCTGTCTTTACATGAGACACCAGTGATGACACTCATCACTGTGAAGTTACTCAGTTCTACAATTACATCTACTGAGATGAAATACAATTTCACTTGGATATTCTTACCAATTCTTCAGAAAACCCCTGCCTCATACAACACATACCATGAAAAATCACTGTGTCTCATGCTTTATTTTGGAGAAACACAAATCAAAGTTTGCACTGATAGTGCAAATATTGGATATTAGAGAAATCCAGACTCGTTGGATCTGGAAAAAGAATACACATCATTTTAAGCAAAGCACTCAATCAGCTGCTGTTCTTTTCAGCCAGTAAATCACTGGCATGATATCACTGGCACCACTTTAAGCTTTGCATCACTGTGGTTATTAATTATTTCGTAACTCAATAACCGCAAGTTCACGCAACTCTGCTACAACCAAAGTTCTCTTACAAGCACTGCTCTACTTCAGAATGATGTGAAGCAAGCCCTGTCTGTGTTCCTACATCTGACCTCCCTTTTTTATTGGGCATTTTGGCACTTGCCATCATTTGGTCTGGAAGGAACCCAAGTTCCAACATTATTCTCCAGAGAGACAGATATGATGTATCACCTTACATCAGGAGATCCAGTTTCCCACTCTAGCTTTGAATCAAGTAATCCAGATGTAAGATGATTCATGAAACTGAGCTTTCCTGGAAGAAACAGCTCAGTGAAAGAGGGTTTTACTGATTACATTTGATGAATGATGTTCTGGCTCTTATGTCTACGGAATTCTGTGAGAACCAGTGTTGTGAAAGAAAAAGGTGCAGCAGGATGGCTGTCTTAACAGAATCACAAGTGAGATTTCTTTCATTTTATATGAATTGTAAATTTTATTACTGTGAAAGAATTCAGGTCAGAGTTTTTTCTCATCTAAGGTGCTATGTCAAGCCACCTTCTTGAATTTGGAAAGCACATAAGAGGTCAGAATAAAGAAAACACCAGTATCTGCTGTTTTGTCCCAGAACGGAGGGACACACACACAATGCGTGCTGTTCACGCACTTGGCAGGAAAAAAGTTCAATTCTTAGAGGGAAGGGCCTGCTGCAGCATCCCGAGAGCAGCAGCAGCATCCCGGCCGCTCCATTCTCCCGGCTGTGCTGACCTCTGCTGGTACTCTTCCGAGGCGCGACGTCCCCCATTCTCCCTCCTTTTCAAGCCTCTCGCATTACATTAACGCAGCGATGTTTTTCTTTCACGAATCCATCCAGGTTTTTCTAAAACCTTTGTTCCACCATGCGAAGAAGTGATGAACTCATTTTTCTGTTGATGGCGTCCTCTGAGGTGCAGAAGCACAGCTTCAAATTTAGCTCTACTTCATTGCTCTGCCCCTCAGTCGCGGACCAAAAGCAGACCCCCTGCTCTGCTTTTCCCAAAAAGCCATCATCCCACATGCTCTGTGAAACGCCCAGTCAGGGAAACAGGGCTTGAGCTCTGTTGTGAGCCAGGCCCTGCCTTCTAACACTCACTTCCATTCCTAGTCCAAGCACACTAATTTACCCTTATTTTTACTTTTAAGAGCTATGCTTGCTGTATCTGATCAATGATTTGGTCATCTGTGTGAACTGCTGTGTTATCACACCCTCTAGAATTTTCCAGTTACTCCAGTATAACAGTATAACTTTTGACAAGGGCATGTAACGACAGAACAAAGGGGAATGAAGGGATTTAAACTGAAAGGTGGTTTGGACTGAGTCTTAGGAAGAAGTTCTTAACTTGGAGGGTGGTGAGACATTGGAACAGGTTGCACAGAGAAGCTGTGGCTGCCCCATCTCTGAAAGTGTTCAAGGCCAGGTTGGATGGTGCTTTGAGCAACTTGGTCTAGGGAAAGGGGTCCTTGCATATGTCAGGGGTTTTGGAACTAGTTAATCTTTAAGGTCCCTTCCAACCCAAACAATTCAATGGTCCTATGAAAACCCTTCCTTATTCTTAACAGAGCAGCCCTATTCAATTGACTGCGCTTTACGTTTAAACTGACCTTTCCAGTCATGCAATAGTTCAAATGTTCAAAATAACAAGATTTATTCCAGGCTAGTTGTTCCTCTCTGGCAAAATAAGACAAAACTCTGTACGGATACATTCAGAATATCGGGGATTTTCCATGCTCCATTCTCAGTATGATTCATGTCATTTTTTTTTTCTCCAAATACACAAAGAACTGCCTTTCAATATCTGATAAACCACTCCTGACGTTTCACTGTGAATTCTGGATGTGTAAGGTTCAGGTGAAGCCTGATCAAGGATTGCAGATTAAACCCCAGAAGAATTTCGACACCTCTACTTGAACCCAGTTTCTGTGTGTGTTGTCTCATGTCTCTCTTCTGAGTAAGGCACCTTGACTATTTCAGGAGGCATGACAGTACTTTGGACACAGATTCTGTAGGTGCCTCCTGTGAAGCCAAACTCAATTGCCTCCTTTGCTTGGGAAACTGAAATTCTCATGTCCCTTCAGCATTCAGTGAGGAGCTGGATGCCAGATCTCTGCACTTTTGCTGCCATGGTCCTCCAGAGGTGCGAGAAGAATTGAGGATTCACGCAAAACAAAGCAGTCTCTTCTAATCTAATGGTTACCCATTAGGCAGTGTTTACTTTTTCTTTAAATTAATGTAGTGGTTCAGGATTTGACCTCCAATTAACATAGCTGTCCTTTGATGTTGCCTTTGAGTGTTCTGTTTTATTTTTGGATATTCTCTTTGGATATTCTCCTTTCTTCACACGGAAACATGGATCATTATTCGCTTTCTCCAAAAAAAGAAAAAGAAAAAATTTTTTTCATTTTGGTCACTAACAATAACATAAAGGTAGAATTGCAATCCAAACACCAATAATTGTCAAAGAGCATTTGCATAATGATCTGTTCTCAACTTATAACCTTGTTTGTCTTTTGACTGTAAAATTGCTCTTTCCTTCCAGTTGCTCAGAAAGAATGATCTTTCTCCCCTTCCCTTGGTTTAAGTGGCCATCCCTTCATTCATTTGTCACCTGAGCAAGGAGAAGGCTGAATCAATTAATCAAAGGCTTGCAGAGCAACACTGAGCAAGGAAATGGTTGGTTAAACCTTTCTTTCAATGTAGAATTGAGCCTTAGAAATTCCAAAGTAGGTGTTTTCTTTTTACAAAAACAACCTTGAGACTGAAAAACAATTTTTTTTTCAATTCTCTTCTGGCATCTCCTTTACTCTGGATCAAACTGAAGAGCTGCAATAAAAACCATGTCTTCAACCTCACTTTTGGGGCTTGTCTGTTTAAACATGATACTACCATGGGCTTCTGCTTTTGTAGTTGCAATTTAATGGAAGGGTAAGTTAAGGGCAAGAAAGAAGAAAACTTCTAAAGTGTTAATTAATGGCTATGTAAATAACATATCCTTGTCACAGCTGTTCATTATAATGGTTTAGTGTGTATAGCAGCAAGGTCCAGAACTGGAAAATGGTAGCAGGCCAGCTGCTGACCAGATATCCAGCTGGAGACTTTACTAGATCTCGAGAAATTTTATCTACAAAGAGTAATTTAAAGTAATGAGGACATTGCTGCCAGAGAGTGCTGGATAACTAAGGACGATGTTGACACCTGGGAGGACGTGGAAGAGAAATAGGAGGAACCCTTCTTGAACCTAGAGCTAGAGGAGAGAACTTTCAGGCAAGAGACAAGATGGAAAGCTTCTTCAAGAAATGGGACACAGCTTTGATCCCTATGTTCAACTCAATGCTTGAGGACTAGAAATGTATACAAAAAAAAGACCGGAAAGCAACTGAGAGGAACACTTTGAGCAGTTCTTCCCCAGAAGGGCTTCCAAATGGATAATCCTCAATGCCTTCTTAAAAATGTTATTGGACTTAAAAATCTCCTATATTATGCACTTGATCTCAAGGGTTTATATTTAAAATTAGGACATTTTCAATTTCTTTATAGTCTGAATGCAGGAAATTACTTCAGCTGATGCTGAAATGCAAAGTTATGCTATTAAAATTTCATGTATCTGTTATTCTACTTAAAAAATAATTTTGTCTACTCAATTTAATGGTATCTGATTCCAATTTTCTTTTGTATAGTCATCAGGAGCTAAATACTGTGTGTACCTGAATGCATTGACCCTAATCACAGAGGACTGAACATAGAGACTGATCAAAATATCTCACTCTAAAGCTGCGTGTAAATATTATTTCTACATTTTTGGATGGGTCAAGCTTATATTTAGCCAGTAATGTTCATCAACAAGCCATGATACACAGTAAAAGCAAGAATGATCTTTACGCTCATTTGCTTTTTGAAATTAAAGAGGAAATTATTTTTCATGGCTCAGTAAAGGTAGTAATAATTACTGACAGGTTTATAACAATTCACAGAGAAGGTGCTTGCTGGTGGTTGATTTTCTAATGCAGAACCACAAGCAAATGAAATCAAATTAATTTGGAAAGCATCTTGAGGCGTGGGTACCTACTGTTCTGCCTCAAGACTGGATCAAGCACTCAGCCATTTCTGACAGATGTCCATCCTACCTGTTTGTACAAGACTTTCAGTGATTCACACTCCACAACCAGGAAACCTATTCTTGGGCTTCAGCAAGATAAGAATTTCCCTGAAATCTAACCTGAAGCTTCCTTAATATATTAAGACACTCTACTTCTCCCTAATCTTCCTTTGAGATGAAGAACAGACTTTTCTTTTCTTTTTTGCACAATTTCTTTTATAATTTCAAAACTCTTATAATGTCCTGTCTGTTTTCTTTCCGACTTCTCATCACCTTCTCTTATTTAGGTCATCATTTTCATGTCACCTTGTCCTCCACACCTCACAGACTCCTGATTGTTCTTGTCACTCTTCTCTAATATTTCTCCAGTTAGCCCAGATACACTTTGGAGCGTGATACTTGAATCTGGACACGGAGCTCCAGCCAAGGTCTTAGTACAAATAGAAATCATAGGTCCTACATCCTGCAGATTTCTCTTTAGTTTTCTGTGTGTATTTGTCTTTTCTGGGATAACACACCAATGTTGAATCACAGTCATCTCACAAACCTCCTGCACTTTTCTGGAGAAGTGATTCTTAACCAATCAAGGTTAAGGTACCTGATCTTGGTCTATACATGTCTTCTAAATTACTTCAGTCTAAAGGCTGTATTTTACACTTCTTTTTTCTATTGCTTTTATTGACCTTATCTCAGTCTACAACCTCTCCATGAGAGAAAGAGGAGGGGCAGGCACAGATCTCTTTTCTGTGGTGCAGAGTGACAGGGCCCAAGAGAATAGCCTGAAGTTGTGTCAGAGGAGGTTTAGGTTGGATATTACAAAAAGGTTCTTCACCCAGAGGATGGCTGCTCACTAGAACAGGCTCCCCAGGGAAGTGGTCTCAGCACCAGCTTGCCAGAGCTCAAGAAGCATTTGGACAATGCTCTCAGGCACACAGTGTGACTCCTGTGGATAGTGGTGTGCGGGGCCAGGAGTTGGACTCGACGATCCTTGTAGGTCCCTTCCAACTCAGCTAATTGTGTGATTCTGTGATTCTGCTATTCTGTTTTCACCTCTTTTATCTAAACTATTAAGTTTTCCAGTAATTTTCTTTCTTCCCCGAGTGCTTCTCATCATAACATTATCTGAAAGCTTAAAAAACAATACATTATTCCTTATGGATCACTCAAACTGTTAAGGAAAATATTAAATTATACCAGACCCTTGCAGAATTTAGCTCTATATATCCCTGGATTTTGCCAGGGAATTGCTCACTAAACAAACAAAACTGTAAATACTGTGATTTCTGGGCAATGTTGTATCTGCTTTATATGACTTATATGTAAATCTTATTTTCTTAAAATGATATGAGAATCAATGACAAAAACTTTGCTAAAATCACCATATATGACTGTACTCACTTAATTGCAAGGCCCGGTGTCCTACAGCAAAGCAAATGAGATGAGTTTGATGTGATTACCTAATGACTAATGTGGGTTGCTGTGGACTGTTCATTTTTTCTTTTTACGTTCCAAGCACTAATAAATATCCTCTTTGTTCCAGTAAGGAAGTCAGCCTTAGGAAAGTGGATATCTTTTTCTCATTTTTTAAAGCTGTGTGCTCTGGTGCTACAGCATCGCAGCTGCATCTTCACAAACCCTCAAGGAGCTGTAGTTGAGATGTCCCGTGAGTGGGTTCTGCAGGTACTGCAGTGCACAGCTCACAGGCCTCTGGTTTGAAACACCCAGCTCTCCACCCACTCTGCTCTAGAGCTGCTCAGTCATCTGTATACAGCAACAGGGCAGAAATTGTGTCATACGTATTTTCAAAATTTCACCGTATGATCTCAGTCATGTAAAAGTTTCATGTGTTACCAGTAACATTGCAGGTTCTCTTCCACCTAAAAAACAATGAAAGATACATCACATCAGGGTGATCAGAGCCATCAACACCTGGAGTGCTTGTGAGGGTGATGCTGTCTAACATCTGCTTGTGCCCCTGAAGCCTCCCTGTGGGCACACCTTTCACCTGGAGCAGAACACACTGCAGGGGACCTGCCAGCCAAGGTCTCTGCTCTGTGTGGAGCTGGTTTGTACCTGCAGGACACAGCAGCTGGTGGGGGACACACTGTGCTTCCTTCTGGTCCCACCCTGAGGAGAAGCTGAGGAGAAATGAGGGACTCAGCCACCTATGCACCCTCTGCACCAGCTCTGGTATGGGCTCCTCTTCATGGATTCACAGCTCCTGCCAGGAACCTGCTCCAGTGTGTGCTTCCCACGGGGTCACAGCCTCCTTCAAGCACATCCACCCACTCTGACATGGGGTCCTCCACAGGCAGAAATCTGCTCCTCCATGGACCACGGGCTGCAGGGGCACATCCTGCCTCACATGGTCTTCACCATGGACTTCAGGGGAATGTCTGCTCCAGTGCTTGGAGCAGCTCCTCCTCCTTCTTCACTGACCCTGGGGGTCTGCAGAGCTGTCTGACATTTTCTCACTCCTCTCTCTGGCTGCTGATGCACACCAGCTTTTTCCACCATTTTTAAATACATTATCTCAGAGACCCTTCCACCACCTCTCCTGGGCTCGACCTGGACCGGTGATGGGTCCACCTCAGATCCAGCTGGCATTGACTCTGCCAGACATGGGGGAAGCTTCCAGCAGCTTGTCATGGAAGCCACCCCTGAAATGCCCAGCCTTGCCAAGCAAACCTAATACGAATGAAAGGGTTATAGCACATTTCCACATTTCTGTTACTGACTGTGTGTGCTAGGTGAAGACTTCCCAGATGCTGTCCTTAAAGACAATGGAGATGTGGGCCGTACTTTGAAAGTCTGAATGCTATATGGAAATACGAGCCTCTATCAGCATGTCAAGATTTTTTGACAGTTTGACCATTACAACTGAAGAAATCTGATCATGTATGCATTAATGCTTATGACCAAAAGCTTTAATTGTAACACAAGTTTCAAGGAATAATTACCAAACTCTTTGGTTATAAATGTAATTCTTCTCTAAAAAATCGGACTGTTGAGATATGTTAGTGATCCAGTCTTTGTCTGGAAATCAAAATTATTCACGTTTGACTAAACTTTAAATGCTAAGGGCTAAATATAGGTTTCTCATTCCCTTTGAGACCATATTGTCCTTAATATCTTTAAGAATTTAGACCTCTTCATGATTATCCTTTATTTGAGACAGTGCAAAGAAATGGTATTACCTTTAAAGTTTGTGAACAATTTGGGATGCACTGAAATTAATAACAAAAGCCTTTGGTGAGGGCACAGCTGTAATCATGCCTAATAGTGGAACTAAAACAATATGAGAGAAGAGACAGATCATTGGTTTCATTTATCTGTCTGATGTTGTAACAATATTGTGGCATTATATTCAGCAGAGCTGGGATTTGACATGGAATGACAACACTGGTCACGTGGGTTATTTATTGCAAGCCAACAGGAAGAAGTCACCCCATTATGAAGCAGTGCTTATTACTTCCAGTCTCTTTTCCATATCACCTAAAATCTGATTTTCCTTTCAAGCTTTCAATGTTTTATGTCTAGAAGCAATCATAAAGCAAATCTGAGACTAAAAAAAAGGCTTTACAATTTCAGCCAAGCAGATTAAATGTTTTTGATGGTGGAGGGAGAAATATTAAAAGCTGCTGAAATAGTTGCTGCCATACATGCAACTTCAGACCACAGGGCAGAATTTCAGAGCAGGCTTTGGAATGGCCCCTGCCTCACTGCTGCGTGCTCAGAGTCAGTTCAAAGTGCTAAGCTATTCATCTAGGTTCTTCCCATATCCTGGGGAGACACACAGGAATGTCCTGATGCCAACTCCTTTGAGAGAGTCCAGCTGCCACCTCAACCAGGAGCTCAGATGGCAGGTATGAAATCCCACCACCTCCATATGCCCTAGACTATGGCTTCTGAGCTGCCTGCACCCCAGGGTGAATGAGGAGGGAAGGTTGGTCAGCCCCCAGCCTTGTCCCTGCAGGTTCAAGCTGGGGCTGACCCCAGGGAATGGAGAACTCAGACCTTTCTCATGAGGGGCTGGTAAACAAACCCAGGACGCATCTCCCTTCCACAAGATCCATGGAGCCCAGCACAAACCAGTGCCTTTCCTTCCCTTCCTTCCTCCTCCTCCACGTGGGAGGAGATGTTGGTGACAATAAAATCCAGACCACTTTGCTCAGTGGCCACCTCAGTTTTTGCAAAGCTGTTGGCAGTGCTGCCACATGCCAAAGAATTTGTCACTGAGCTCTGCACGCTTGAGAGATGGGTTCATTTCTGCCCCCTGGGAATCCTAAGGAAGGCGACCTTAAATGCCTTAAATACCGGCTCAGCTCAGGCACCATCTGGAAACAATGAGCTGGTAGAAGCCAAGGTGCCGATGCAACGAATTAACACAGGTCCCAGGTGCTGACATGTTACTTCCTGCTCTCCCCCAGCCTTATTGTGTCCCACACATGGATTTTGTGGATTTGGGCAGTGGGGACACTGCAGTCTCGGGGGATAAGGGCTGCCGTGCTGGCATGTTCAGCGCAGCTGGGGCTGCGTGACAAGTGGTCGAGATTCGAAAAGGATCTCGTTTTCCTTTTCTGCAATAAATCAATACATTTCTCTTGGATTTTTCAATTTGTAGATCCTTTTCAGCATATCTCTTATGCTCATCAGTTTTCTTAACTTTGTTTTTCTTAGACTATGTTTTCTTTTTAGTCGCCCATTTGTTTCATTCAAATGTAAGGTTTTCTCATAACTTTTGCTCTCCATTTGTTTATTTTATTCCATTTCATTTTTCCCCTATCTTTTCTCTGGTTTCATCATAGTTTTCCCCTCCTCCTTTCCATCACCATATTTACATTTCTCTTTCGAGGCCCACTTTCTATAGCTCTGTTCACATAATCCCTGGATACACACTCCAACCCCCATATCAATCCTTTCTCTTTCTCTACTTATAACATTTTGTCCTTTTACTGTTTTTTTCCCTTCCAAGGCACATTTTCTCTCCCTTCTCATATCCAGATGTTTTTCCCTCTCTATCTCCAGCTGTGCGAATAAATGACTTTTTTGTTTGTTTCAAGGAAGTTAGGTCAATCCTGAATAAAAGTACTCATATTTTCAGGAAACCAAAACAATGCAAATGATCACTTCGAGTGAATGTTTCAAAAAGAAGAAACTGAAAAATCGTTGAGTTTGAAATTTATAGTAAATCATAGCTGAAGTGAATTTGAAAATCTTGGAATGACTGAAAAAAAAGCAAAAGGCTACAAGGCTGGAGGTGAGGGCAGGGCAAGTAATTTGCCATTTCCTTTTTGAAAGGAATAAAGGAAAGATTTCTACCCAAAATAACTCAGGTAGCTTTTACTACACCTTCAAAGGCTTTTTGTTTTGATCAAAACAAATGTTTAGGGAGCAAAACAAATTTGTCTGATAAAATTTTTCTGCCCCTAATTTTCATTTCTTACTCTTCCCCTGTCAAGGCTGGCTAGGTGCAAATAGCAGGGAGGCACAATGCACTTTTTAGCTGATATTTGGGTGTTACTTTAAAGAAAAGGCGTTGATCTATTCCCAAGCAGGGAGCATCAGCTGTAGTTTTGTGTGTTTCCCAGTCCTTACTTTCCTGGAACAGCAATTAAAATAGATCCCAGGTGGCTTAAAAATCTTGAATCACATCAAAAGCACAGAAGCTTCTTACTATTGACAGCACTTTCTTAAAAGGGGGGGAAAATATGTTTCTTGTCGATGTTCTGCCCTTCAGTAGACAGCATTAGTCTCAGATGAAGGCTGCAAAGTGAAAAACAGCAGCTGAGGACAGGCAGGATCTGCCCCAAGACATGCAATATGATTTCTAGTGATTTGGATCAGAGTCACATCTGGGTACCTGGGAGAAGAATCCAGCCCAGACACAGCCCTGAATGCCATGTGTTTTCTATCCATTGTGCCTAGATCACAATCAGCAAAAAGATTTTGGGGGAGAGGAGGGGAAGAAGAGGAAACTGCCAATGAGAGGATATTCTTCACTCATAAATCCCAATGCATTGAAACACAGATTAGACCCCTGTTTTCTTTTTAACCATCCCCTGCCTAGAGTCACTCAATCCTGAAATTTGCTGAACTGTTCAGCTCATGTCTGCCCTGAAGTAAGGAATTGGCAGGCCTATTTCTAACGGTGATTAATGAAGCTTTTCAGAGGCAACCCATTATTTGATCCAAAGTTAAAACTGTGGTTCATCATTAATCACTACATGACATAGGCTCACAGATTCATAATTCTCAGCAAGCCCATTTCATTAAGGGTCCCTCTCTTTCTTTTGTTAACCCAGGGCTCCCCTGTCTCCCCACCCCTCATGGACACCTTCCTGGCACTCCACTTCCAGATTTGTTTGAAGAAAAATGCACATGCTCTCAGGGATATTTTTCAGTCTCCACAGCCCCTCAAAACCACAGCATTTTCCTTTAGATTTTACAAATTCCTCTTCCCATAGAAAAATGTATCCGATTATCAAATATGAGCCAACATTGGCACCCAGTGGCTGAACAGATTAATCACAGATACATATTCCCCTGAGCCCGCCTTTTCCATTCTTCAAAGACAGGTTTTCCCCTGGGATGTGTGTGGTACTCCTATGCAGCCTTCCAGCTCTAGGCCATCTAGGCATGGCTGTGGACTGCTTATGCTAAGTGAAGAAAATGCAGGTTGTGGCTGGTTCTCCCCAGGGCCCATCAAAGCCACTCCACGGAGGTCTCAAGGTGAGACCAACATCATCAAAGTGCCTGGGGCCAGGAGCCCTTCACCGGCCCCCCGGAGATTACAGCACCCACACAACATCATCTGTCACCCAGCAGACATCCTGGATCTGCTCCTGCAGGCATCACCTGCTTGGAGAAGGGCTGAAGCTGTTTGTTAGCCCTGCTCCCCCACAGAGCATCAAGACACTTGTAATGGTATGAGTGGGCAAAGTCATAGTGAGCTTTTTATTTCCAACTATTTCCCTGAACTTGCCAATGACTTGCCCTGAGGAAATGTGGTGGGTTGACTTTGGCTGGATGCCAGGTACTCACATGCCACTCTTACCCCCTTCTCAACTGGGGAGGGCAGGGTGCGTAGAAAATAAGATAGAGGGTCAAGATAAAGACAGTTTAATAAAGCAAAAGCAAAGCTACGCACAGAAGCAAAGGCAAAAAAAGTTTTAATCTCTACTTGCTACCAGCAAGTGATGCCCTGACGGTTCACATGAAGAAGGGCTTCCAGTTGATCTGGAAGACAAATGTCTTCTACATGTCTTGAAATTCTCTGGTCAGGGACCAGGTATTTCCAGCTTCCTGCTGGAATTCTCTCACTTCTTCCTCTAATTTCTTTGTTGAAGGATCACCTTCTTGATCAAACTTTTACTCCTCTTCCTCCTCCCTTGCTAACAGATGATATGGACCTGTTGTTTTCCTTATCCACTGTTTCTTTTTTAACTGCTGGAGTGATGACTGTAGTGTTTGGGTGTCTGTCTCACATACAGTCCTCTGAGAGCACTGAACTGTGGCTCAGTAGGAACAGGCCAAGCAGCAGGACACTGATGGAAACTCATTTTCACGGGGCAGGCAAAGCACTCTTCTCTCTGGCACACCTGTTCGTCAGGGTCACTTTCATGTTTGGGTTTCAAGCCCCAGGCTACGGGACATGACAACCATTCTAGGAACCTGCCCAAATCCTTTCACACACCCTGCCACCCAGGAATCTGTTTCGTCCAGACACATTTCAGTCTCTCCTGACCTAGAAGTTGTCTTCTCTGACACAAGGATGACACCAGATTCCACAGACTACATATTATTCTACAGTGTTAATTAGCAGTATTAAAGAGCTCACAAGGGTGAACAAGAACCTCAGGAACTTCATAATAAAACCGCCCACATCAGCCCTGGGTAGGAGGAGGGAGATGTATTCCCTCATCATCTCCACAAGATAGCACAGCAAGGCCATCAATGCCAGGGCAAAGCACAGAGCTGTTGCTTGTACTAACATGTTCCCAAGCTCAGCAAAATGGAGATAAGCAGTGCAGTCAACCAACACCATCGTCTGTGCAGGCGTTTGCCACTTCACAACTACTACAGCTGTGGCACACTTAATAAAAAACTGCCACTGTCTCGTGTCTCACATTGAGCACCAAGAAGGACAGTGATGGGTTGGCCTTGGCTGGATGCCAGGTGCACACCAAGCTGTTCTACCACTCTCTCCTCAGGAGCACAGGGCAGTGGAGAAAATGAGATGAAAACAAAATCCTTGTAGGTCAAGATAAAGGCAGTTTAATAAAAGCAAAAACAAAGGTCGTGTGTGGAAACAAAGGAAAACAAAAGAGTTATTCTCTAGTGCCCATCAGCAGATGATGTCCAACTACTTCCTGGGAAGCAGGACTTCAGTACACAGAGTGGTTGCTCCACAAGACAAACATTGTAGTAATAAACACCCTCCCCTCCTCCATCCTCTCAGCTTTTGCAATGGAATTAGCTTATGGTGTGAATATCCCTTCGGTCAGTTTGGGTCAGCTGTCCTGGCAGTGTCCCACCCCAAGACCTTGCCCTTCCCCAGCCTACTGGTGAGAGTGGAGTCTTGAAGAGACAGCCTTGGTGTTCTGTGAGTGCTGCTCAGCAGCAGCCAAAACACTGGTGTGTTATCGGCTCCTTCCTTCACAGCTCTGTGAGGGCTGCTGGGGGGAATACCAACCTCTGCTCAGCCAGGCCCCATACAGACAGGCAGGGACAGAAAAGCTGGATGGTGGCTGGCATGTAAAGGGGCCATCCCGAACCACTGCTGTTGCAGGTAGTGCCATGGAAGCACTGACTCTGTCCTATGGACATTCATTGGCAGTACTTTGTCACAGTCCCCAAAACACACCGAGAGCACCTAATCCTTGGCCCTAGCCACATTGCAAGTGCAGAAACATCAGCAAAGGGGGATCCAATACTTTCAAAACCAGAAGGTAAAGAGCAGAAAGGAAATTTCCAATAAGTTTGCAAAAGCACTTATCTCTGTAAAAGCTGAAACCTTTAATTAACAAACAGAAAACTAGTTCACTGAATTTGTGTAAAAAAAATGTTAAGGCATGATTTTAAAGTGCTTTAATCCCTATAGGATATACAGGTGATATTCAAAAATTCAATAGAATAATACAGTAAGGTAATTTATATGTAACATGAAATTAATATATATAAATTTCAAATAAATCCTTTCTCTGTCTTTTAGAAAGGGACAACTTGGATTCCTTGGCTCCATGGGAGGAACAGCTGTGAAATATTCCTTAGTCCTTTTAGCCAGAACTAACTTCTCCAGTCATTGAATTGAAAATGCTTCATCAGCTTTAATCATAACGCCTCTAATCAGATGTAAAAATTAAGGCACACAGGAGCAAACAGCTTTTGGTTCAAGTCTACACAGAGATCTGTTTGAAGTATCATCAGCTGCTTTCCCTACAGGACACTGTTCCTTCCAGCACTTATTAGGACCGTGTCCATACAACTGTAGTGGTAATTAATGAGAAGCTATATTCAGGTTTTAAAACAGTGCTTTACAGTACCCTAGCCCATCTGAGAATCCCTCTTTTCATTCCAACCCTGCTACATTTACCTCCAAACCATTAAGCAACACTACAGATGGAAGAGAGCAAGACGCTAGTGCCTTCCACTGCAAATGTAGATGTTGCATGGGATTGAAAACCCCATCTGAACACAGATGTTCATTGGCTTACAGAATCGAACACATCTGGACATCAAAAGGAAAAAAATTATTTAATTGAAAAGATCCTAAGGTAGTATTAAAAATACCTCAAACACAGACACATAATTGTAAAAACTTAGCACAAATAAAATAAAGCTCTCTAAGAAGAAAAGCCACATTAATTTTCCTTTCAGTCTGAGAAACTTAAAGGACTGAAAGCACTTTCTGTACAGCAAGCAAGGCTGAAAGCCACCATGTAGAACAGCACAAACAAGACAGATAAATCCTAAACCTGCTCCATGGTCACACTGAGTAGGGATGCTGAGATCATAATCAGTATTAAAAAGAAAATAACTCACATAAGATAAAACAATATCCATTCTGCCTGCCAGTGACCTGGCAGCTTTCCTGGAGAGCTTTCCTGGAGCTGTGAACTGGTAATGGTTTAACCTCAGAGGACAGTGGCCCAGTGTCCCACCAGACCAGAAGTGCTCTCTGGGATAGCTCCGAGTTGCAGATTGGGGCTGGCCCTGCAGGAATCCCAGGAATGTGCTGGTTATGACTGCTCAGTGGGGCGCTGCTGTCTGTGCACAACCTCCTGTATCTCAGGCATCATTCCTCCCAGGACAGCCGTGTGTGCTGCCAAGCACTTGGGTGCAAGTGATGACTTGAAGTCAGTCAGACATGGGGTAAAGGGCTGCACGCAGAGCTCAGCCAGGAGGCACTGTGTGTACATCTGTCTATGGACACGCACTCATGGAAACATTACTGCTCTGCAAAAGCGCCCCCAAACACCAGAACTTTGCCTTTGAAACACCAAAAAGGCTTCTATGAGCACAAGCTCCCCTCAGCCCAGCCCATCCCTGTAGAGGCTGCTTTTTAGAGCGAAGCTACACGTGCATCCACGCCCCTCCAGCCTTCAGCCGGCTCAGCCTTTGAGAGCCCCACCTCACTGGCAGTCAAGGTGTTAATGTGATATTGGCAGCCACTCGCCGGGGAAATTGGACAGCACTCCAAACCACGGGAAGTTCCCAAACTCACCCCTTTTTTAGTTGCTGGCGATTCGGTACAGAGCCTGCTCAGCCCTGTGGGCTGACATGTTAGCCACAGCTCAAGGACACAGCTCTGTGGCTCAGCGTTGCCTACACGTGTTTGAAAGAGGTTCTTTCCTTTATGCTCCACAAGCTTACAGAAGGCAGGGGGAAGATTCCCTTCCCCTCCCCCACCCCATCCCTTTATTTTCACAGGCTTTGCTCATAAACGGATTGGGAATACTCGGTGGGAATATATTCTCTGTAAATAGTTTCTTCTGCCTGCCTCCTCTGTGCAGCCAGGAGTGAAGCCAGAAAAAGACTGTTGAAAAGAAGCTTGTCTCTAGTACTAGGAGTTAAAATATTCAGCTGGGCTGAGCAGATCTCAGTCCTGTCCCCTTGGCGTTTATGCAATCTACGTTAGATAATGAAGTAAAATCAGACATGATCTGAAGACCACCTACTTGGCTGCCACCCACCCTCCTCATCCATCCATCCATTACTGATGTATCGGCCTGAGCTTTTTTCCTGTTCCCAGCTGGCCCAGCCCCGCAGGACGTGGCAGCAGCAGTGGCAGCAACGCCGCAGCCCCGTGCCTCAGCACAGGTGGGGTTTTGCCCCAGCAGAGCCTCCCCGGGCATCTCCCGTGGCACAAAACCTGGCTGCACCTAATTCGTGGCCCTGCTACGAGACTCCACAGACACACAAAGAAGCCGGGACAACTTGAGAAGTTACGCCGTGCCCGCTGCCAGGTGTGCGACCACCGTGTTGCTGGTCCCGCAGCAGAGAGTACACGGTGCTGACCGACCTGTCCTGCTGTGCCCGGGCGACAACCCTTCGGAAGGCATCAGGGAAGCAGGCTGCGAAGAGCAAATTAAGCCTCTTTGTTGTAACCAGCTCTGACAGAGAGTCACTCGGAGGAAGCAGCTTTCCGCCGTTTCCTTGCAGGTTTCTTTCCTTTAGGTGGCGGTATGTGTTTGCAGCTCCCCGCAGCACCGCCTGCGCTCCCAGCCCTGCGCCCAGCATCCTCACCCGGTGCTCAACCAGCGCCGGGTTAATTTTCCAGAAAATCCTGCACAAGCAATTAAAATGTTAATGTTGTGAGGGAAATGCCTCTGTTGAAGTAAACTCATTCGAGAGTCGGTTGTGCTCGGTGGAAGGGGAACAGTCTATTGATTTTGAACAAGGTCATATCTCATCAGACTTGCCACCTGGATTATTTTTGTTTGCGCTGATCAGCTACAAAGTCCTTGATTTCCCAGCGAGTTTGAAATCACCTTAATGAAGCAGAAATTTAAGGGGGGGGGGGTATGGTTTCCCTCCCAAGACTTTTCTTCATTACAGAAATGTGCTCCCTCACCTGTTTATCTCTGACCACCTGCTCACCTCTGTGTTTGTTAACCTTATTTCACTAAGGCAGCAATAACTGATGCAAGAATCTCGGTCCTGGCAGCTGCCAAATGAATTCACACCTTACACTGGGATTTGCAGCCAGCCAGCAGTGCCTTTCCTGAGCAAGATGAAAATGCCTTGAAGTGGAATTATCTTAGAAACCTACAAATTCAGCAGCAACATTCATGTGGGCATAGGGTAGTTCTGCATCATACTGTATTTATAGTTGTAAGGACTATCATAGAAGGAAAGTTGTCCACTTTTTCACAGCAGTTCCTGCTGATGGAGGCTGCATGTGAATAACCCCATTAAGACAAGGTATGCTCTGTGAGAGCATGCTGGTATTTCATTATGAGCAAGAGACACCTGGGACAGGAAGCAGAAGCACCTAAAGTCTCATTTCATTTGCAGATTCCTTATGGTCTCTGCCCAGAGCTTGTAGTCTTTCCTCCCCAAGCCAAAGGTCTTACAATGCTCTCTTTTCATGAATGTGGTCACACTGGAAAAGGTGGATGTACTTTTCCATCATATCTAAAATAGGTTATGCTATTTCTAGTGATATGGGCTATGACTCTCTAACCCAAATGCTAGGGTATTTGCATGCTTAATTCACAAGTCTAATTGCCATAATTGCACATGCTCATTAGGCAATTTTGTGTGCAAATGCTGAGTTAGGCACATAACTAGGCATAGTCTTTGCAGTGTGATTTGGTTCAATACTCGTGGAAAATTTGTGAACAAATTAGACATGCAATTGAATGCACATTTTCTACGCTAAGAAGTTGGGCAGGGCCTGGCACTGGGCAGACTACAGTCTAAATGAATGAGCAGAAGGTACTACTCTTGTGAATCCTGGTGTAAGACTGAGTCCTTCATCCAGAGGAAAAAATCAAACCTGAGCTGTCCTTCACACTATCCAAAGATCCACACCCTCCTTTCAGGCTGAGCTGTAATACTGGGAAGCAAAACAAATTTAACATTCATCTAAGAAAACAAAACAAAACAAAATAACACCACAAACCAACCAACAACAATTGTGAAGCTCTAATTTTATGATCTGGTTGCTGAGGACGGGTAGATACAGAGCCTCCTTGTCAGAAGGGAGACAAAGCCAGCCTGTCTCTTCCTATATTCCCATAGAAGACACAACAGTGAGTAACCCAAGTAGCTCAGTGTTAGCAATAAAAGATACTAGCACAGCTTTAAACCAGCACAGCTGATTTGAGTTAGAGACCGCCTGTGCAAGCATGACTAGAAGAAAGCCCAACTTTCACGGTCTAATGTTTGTAATTTCTCTCTCTCACTAAAGATATATGTTCTTTTAAGAAAAACTACAGGGGAAAATCCCCCAAAAGTAAGAATTCAAGGCACTGAAAGATTGAGTTATGGTTTGTTTAATCCTTCGATTTTATCCTTCCCAAGCCAGTCTGCAAACTCTCTTGCTCTGAATTTATGACAAGCAGGACTAAAGGGACGGTCTATAGATTAACATTGACATTTCCTTTGTGCATTAATCCTTCGAATCTCATTTACCATACATTTCTGCTGAATGACATAAAAATGATCATTTTTTTATTACTGAGTAGATTATGATGAGGGGCGTTTTCACCACCATTCAGAAAAATATTGAACAGGAGACAGAGCTGTCATTTTACCTCTGCCTGTACGGTGACAATGCGGTGTGTGTATGTACGTACGTGCTTGTACAGTGGCAAAAGTCTCCCTGCCAGGAACTGCTTTCTGGAGGACAACGAGATGCAGCTCCATTCTGCATATTCCCATGAGCCAAAAGCACAGGATGCCACAGGGGCAGGGATAATACACAGGCTGTAACACCACTTAGCAGTGAGCCCTTCAGATGGAGAAACCCAAAGCTGGGACATCCTCAGGCTTGCCACAGCTGCACAGAGGCTGTACTCCCTGCCCAGGACAGAGGCTGCAGATCCATCTGACGTGGCTCCTTGCCCGAAGTTTTTTGATAGAAAGTACACTTGTTAGCTGTAGGTACACACCACAGCACTTACCCACCACCATGAGGCTTCCCTGCCACCAAGAGCATAGCCTGACACATGCGGTTTCAGAGGAAAGAAAAGTTGTAATGGTCCTCTTTCCTGTAAACTGCATATTTGCATTGTTTCCTTAGGTTTAAAGGTGTGAAGAACCTGAAGGTGACACGTATTAGAGTACATACCTCACGGATACAGATAAAGAATCATAGAATCATAGAATGGTTTGTGTTGGAAGATCATCTAGTTCTAGCCTCCCTGCTATGGGCAGGGGCATGTTCCGCTATTCCTGGTTGCTCAAGGCCCCATCCAGCCTGGCCTTCTGGGAAAACTGTTCAGTGCCTCACCCTTATAAGAGTAAATAATTTCTTTCTAATATCCAACCTTAACCTACTCTCTTTCAGTTTAAAGCCATTGCCTCTTGTTCTATCACTTACAAAAAGTCCCTCTCCAGCTGTCTTGGAACCCCCTTAGTTACTGGAAGATGCTACAAGGTCTCCCTGAAGCCTTCTCTTCTTCAGGCTGAACAACCCCACCTCTCAGCCTGTCTTCATATGAGAGGTGCTCCAGCCCTCTGATCTTCTTTGCTCTCCACTGGACTTGCTCCAGAAAGGTTCATGTCCTTAGAATCTTCAGCTGGGGGCCCCAGAGCTGGATTCCAGCTGGGGTCTCATGGGAGTGGACTGGAAAGCCAGAATCATCTCCCTGGACCTGCACATCTCTTTGATGCAGCCCAGGATATGGTTGATTTTCTGGGATATAGATAGATATACACATAGATATAGATATAGATATAGAGATATAGATGTAGATATAGATGTAGATAGCGATAGAGATAGATGATATAGATAGATATAGATATAGAGATAGATATAGATATAGAGATATAGATGTAGACCAACTTAAATATTTCAGCCCACAACACTCCTGTTGTCCCCACCTCTTGTTCCTCTCCACAGGAAAGGATATTTTGAAACCATACAAGTTCAGAGGAGATATACTGATGTAAATAAGCTGTGGTGCAGAGCTGGAAACTAAAGCAGAGAGACTGAGGGATGCAGGGCTGCTGAAGTTCTCTTTGTCCCCAAATTACAGCCTCATGAAACTGAAGGAGAGGGGAGGG
>WAAE01010727.1:43731-179600 GCA_013400495.1 Nicator chloris
GGAGAGGAGAGGAGAGGAGAGGAGAGGACTGCAATCATCACATGAGCAAACGCAATGGAGCTCTATTCACCCAGAGCCAAGCAGACCCTTATGGTGCTGTCCTTGAACATTTTGTCCTGCAGCATTTTTAAATGGACACAGTTACTGTGATATTACGTGGAGCTGACTGGGAACCTCCGTGTGTTCAAAATTTTAAACGTAGCATGGAAAAAATACATACAAATATTGTAACTGTCTGGGAGAGGTAGGGTGGAAGGAGGGAGAGAAGGAAAGAAGGGTGAGGGAAGGGAGAAAATGCATCGTATAATATTGCATGTGCCTATGATGTTTGCAAACCCTGACATTAGGCTTCCATGGGTTAGGAATAAAAAATGCTCAATTGAACAAAAAAACATGGAATATATAGAAGTTGATATTGTATAGCCAATGAATGTGAAC
This sequence comes from Nicator chloris, assembly GCA_013400495.1. Taxonomy (NCBI): domain Eukaryota; kingdom Metazoa; phylum Chordata; class Aves; order Passeriformes; family Pycnonotidae; genus Nicator; species Nicator chloris. Next base: position 44,170 of record WAAE01010727.1, read on the forward strand.
AGGAGAAAAAAGCACTCAAATGAAAATTCAGGGGCTAAATACCCCATCCTGCTTTATAGCACATACAGCAGAGTAAGCCTAGGAAATATTCCTTAGGCTATAAAATTACACAAAGGACTACAGTGTCCCATTTTTCTTTTTAATTTAAAGAAAATAGCCAGAGCCATTGAAGAGAGGGAATTGACCTCTTTGGGTCTCTCACTTTCTCAGAGACGTTTCTGGTCAATCAAGCCCGTACATCATTCCTGGAAGAATGACCACAGCCTCCACACTTCTGGCCTCTACCCTGGAAGCCATTGCTTATATTTCCATTATCCCACTGTATGTTAGACCTGTCCACAGCCTTCATCAATGGTGAAAGGTCAGAAGTCTTTCAAACTTAGATATTGGCATATAATCTTCAATAAGTTAGACATAGAAATTTCAAAATCCATATTCCTGAGTGATGGGACATGTCATCCCTCCTTTATGCTTCTTTTCAAGGGGTTACAGGAAGTTTGGACTGTGCAGCTTTACAATCCATCCATTTTAAAAACAATTAAAATAATATAGAGTTGATTTTATTATTTTTTAAGCACCACAGCTTGCAGGAGTGCTGAGTGTGAAGGGCTCCTTCCCATATAAGACAGCATGCAACACCCTCCTGGTTGGGGACCACAGGCACTGAGCATCCCTGCTTTGAAGGCATGCCCCACTTTCCTGACACTGCGAATGAGGAGAGACAATGGGTCCTGCGTTGGAGCAAGGAAACACTGCAAAACCAAAAGCCATGCCCAAGCTGCTCACAGATGTGACTATGCCCAAGATGATCAAGGAGGCATTTCCTAGTGCTGGCTGTGCCTCAGGTTATAAATCATTTCATTTTCCCTTGCTAATGGTTTGGTTTTTTAAATTTTTTTTTCCTTCCTTGTGGGGAAAATAAGCTCCCCTGCGAGGGTGGCACAGCTCAATAAGAAAAAAACCTCGCTCCAAATCCTCCGGGATCCTGGGTGTGCTAAAGGGCTGCACTTAGCCTCAGCTCTCAGAGCAACGAGGGTGCTTCAGAGCCAAGGCTGTGCCTAGCTGGGGGGAGGCAATTATCCACCAGGAAATGTGATGGGGGACACACCACACACACACGCGCAGAGTGACAATGCCGGCCTGATCTCCAGAAGTGCGGAACACTTGTGAGGCAGCGAACACCTCCGGCACTCTACGCCAGGAGTTAAGAGCATTCAGCGCTTTAGGAGAGTTGCTAAGCACCCCCAGAATCCCCAGAATGTGTGGGGGTTTTTACCTGTGGTCAGAGCTTCGGTTACCCTGAGATCTCTTTACACCTAATTAAGATAAATCACAGGGAAATATACAAAGATGCATAATTTACCCTCTCTTCGACTGATTTAAGTGTATCCCCAAAGGGAACTACACCCATTTAACTAAAATCAAGTTAGAAATCAATTTAGCTACATTAGTGCATTTTCGGTATGGAATAGCCCTTAATTTGAATGGGAATAAAGACCCACTATGGGCCAATTGATTCTGTTAGGTGAAGGAAAAGCTTTTATGCTCAGTATAGCTACAAACGAAATCTATTTCAGAATGCTACGGGATATTATATATAGGAAACATGAGGATGTGTGGGTATAGGCTTGGCTTTTTTCACACAGCTCTGAACATCCTCATTCCTCCTGTGATTTCAGACATTCCCACACAGAGTTATCCCAGAAAACCCCGAAAAGGGGGGCAGTTTACCTTCCAAGAACCACGGGGGTTTACTTTCAGTGTCAGAATGTGTGAGGGATCAGAAAGGTCTTTCCAATTTAATGTGTGAGCTCAGGAGGCACAGGAGAAAGGAAAAGCCTGCCCTCCAGGAGCAATCGGGGGGAAAATGACGCACACTGGCAGGGAAAGAAGTCAGGATGAGAAATCCCATCTCAGCTTGCTGTGTGCAGGGACAAGGACTGAGCATAGCCTTACAGGTTGAAGGGAGGGAGCAGATCTGTTTGCATCCAGCAGGACGTGGCAGGGAGCAGGTGTCATGCGTGGAACAGCTTTAGCGGCACATGTCCCCAGAAGCAGGGTTGAAATGCCCCTTCAGCTGCCTCACTTTCCTCCAAAGCACAGAGGAGGCTGATGCCTGCACTGGGGGAGCCTGGGAACCCCAAATGGTCCTGAGGGCCTGTTTGCAGCCCCTCTGGCTGACACAATTCTGGCTGCATCTGCTGTCCGAAGCAGACCCCACAGCGGTTACATCCCATGGGATTCCCATTTGTCCCTATTGCCTTCCCACATCTCTGTGTGTGAGGGATAGATCAGGCAAAGGAGAGGCAACAATAATCAGGGGGTTCCAGCAACAGTGGTCTGCTCGTCGCAACTGCTTAATTTTCACAACTGTAATTTCTTAGACCTCTGAAGACAACTTGCTAATCTTGCCCCTACTATCTAGCTCTTGACCTTCAAAAATGGTCCTGGGAACAATGTTATCAAAGATACATGAAGTAAGACTCTAGGTGGCACTTCAGGCTGCATAACTGTGACCTTGTCTATCAAGACATGCAACATTTAAATCATAAGTTTAATCAGGTAATCCTTAGGCAATCAGGGTGATCAGCAAAAGTGTGTTAGCACTGGGTAGTCCCTGCAGCAATTTCCAGTATACATTTCCAGTGTGCCCAGAACTATAGTTCAGTTCCACTTCATTGGCAGAAATCAAGAGAAATCTCAGTCAAGAAAACCAAACTACTCACTGGAATAAATCAGATACAGCCCCGTGGAGCTCTTGCAAGACCACAAGTTTGTCACCTATGCAGAAGCAAGAAACCTAAATACATCTGTAAGCCTCAAATACTAAAGATGAATGCTATCGTAAAACCACAGGCAATTCAGCAAAGGACTGCACCACTCCAGTACCTGCTGAAGGGGTACATAGGCTGTATATTTTATTTCTGTTGAAATTGCTTTGTCTATTTTCTGCCCATTTCATCAGAACAGAGCTAGTAGCGTTTACTTTTCTCCTCTCTCTAAGCCCCAGTGATTAGTCAGTGGGTGCCTTGGACATGTGCTTTCTTGACAATTTACTAAGAATGAAGAAACAGAGCAGCAGTGAAGCATGCTCCAGCATGTTTTTTGGAATTGGGGCCCAAATGCCAATGCATTTCTCCGTGGACATCTGAAGGTGCTTTCCACACCACAATTATCTAATGGCAAAGCTGCCAAAGAAGGATTCTGCCTTTTCTCACCCACAGCTATTTGTTACTCTCCCTCCTCCTTCCCATTTATCACTCCTAAGTGTGCTGATACCCTTTAAACTAAATCAGTGAAATAGCTGGTATTAGCAAAACCGGTAAAATCTGTCTGGTCTGTTTTAGATGACAACAAAAATAGCTGCCTTAATGTAACTGTGGCAGGGGATAGGAAACTGCAGTAGGGAAAGGAGCAGAGAGGAAATGCACTGGGAAGGACAAGGACCTCTTCCAATTGTTTTCTTCCTACAGAAGCACTAATGGTGATTAGCAGCCAGCTGTCTATACTAACAGGGCAAAAAAAATTGTCTGCTCCTTCCTAGCTTCTCTTCACTGAATCTGTGTTACGACTATTCACAATTCAGCATCATGGAATCCCACAGCATGTCTGGAAAAGGGCACAGAAGACATGCAGGTCTCTCTATGCATGGGATTTTTGCCTGCTGCAGCACGTCTCCAAGCCCTCCAATGCAACACAGCCTTTGCCTCACCACCCTTCCCATGCCTCATGCAAGGCCCCCAGGAGTGTTCATGTACCTGGGAGGGGAAAGACTCGTTCTTTGGCCCCCAGGTTTCACTAGCAAGCAGCAACGCTGAGGCAGCTGCTCCAGGAGAATTGTAACACCTTCTCCCAGTGGGCCAATCCTTCCCCATCAGCTGCTGAACGGGCAGCAGGCAGCTGGCAGCTGCAGAGAAAAGCACAAACAATAAGAAGCAGAATCCCAGCCAACTTGTTGAGGATTTATAAAATGAGGGTCAAGTTTTGCCAAACTTCTTTTCTTTCATAGTGAAACTAGTGGACCCAATTCAGAGTGGTTCCCACAACAAGCTTTCCTCTATTCTCTCCTAGGGAGAAGGAACATAACCCATCAAAGCTGACACCTCCATGCACAGGTTAGATATTCCCAGGTACACAGAGGGATGAACATACAGAGTAGAGGCAGAACAAAAGTGATGATGTATTCATTTTTCATCAAGTTCTCTCCATCTCCATCTGAGACCAGCTTGCCACAGCTGCAGAAGCATTGAATAGTCATGGTACTGAGCAAAGTGACTTCAATTTTCAGGAGAGGGAACATCAATCTGTTCTGCCCTCCCCACCTTAGCATCTCTGTTCCAACAGCACCAGAACATTTCACCATTATTTATTGCTCATTACCCTCAGTTTATTGCTCTCACAGTCTGACCACAGTTTACCTCCAAGGATGTAGTGAGGGCCTACTTCACCCTTTGAGCAAAGCTACAAGCAAGCTCCATGGCAGTCCCAATAGGCATTTTGGTCTCTAATTCCCAGTGAGGGTCAGGAAGGGTGATGTTGAGTAACACTGATGCATGCCCTATGTGACATGTTTGTGCTCCTACAGATCATGTGCACTTTCCCACAGTGAAGTCCCAGCACTCTGGGGTCCCTTGGCCAGGTTTCTTCCGGAGAGCAGGAGCCTGAGGGGATGTGATGTCACTGGTGTCACTCTGCCCACTTGGGAAGCAGGGCAGCCAGGGCAATATTATTGATACCAGCTGAATGATGGAGGACAACAGATCCACAGGACGGGCCCCGAGGTCACCCCTAGCATCCTGACTACTTTGTCAAGGCCACCAAGGGAGGACCACCCCAATGCCCTGTTGATGAGCCAGCCTGGCACTGCACAGTATGCCCAACACCGAGAGCAGGGAGAGGTCATTCTAGGGAAGAGGGGAGAAACACAGACTAAATGTGGCAGGTACAGGATAGGACTTGTAGGACCGAATCCTGCTTCACTGTGCTGGGTTGGTGCAATGCCCTGCTCCTACCTTCGGTACCTACAGAACAGCTCTTCCTTTAAATCTCTTATTGCTATTGTCTCTTTGAGCCTGAGTGAGAAACTCAAACTACAGGTTTCTATGCTTGTTTTTATATATATGGAAGGTGTAACCTAAAAACTGGGGGTTTTGTCCTCCGGGCAAGCTCTGGACAGTCGTGTCATAATGAGGAGCACCATAAATGTCAGTTTGCCTTAGAAGACACTCATCAGGGATTTAGGTTCACCACCCGCAAACAGTATTATCTCCAGTGCCACAATCAGCCTGAAGGAGGAATGGATTCCTAGGACCTTTGGCATTTCGAGTGAAGTAAAGTTACACAATTAAACTCCAGTTAGGAAATATCCATAACTTACCAACAGGGGAGAGCAGTTAAGAGCATTACCAGCTGTCAGCACCTGGGAAACTAAATTAAATGGCCAGAGCACTGAGATATGAAAACTGCAGGAAAAATCACATGTGCCTACTTTCTTTACGGCTGCAATGTCATAGGTCATATGTTGTGCTAACCTGTAAGAAATAATAGGAACTTGGAGATAAAATATAGCTCCAAATGTGAACTGGGGCATGACATAAAAGAAGTTAAGCAAGGACAAACAGATTACTAGTATTCTGAAGTACAAAATCACTGTCCTAGAATCTGCTCTCTCTACTCTTAGCAGCTTCATAAACCAAACCAGCTGTTGTAAATAACACTGTTAGATTTTTTAAAGACATCAATTTCCTTGGCTGTAAACAGAAATACGATTTCTTTAAACTAAAACTGCTCCTCCACGTAAATTTGTTTGGGGTTTTCTAAAAAATTGAATTAGCAACACATGTAATGTCAGTCTTCCAGGGATCTGTGATGCTTATACAGAGATTCCTGAAAAACGTGCTATCACTCTTACAAATGTATCATTCCCTTCCTGAATATCAAATTATCTGAGCAACGTAAGGCAAAACAGAAAATGAAGAAGCAACAATTAAAGTAATTTGGGTGGGCTTTATGTGTGAGAAACTGTGGCCTCACACATAGGAAAGGAGATCTCTCAAGCCAGGTTTGGGAAATGGGGATAAGCAGTAGCAATAGGGACTGGTTCAACCTGTATTAGTGGAGAAAGTGGAGGAAAGCATTGAAGCATCTCCTATCACAACTATCACATGTGTAGGGGGGGTTGTATCATCACTGTGTGGCATCAACAGCCTGATTTGGCAGGTCAGTGCAGGACAGAGGCTTGGCATCACCCAACAAGAGGGGCTGGGAAGCGTGCAGGAGCAGGTTTGGGGAAGGACAGCACTAGCAGGGAAGAGGCTAGTGGGACCTGGGGTCAAGCCTAGTGTGGTGCGAATTAAGAGCCTGGCTAGAAGCAGGAAATGGTCACATGTCTCAGAAAGCTTTACAAGCACTGTTAATGAAATAGCAACCTCCAAAATACTTTTGATCCTATTCATTTTTCAAAGGCAACCATCTAGACGGCAGCTCCTGTCTCAGGGTGCTCCTGTGGAGTGACGGGCAGAGCATGCCTACGGCCTGAGAGGAGCACAGTGGTGCTCTCAGCCAGCACTTGCCAGCTGCAAGTACCAGCCTGTCTAATGAGGCCCTCCATCACTCCCTTCCCTGCTGGCTGCACACAGTGGGTGGCACTGGCATGGATGCCTTCACCAAAACGCTTGCTTCATATCAGGGAGGGGCACCCATTTGTAGCTCCACTCCCCTGGCTCTGCAGGTGCCTCTGGCCACTTGCCATGTTGAGGGGGAGGAAATGGCAATGGTTGTGATGGAGCCTTCAAGGGAACTCTGACTCACCCCATCCAGAAGCTGCAAGAAACACCCAGAAGTCTCTCAATGATTTGCTGCAGATGGGGAGATGTAGGCGACAGGCGCAATAGCTCCCCAGCCTGCCATGGCCTTGCACAACATTGCTAAAACAATCACAGCAATTAAAAACCTCTGCACAATGAGTCTGGTTCTGCAAACACACAAATGGGTGGCAGAGTGGTGGCAATGACAAGCGTTGCCTGGTAATCCATTTTCTCCGAGCTATGTAATGGTCACATCTATAAAGCAGTAGTAGAGGAAAGGGAGGGAAGCACAGGAAATCCATTACTGCCATAAAGGGAAGGAAACAGGACAGGAGGCTGGACCCAAATCTGGGTCCTCCTGGATTCCTGACGTCCTGCCAGGGTAAGATATTAGAAACCAATACCAGGGGTGGAGCAGCGGTAACTGCATCAGTGACTCCTTCCCTAGGGAAAAGCAGAGCCACCCAGACAACTGGCACAGCATCTCACTGCGTGCATGGCCTCGGAGAGCTCGCCCATCACGTAAGCAGCCAGCACACTTCCTGCCATGAACAAAAAATGCAGATCATTTAGCCTGGCTACTTGAGCGTTATCCCTATTATTGTCTCTTAGAAATGGAAACAGAGCCATCCTGATGAGACTTTTGATCCAAAAAAAGCATGTAGTATTACGTGAGATATCCCGGAAATGGAAGTCCAGATGGAAAAAGATTAGGAATTGCTCTGTGAGTTGTTTAAAATCACAGCTGACCTTGTTATTCAGTGTTCAAGCAGGAGAGAGAACTCTGAGACAGGACAACATTCAGGCTTTCTCCTTCCCCTGCCTATCTTGCTGCTGCCCATACAGGATTCTGGTCATGTGCTGCGTTCTCACAGTTGCCACACAATCCCACCCTTGTGCTCCCAACTCGGGGACGAGGAAGCTGTTTATCACACAGCATTCCGTTTGTCACATTCATTTCAGACGACGATAATACCCAGTTGCAAGTAGCACATTTTGCATCGGCGAATATTGCAGCAGTTCTTCTCCAGATGGGGAAATGAAGGCTTAGAGGGGTGAAAAGACTTTCCTTTGGGCCCCTAGTATGTCACTGATCTCCCAAGTTCCAGTGCAAAATTAAACCTCACTCCCTAGGCTTGCTTTTAGGTTTAGCTTGCCAGTATATTCCTCTGAAGTCCATATAGGAGAATCGTGCCTAACACCTGCATCTAGCAATATATTTTTCTTGGTGGGAGAAGACAAGGTGGGAAGGGGACTTATCCCTTGGTACTGCAGTTGATCACTCAAAAACCTGTATGCTTTCAGCATTTATCTAATCAGATTTCGGTAGAATGTACATAGAACTGAAGCCAATCTGTCTATTTGTAAAACTTGACAAATTTCTGGCATCAGCAATAGAGAAGCCCATGCCCCACCATCTTTCCCAAACTGGGAATTTTGTTGCCTGATCAGTGCAGCTTTCCTTCTTGTGCCTCACATATCTCAAGGAAAAAGTTTTGTCTGTAACTGCATCTCTAAACACCAGTGGGGAAGGTCTTTGTTGTGGTAGGCTATATCCTTCCTGCACATCTTTTCTTCCTCCCCTCTTCCTTTATCCAGTACCCCTAGCCATAGGCAATGCCATGGAGATGCATCTTGACATTGAGTGTTATAGGGGCTAATACTTGAGACAGAGTTCTTTCAGAGTTCAAGGCTGGCTTGCTATGTGTTTTGTTTGCTCCTTGAACCTTCTTAAAGCCACAGCTGGGAATTTTAATAGCTTTCCCAGCTGTCTGTCCATGATGAGGGAAGACCCAATGTGACTAAAGGCCTGGTATGACTGTGCTTCGCTCCAAGGTAAAATAAAAACACCTCCCTGAAAGTAGATGTGTATTTTGGATTTGAAACTACACAGTTGCCAGGATGAGCTACCGTTTAGTTTTGGTGACACCTAGTAGTTCAGTGTGTCCTCCGTCTGACCCATACCAAAATGAGTCAATTTAGGAGGGCTTCTGTAGAAAAACCGTCCCAATTTTGCTCCAGGCTCATCATAGAAACACAGCCCATTCTCACCACCCATAGCATCGCTTCCTATTTCCCCAAGCCCCACAAGAGCCCTCATGAGCCCTGACTGGCAGGTTTAGGCAGTGCTTCACAGCTCCTGCTTTTGCACAGGGTGTGGACATTCTCTGTGTCCAGGCTCTGATGCTAAAGTCTGCTGCAGTATTATTATTACGGTGGATAGGACAATTATTAGTATTTTACTATGACTTTCTTTTCTTGGTTCATCCTAGCAAACAAACAGGAGTGTGACCTACGGCAGTTTCCATTTCAGTGTGTCTGCAGCTCTACCGCAGAATGCCATCATCCACACCTCTGATCCCTGAGAGTCCTGTTAGCGCATCTTGTTGGCAGCAGAAGAATTCTTCCACTGCAGGTTTGATCCAAAACAGCAGATTCCACCATCTGCAGCTACCTGCTGGTGTCCAAGACGTAGTGAGGTGGTTGCTTTCTCTGTCCAATAGCATTCGCCAATATTTATCTCTGGCACCAAGTGCTGAGGCTATTTTTGCTTCTGCCAAGGAGGGTTAACGTGTCTTTCGTTACAGGCACTTGGTAATGAGCAGTTTGTTGTGCTCAGAAGAGGTCTCCAGGCTTAGGCAAATGCAGCATTTGCCCGTGTGGAGGGTGGCCCCCAGGTCAGCACCTGCAGGGGGGTGCAGCACCCTGACACTGCCTCTCTCCGTGCAGTGTAGTGGCTGCTGCTCCCCCTTCACCCTTGGTGCAGTGGTTACACAAGTGCCATCCCGGCCAAATCACTGCCTCTGCTTCAAGGTGAAAACATCCCAGTCCTTTGAAAATATCTCGATAACCTTTCAGCAGTCCAGTCCCTGCTCTGACTCTTCATGGGACAGCTTTTCTGCTTTGCCTATGTGAACACAGACTATCCCACCTCAACTCATATTCATGTTGGTTGTTGTTAATAATTTTTTTTCTGTCTGGTAACTTACTCTGGAGAGTATTTGTTCCCTTTTTACTTGTTTTCTTGCACAATTTTCCCCCCTTCCACCTCCAAAACACACGCTGAAGAAGCACTCCATCTATGCTGTGGTTGTGAATTGGTGTGCACTTGCCCTCTCTATAGTCACATCTCTCCCAACACCAGTATAAGCTATTCAAGAACTCTCACATCAGCTACTGTTTCTATCAAACATTTCACAAATTCCCTTTCTTTTTTTTTTAATAAATGATCTGTTAACAAAAGAATCTTCCAGTTTCTTTGAGGGCAGTATTCTGATCTATGTATGACTTAAATTGAATTATGCTCTTTGAGGCAATTCTTTACTTATGTTTTATTTACCAAAGAGGAAAGGTTACAATCTGTTATGATTTCTTCTAGAGCTTATATAAGTCCAACTGATGTGCTTGAAAGCCACTGCAGAATGTCCATGACTGATACTAGAGTGGTTGTTACTGGTTTTGTTTCTCTCCATTTTCATCTCATTTTCCCATTGTCCAGAAAGAATCTAGTTGATAAATTTGTTCCTTTTTATGCCTATCCTCTCAAGTATTGGAATCTTGGATAATGTTCTTGGTCTTTCTTCCTCATTTCTATCCCTTTTCTGTGTAAATAAGCATGACCACAGCCATCATTTCTGACTACCTGGGTAGAGGAATCAGACCACCTTTGAAATCATGCTCTCCATGAAAAGGAGATGAAAAGGCCTAACAAGCAAAAATGACCTGGAAAAAAGAAAATGGAAGAACCATGGACTGCAGCCAGCAGCTCTGCTGAGGACCCAGCCTGCTTGCCAGCAGCTGAAAAGCTGCTCACCATTGTAGGTGACTAAACCTAGGGCACAGTTTCAATGTCTGCCAAAATCAACAGTGGGCCAGAAGATGGCACACAGTGATTGCTGGACTTGTCTTCCAGTTCTGATGACTGGCCAGTTCCCAATCCTGTGCCTCAGTTTCCTGTTTCTGGAATGGTTAGTGCTGCTAAATTTTGTTACAAAAACAGAACACCTTTTATGTATGCCAGGAAATTAGCAAACACGGCAGTGGGAAGGGATCAATAGAACAGATCGTAATGATGAAAGAAATAAACTAAATGTCTCTTCCTTCAAATGCCTCATGCACAGCCAAGGCTGGAGACTGGCAGAAATCATTGAAAAAATCCCCTTCCCATAAAAAGTACAAAGTATTCAAATTATTTGCATTTTATCAGTAAGTGCAAATAAATGATAGAGAAACGGGTCCACTTTCCGTACTGTAACCCTTGCCTCCTGCCTTTCCCTACAGGAAAGTGTAAAGCTGTTCTACAGGGATAGTTTACAGGGATGACACTGAACCCCAGAGCCTGGCCTGAACTCCTTCTTGGGAATGGGCAACTGCCTCCCCTTCCTTGCCAGTCATCATGCCCTTTATTGGACCTAGTCTCAAGTACATGCAGATCCCTGTCTATTAAGCTACTTCCCAGCTGTGCCTAAGCATACTTTGATGAATTAATGCATAGGGCATTAAAAACTGTAACTATATAGAAAGGAACATAACCCTAAATATATTTAGCAGTCTAAACAGATTGTACTGTGCAACATGGGCTTCTGGATCTACAGAGAGATATTTGCTTCTATCTCCAGCTGTTTAAAAACTAACCTTGTTTACTGCATTGATGCCTTAAGTTTTAACTTTCATATTTTCCAGATTCTGTACTGCCTTAGTGTGTAACTCTGAACTTCATATAAAGTGTTAGCAAGTTGTCCTTAACAGTTTAGTTAGAGAAAACAATCCTTTTCCAGCCTGGGAAACAAGGACACTGTTGCAGCTTCAGGTCCAAAAAGTGTAAACAACAGCGAACTGAGGAGAGCAGTCTGGGAGGATGGGGCTTCATAACCTGAAGCTGTAATCAGACAATTAACGCCAATGTGTAAATGGATCAAAACTTATAAAAATGTGAAAACTAATGCCCAGTCATCCATCTTGGGCAGAGCCCCAGCCTGGCTCTTGTATTGCCCAAGGTGTGTCCTTTGAAGGCCTTTCTAATAAATATCCACTTTATTCCTTTAACTGTCTAGCCTCTGCTCCAGGCGGCCTCTCTAGGCATCAGCATTCAAAATTGTTCCTTTCACCCCTGTGCCTGTACACGAGGAGCAGCAGGACCACAGAGCACCCTGCTGCATTCACAGGTCACACAAGACCGCCTCTGACCTTGACCTCAGCACACTCATGACCAGATGTGGCTCCAAATGTGGCTGTGCTGGCTTCACACCGCACAGGTATGGATCCAACATCTGGCCAGATCCAAGGAGAACAGATCATGGATCACAATCTTTTTCCAAGGTACTGTACAAGCACTGGAAAGAAAGAGGACGTTGAGCCTAAAGAATAGATAAGACATGTAAAACAAGAACGCTAAAGAGAATTCAGTAACATTAATGTTCCCTAGATATTTCCACATGCTGTTTTGTAAATTAAGACTTTTAACAAGCATTGAATCAAAAAAGGTACCTTGTGCAGATGAGCCAAAGAATGGGCAAAGGGTAGCAAGAGGAATGAGTATTTTATCTTCCAGAGAGGAGAGTCTTCTTTTGACCACAGAACAAGATCAAACTGGTTTAATCACAGAATATAAAGTCTAGGCTAAAAAGCAGATCTAGTGTGCCTAGAAAGAGGACAGTCATTTAAGTACACCCAATTACTGTGTTTGTAATAAAGTAGCTTTAAGATGATAAAAGACAGGCAACGGCCCAAGGCATGTTTTCTCTGAAACTCAATCCATGCTCACGTTCAAACTTAGAGGTGCATTGACCCCCTTGCTTCATTCAGTGAATGAATTTTGGGCAACAATTAGCCCTCACAGGCTCACTGCTACTGCATTTTCTTGTCGTTTTGAAACATTCAATAAGGGGATTACTTTCTTTCTACTAAGTCTATACTACTTCTTTCATTCACTAGGTATATAGCTTCAGCTGTTTTATTCAGTCATTAACCTTTTCAGTAAATTCTTTGAAAATCAGTTCCTTACAGTATTTTGGATTGGTTTTCTGGAAGTGGTAGTTCCCATTTTATCTCAGGGGTCAGCACAGACAGGCAGAGCTGCTTCCAGAAAAATTTATTTGCAGTATTTTGTGTGCAGGACAGAGCAGAAGAAGAGTAAAAATGAAGTGCAGGCACTCACAATGACAGACACTTTAATGAGAACCAAGATTCTGGGAATACCTATTATAATATTTCTTCTTATGAATACTTTAAAAACTAAGATCTTCTTGATATATTCCTTCTCTCCCACTCTCAGGAACAGTTACTGTCACAGGTACTTTCTTTAGAAAGTTTATATTTGACTCCACATTTCCAGAACAAAGCCTTTGGCCTCAGTTGTCCAGGCATCCACACCTGTGCATTGGTCACAAGAAACTCATCAGGATTATGCACATGTAGAAAGCTATTTTTAGCTATTTTTAATTTAATATTTAATATTTAAATATCATTTTTTATTAGCCGTTATCTTCAGGTTGGTAGAAATTATTTCTTCCCAAAGAAAGAAATGCTACTAGATGGACATTCTACCTCCATCTTCGTGTGAGAGAAGTGTCTCTGCTTCCTCAAACACGTAGCTTTTACATAGCTGAGGCTGACTTACAAGAAAAGATCGTGTACTCTCATTCAGTGGTGCAGACCACATTTGAAGAAAATATACTTACAGAAAGAGAGAAAATAGTGTGTTGCTACCATTGTCATCTGTGAAAATTTTTGCCTTTACCTCTTGTCCAGTTTTGGATTTAGTTTCTAATCCCCTTAACAGGCTTTCCCAAATCCTGAGTAGTTTAAACTATTACTTAATATGTTCTTTGCTAGAAGGATTTTCTGCCTGTGTCTATGTACATTATAATATGTATGCACATACACATAACATTATTATTCCCTTAGTGGCAATTAAGCAGCATAATCCACCTCAAAGATATTTACAACAATTTAAACTACCCTGAATCAAGGAGTTTAGAGGATTAGAGATGAGATTTAAGCAGTTACTGAGAGGATAAATTTTACAATTCCTGTGCACTGCAGCACCATTTGACTTTAAGACCAGAGAACGGAGGGTTTGGAAGTGATTGAAACACGGAAAATAATCAAAAGTTGAATATGAATCAAAAGCCCAGAACGGTTTGTTTGTTGAGAACTTTTAACTTTCGTGTTTAGAGGAGGGTAGACAGCTGGCTCCTTGAGCAAGTTTGTTCAACTTCCTTGCAATCTCCTTTCACTGGTAATTTGAGGACAGTCACTGAGTGTGTACTCCCACAGCATCTCCAGCACCCTGCATGTCTGTGTTGTGAGCAGGCACTGTGGGTCTGGCTTAAACTGAAAGCTCTGGAATCTTCAGTAACATATGGCATGCTCTGGGACAGAGGGCACAAACTAGCACTGAATATTTAAGCCACACTGGATTTATCAAAGGAAAAAAGTACCCAAAGATAAAAATTTGGCTGTGCTGAAGAGGGACTGAACCGATACGAGTGAACAGCCCTGTTGTTTGATTTTCCCAGTGTCTATGTAGTGAATCAGCACACCAGGATTGTTTATGGGCACACCCTGACTTGTATTCATATCAACACATTTATGCTTTTCACTCTCAGACTCCTCAGCTGAAACAGTGTTTGGCTGAAAGTGTCTGAAGAAAAGCTCACCCAATGTATTTATCTCTTGCACAATCTCTGGGGCCAGTTCCTCCAGTCTACCTTGTCAATGGAATAAGAGTGAACTCTCCGAAGCTGCCCTTCTTCTGTATGTAATACCTAGGATATTGTCTATTTTTCCTCTCTCTCTGTCAGTGAGAAGCTACTACTAAAAAGGGACAAATAGGGAAAAATTATTGTTGCCACCTGGTAAGCTAAAGATACCTCCCACATAATTCCCCAATAAATTCCTTGTATTACTCTCAGAGGGCTTTTTTTCCCCCCTCAAATTTATTTTTTCATGAGTAGTATCTTATATACAAAAATGCATCAAACCTTCCTGTCACACCCCAGGTGTCAGCTCCTATTATGCACTCCAGAGGAGAGCAGCAGGGTCAGAGCAGGAGGTGGAGTTCTCAGAGCGTGTGGACTTTCCAAGCTGCCAATCTCCCAGCTGTGACATTGCCCAGCAGCCCAAGGGCAGCCTTGCTAGCACTCCATGGAGTAGCCCCCAAAAGATGTGGTCCTGCTCCCTTCCTCACTTAAGGCTCTGGCAAACTTGGGAGCAGCAAAATCCTACCCACTGCACAGTCAATTTTGCATTGCAAATGAGAGCATGCAGCAGCTTCTTTCTGAACGGACATTTCCTTCCCTTTCTCAGAAACGTCTTCTAACATATCTGTGTTTGCTGCTTACTAGAAAGAAGGGAGGAATAGGAAGATGTGTGTGGAAGACATGAGGATGGAGAGGCCAAGCACAAGGAAGCCCTGGATCATGAGTGTCATGTCATCTGGTTATATCAGCTTCACTTCCTGGAGATCTGCACTTGGTCATGGGTGGCACAGGCTCCCTGTGGTCTCCAAATGGCAACAGGAAATTCTCACTACAACTCCTTGTGACTGTGCCTACTTCACTTAAGAAAGAGAATCATTTAGGGGAATAATCTATTTGCAAAGCTTGTAAAAGTTGTGTGTTTGTGGTTTTTTTCTCTTAAAAAATAGAAATTATTTACCTTTAAGTGCCTGCAGCAGTACCATGAGACAGTGAAATGCCTCATTCACATACCAGAAGGAGCAGCAATCTTTTGGATATGGCAATGGATTTCATTCCTGAGTGTTCAGAAGTTTATTGCATTTACTGCGGAGTGGGGACGGAAATTACAAAAATTATGATAAACAGCTTGCCATAGCCCATCTACACATTTCACCTGCTGACATGGTTTAGTGGGCAGACACTAATACCACCCTCGGGAGGAAGAAGGAAACCAGCGCTGGGACAGGAAGGGGTTAGGCAAGATTTAAGTGAGTGTACAGGAAGCAATAAAGGTTGTGGAGATTTAGCCGGGTTCTGGTGAGTATTTGATGGAATCCTTGATTAGGGAACAAACTTGACAACATTCTCTGTTTTTGCTGTAGGAACAACTGTTCACTTGTCTAAATCCTGCCCTCAGCACTGATATATATCAGCCTTCAATTTACTCTCACTTCCATTCGAATCACGGTTTGAATCAAGCACATCGCCCCTGCTACTATGCAGATGGTGTGCAGAAAAGACTACACAGTTTGTTTTAAGGAATTTTTTTTTTTTTTTAAATTAGGCCTGATTTGTTCTTCCATTTCCTGCCTAGGGTGAACTTAACACAGGTGGTGTCTTCCAGGGAATGGCAGGGGACTTGGGTGAAATCTCCAAGCTGCCTGAACACACCGTGCTCTTGGCTGCCAAGCTGAGCCCGTGTTTTATGAGCCCAGGTTTGGCAGCCAGCAATGCCAACGGGACCAGCCCTGGGAAGGGCTCTGGGAGCTCAGCCCCGGCCACCAGCAGGGGAGCCTGGCCAGCCGTGTCTCAGCAGCCCGAGCCAGCCTCAGGTGCCAGAGTAGATCAGATCAGAGGCCCAGCTCGCCTGAAATCCTGTTTCTGCTCGCCAGGAACACATGCAGAAGAACCCCCCCTGCAAAGGACAAATGCCCATCCAAAAACATGTTCAGCAGCCGAGTTTCACTGCGAGAGGGAAGTACTCACTGTCACAAGCCCTGAAGCAGAGATCTGAGTTATTAAAATAATATTGCATTAAATTATGAGTTCATAGATTAACTTTTACCCTGGATAGTTTAACTGCAGATGTAGGCAGTATTGATTGCAATGTCTAACATTTGTTAATCCTGCTGAGCTTTTTACCTCAGTATTTTCTCAAGGCCATGGCAGAGACACTGTCTTAAAAAAGCATTTGCTGGTTTAGATTTAATAAACCTGTTGCTTTTATTTCTGAATCTCTCTCTGATATTTATTACAAAAGAGGGTACACAGGAGTGACCACATGACCCCTTGGTACCATCTGTTATTTTATATACTGCAGTGACATCCCTTCCTTGCCACCTTCCACTACTCAACCGTCCATATCTTCATCTCAAAGTGTTTCCATACCTCTACATCACAGGTTTTGTTACTCTTCTCTGGATGTAAAAATATGTCAGCCATATAATCTTTTACGAGGTGAAGCTACCCTTACCTAAAAACAGCATTCTAGCTGAGGACATGCCATTGATCTTTCCATAAAAAGGCATTGTAATTCTCACAGCACTATCCTTTATGCCTCCCTTAATAGGAGGATAACCTGATTCTGGGAACCTATTCCCAGGGAGCATCTAGCTGGAAAGAGCTTCAGGTTCTCTGCGTTTTGACCAGAACTTTTTATGACATGGCAGAGCCCAAAGCTTCGTCTGTCAGCAAGGTCATCTTTGCCATGCACACACGCAAGGTTCTGTCCCACTGTGTCCACCCTGCTCCATGTGAATTTTGGTTGCCAGGCATGGCCTTTGTTTGCCTGCCCAAAATAAAGTGCTGAGCCCCATTGTTGGCTGGGCATTGTCCCCTGTGTTGAGGAGGTGGCTGCAGTGCAGGAACAAGCAATAGCAGCGGTTCCAGGGGGCCGGGGGCAAAGGTGGAGGTCGTGACCCCTTGTGTATCATTAGGCAATTAGCCGAGGCCCTCTCTAACCTCTCAAAACACAAGGCCCTAGGCAAATTGTCCTCCCCTAGCCAACCATGGCTGACCCTCTCTATCCCTAGCCACACTGGGAGTGTTTTGACACCCTCTCAGATATTCTTCTGTTCTGCATATGAACAACACTATTATATGCTTTTCTATCTGCATCTTGCAAAGTTGCCAGATTTTGAGGCACTGGAAGATGACCTTATTCAAAGAATTTCGTAGAACTGGCACTCTCAGAGCTGCCATAAAAACAGGCTGGGTATTTATAGGTTTTGTCCAAGGTGCTGTCCCACCTCAGGGTCCTACTGTCTGTATCTAAAATGAAATGTTTTTGCCCAAAGGGGATTAGAAAACGGTGGCCAGGACCATGTGTGAAATGAGAAGATGTAGAAGAGAAAGATTTAAGGATTTAGACATAATTGAATCTAGCCAGCTCAGCTAAGCGGGCCCCATTGAGGTAATTCTTGACTCCCTTGAAAAATCTACTCACATTTGGCCATAATAAAACAGGCAAATCTCAAACGCCTTTTTCTCATTTTAATTCTCTTCACATTTGCTACCTCAGTCCAAGAAGTTGCACGCCCAGGTACAGCTGATGTGTTTCTGACTGTACATTCAAAAGCTACATGGTCCGAATATGCCATTTCTGAGACTTTCTTCTAGTGTAATTGACACCAATGTCCTTTGCAAGAGACAGTGAAAACAAGGGAAAAGGAGGATAAAAGGAAAGATGAAGGAAGGAAGGAAAGAGGAGTCAGTCTGACAGAAGAGGAGAAATCAGAACACCAGATGTACGCTATATGTATAGCATTTTATTAGATTACCCTGTAAGCAATGGTGCAATTTTGTGTATGGCAGTACAGGCCCTTCCCTCTCAAGGCTATGGCAAGAGAGAGAAAAGATGGTCTTGTTGTTAAGGTAGTGACACAGAATTCAGATCTGGCTCCCATTCCTGGCTCTGACACAAACCTTGTGTAAATCACTTAATCTCTCTGTGCCTCTGTTTCCCATCTGTGAAACAGAGATAACACATCCTTTTTCTCACCCCAGTCTGTCTTGTCTATTTAGATTATCTGCTTTTCTGGGCAGGGAAAGCTTCTTACTGCATGGGCTTGGGTTTTCAGTTTGTTTGTCCTCAGCGCTTTTTGCTGGATCTTTTAAGACCAGAGGGAACCAGAGTGATCATCTGGTCATAACCCCTTATAGAAGACAAGTCCTGGGAGCTCCCAGAATTAATTCCTGTTTCAGAAGCTGAGATTGACAAAAGAACAGACTTTAGGAGAAATATATATGTGTGTATGCGTGTGTGTGTGTGTGTGTGTGTAACATAAAAAAAGAAAAATATGCCTAAATCCAATGTAGTCTTTTATAAACAACTATCAGGAAGCTTCACTGATAAAAACTGGTGCTTTATTATTTGCTTCATTTTGTCTAGAGTCTTTTCCCACTACTGGAATGATGCTTTCACCAGCAGCTGTTATCTGTGCTGAACTCAAGAGCTCTCTCTAATCAATGTGTATGTATTTATGGTGGGACTTATTTTTGTTAACCCAACCTAGCCATCTCCGTGGTGGAAGAACCTGAATGAGGAATTCATGCCAAAAATCTTGGATAACTCTCTTGAAATAGGATAAAATGGCCTCTGAAGGGGTCTATATTGTCTTTCTTGTGCATGGACCTTGGATAAACTTATTATCCCTATTTGCACTCAGGATAATTCTGGAGCAGTTACGTGGTGTTCCCCACTCCTCTTGACATAGCATTTCTTTGCAGAATTTATACCTGAGATTCATTGCATTTTATTATCAGAGCACAACTGTGATTATAACTTGACTTCAAACATGATTGTTGCTCCTGTCAATGTGTATTCAACCCCTCCTTTCTCCATCATCACTATATACCAATAATTGGTGACATCCAGTGAGATACGTAGATTTGAAATATTTTCAAGAGAGAAAAGAATTCTATTTTGAATTTTTCTAACCTGGACAAGCTTTAACCACTGAGTAATTGAATAAAAGACCTTTTCCTGTGGTCATATGTGAAAGAAAGGCTGCATCTGCTTTTGCATTTTGTGCACAGACTGATCCTTGAAGTGTGCCATAAGCACACTCCTTGGATCAAGCTCTGTACGGGAAACAGACAGACAAATGTATAGTTATGACATTGGTACTGAACCGCTCAACCTTGTCAGGATTGAGGTGTCTTCTGGGAGTGCACAAAAGCAGAACCTCAGTTGCCTTGGAAACTTCTCCAGCTGAAAACCAAGGAGATTAAGGCAGTTCTGGGCAGCCACCGAGCTGAGCTTTCAGGACTGCCATTGTAGATTCAGATGCCTAAACTCCTCCTAACTTCTCTCTTAAACCACAGTTTGCAGAGACAGACTCTATTTGAATAATCAAAATGTCAAGCCACACAAACAGCTTACAGAAGACTAAATCTTTTACATATCAAGACTGTGAATTAAATCACCCCATTTGAAATCTGATTGTAAATGATATCAAGATAGTTTGACAGGAACTATCCTGATTGTCTTTAATTATATCACCTTTTTTAATTCCTTATTACTCAAGGTCCCTATCAGCCATTCCATTATTTTGCCTGGGATCGAAGGCAAGCTGACAGGCCTATAATTACTCGGGTCACTGCATTTACCTTTTTTAAATATTGGTACAACATTAGCCTTCTTGTAGTCCTCTGGAACATCCCCAGTGCTCCATGGCTTGTTAAAAATCAAAATTAATGGTCTGTAGTGCTCCTAGACTATCGATCTTAAAATCTTGGATGTAAATTATCCAGACCTACTAATTTTAATGTATCTAACTTTAATATCTGCTGTTTAACACATTCCCTTAGTTACTGCTAGAATGAAAAGCATTTCATCATCATTCTGTCCTGAATCATCTGGCTTTTCCCCAAATAACGAACAGAAGTATTGATTGAACACCTCTGTCCTCTCTGCATTATTATCGAGAATTCTACCAGCTAATAAATGATTAATACCATATCCAGGACAGGTTTTATACCTGAAATCCTGTAAAATTTCCTTTTGTTCTGTTAAGCATTCCTACTTGTCTTGGTTTTTTTTCCTCTACTAAATTTTCTGGTGCTTGGTATACGCTCCCTTTCTCATTTTCCTGTTTACACATTTACTCCCCTGGTTTAGGGACTCATAGCAGTTCTTTGTTTTATGAAACTGACCCTTTGGAAGGCAACATGGACGTGTTTGTGTCCATTAAACTGAAAGGAGGATAAAGGACCTGTCTTTGCCTTTCTTCATCAAAACCCTTTTGAAACTTGGCCTCAGACACAAGTCTATTGTATCCAAGCCTGCATTTCCTTGCATTCTTGGAATGAACCATCATTTTGTTAAGTGAATGAATCAGTATTTAGCCTGTGATCCAAAACTTCAGCTGATTAATGCTGTTGAAGAATTTTCTGACATTACAGGAAGAAATTAAGTGAAACTGGACTCCTAAAACTTGAAGCACGTACTGCTGACACGTAGTAATGTTTTGGAACCAACAGCAGCAGATCCTCTTTCTCTTTCCACTGATGAGGATCATACTCTCCTCTTACAAAATCTCAGGATTCTTCTTCTAAGTGAGCAATGGACCTCCAACAACTTCCTACAATGCAGGGCATGTGCCATGCAGATGAGCAGCTTTGATCTGATGCGATAATGAGCAGCAATGCTTTCGTACACTTGCCTTATTTTTTAAGCACTTCACAGGAAAATAAGATAGATGACCTTTTTTTTTTGTTAAATCCAGTATTTGAGACAAAATGAGCATTACAATTGGTTGTGAGTTAGGAGAAAAAAGGGAATTTTCTAGCGGAAGGTAGCAAATTTTGTGTTGGACTTTGGGTAGATCCCTTAATGTCATTACTATGTAAGTACTTTAATAACGTTTACCTACGGCATATATGGACCAGACAACACACGGGAACCAAACTGTGCTGCTCCTTTCAAGTCACCATTCACATCACTGAGATGCATCACTAATTATTTTCATTAAATAAGACTGATTTTTTGCATAATAGGCTCCCCGAAGGACTGGGATTGCTCTGTGCTTCCGTGGAAAGAAACCAGCCCTTGGTCCCACTAGTACCTGCAGTGCTGATGAAGGGCATCATTCCTTTCTCATCATTAGAGCTACAAAAGCTGAAGTGCAATGTATGAGACTACATCCTGCTAGCAAGAGGAGTGAGAACAGAAGTGACAAGCCTCCAACAACTGCAAAAAGGATGCAAAAGTGAAAAAGAAATAGGACTAATTCAGAGAAGTTCGGAGTAATAGAGAAAGCTCCACTCTTGGCCTATCCAGATGCACGAAGAAGTGTGGGAATTTCAACAGTGTGTCTGATCTCACCACCTTCCACACTGCAAAAGCAAGTCCTAGAGCAAGCTTACTGTGGAGATGAAAATGGCTGTTGTGCAACTAATAAATTCAAAGCAAGGCAATACCATCTGTACTAAAATAAAAAACCAAAACTAATTTCCACTTCCAGAGTAGCATTAGGAACAATAAGTAAGCTGCAGAAGCTCTTTGGAGCTCACAACTGTACAAACAAAACCTCAACCCCACTGAACTTAAAGGGAGTGTTCATTTATGAACTTATACAAAGAGCAAAACCAAGTTCTGCTGACAATACCTTGTTGTTTAAAATGGCAAATACATGGAAGGAAGAACAAGTCTGATGTTCCAGAGAAGCGTTAGGGCATGCCCACTTGTATCAAGATGCAAAGCTGGGGCCTTATCAGAAAACTCTTCAAGGCAGACATATTTCTTACTTAACCGCTTTAAAAGATGCCAGCATGTTGAAATTTCAGTCATTTCTGAAAATGAATGAAGAATATGTTAAAGCACAAATTAACCAAATAAAAACTAGGAATCACAGCTTCCTAATGAGTAGGAAACCTTGTTTACAGGCAAGTGCTGCAGGGAAAAGGTTGGTAGCTTGCCTAATTTTAGAGCTGAGGGGCCTGCAGATGCTGACAGTTGTACATCTGCTTTGCTTGTCTTCTGATGGACAGGAATCAACTCCAGTCCAGGAGCTCTGTAGGCACAAGTCCAAGGTAATAATCTCAAAGTGGCACAGCTGTGGTTCTTGATCAGTTCAAGTGTGTTTTGCACTCATGATCAGCAACAAGACCCTACAGCCAAGGGGACTTCCGAGTAATCTGACTTCCCAGCTGTGGCAATAACCAGATGATCAAAGGATGATAAAGTCAATATTGCTTGGTTGCCTTGGGAACCAGACAAATGCCCAGACCTGTTCCCTTTGGTAACAGAGTAGGGTGATAAGTCATTGTTTCTGCCTTTCTGTGAAGCGTTCCCAGAGCTCCTGCTCCATGAGGGATGTGTCTTGCAGGTTTCAGAGAGATGAGCATTTCAGTGTGTGGCTTGTGCAATCAAAACTTTGGTTACAAACTTGCAGTAAGCATGCTAAGAAGAGGGGTATCGTTGTTTGGGTTTGGCACCACAAGAAGGCAGCTGCTTCAGTGCTGGCCCACATGTGGTGTGTGGATGAAGAAGTGGTGGGATTGCCTGCACCCATCAGGGTGGATGAAGCTGGATGACTCAAAAGCAGATGTCGGATTAGAGCCCCCTACATCTGACTCACAGAAGTATCTTTTAACCTCCAGCCACCTCTCAGAAAACGTTCCTGAATAATATACTCAAACTGTATTCTTAGAATGGAGGGGGAAAGAAAAGAAAAAAGGCAGAAGAATCTATTCTAAGAGAAACCTCAGTGATCATCTGAAGGACCCTACCAAAGTTCAAAAAATCCCGGGTTTAAACAGCTCTAATCCAGTTTGACCAGCAGCATCTGAACAAAGGCAAACCAATAATCCTTTCTCCAGGTCCAAATAAGATGTGCATAAATTCACTGTCTTGCACTTATTTCTCATTCATCTGAAAACTACTTCTACTAAACTACCCAAATCAGAAAAACAACACATTCATAGAAAGAAAGGGTCCAAAATTCAGTCCTACAGCTGTTGTAACCACTTAAACCTTTCAACAGTGTTTATAAATGCATGCCAAACTGGAAGTATTTAACCCATAATATTATGATTAGTATAGTAAAGAATTCCAGTTTCAAAAATAATTTTGTAGCATCACTCATAAAGGAATATTATGCAAGGAATATTTGCCCTAATGTTTTGGTCCAAAGACTTGAGTAATGACAGTAGAAATCCAAACATTGACATTAGTCTAATTTCTCTGATATTATCTGACTGAGAGATACTATAACATCCCTCTGTCACAAATCATCATCAAGATACTTCAGAAATTGCAGTAGTGTGCCTAGCTCTTTCCCTTTTTACATTAAATTATTCACAGACTTGAAGTGTAAGATGTGTAAAACAAGAAGCAGTTCTTTAAAATTTCTATTGACACCTAAAATAAGAACATCTTAGTAAGGCTTCCAGCAATACCTTAACATATGCCATTACAAAGAAAGGGAAAAAAAAAACCCCTAAATTAAGTGGAAAGCAAAGGCAAAATACACTCTTAAGAAAAAAGTTATATATCAATAATTCCAACAGAGAATAACAAATGCAGAGTTAGGAAGACTGAGAAGAGGAACTTTAGTTATATGGACTGGGGAATATAAGGATGACAAGCAGAATACATACCTCAAGACATCAGAAACCCAAGAATTTGCTGGCCACTGTTGAAAAGGTATCTCCAGCTCACAAAAAAACTACCCTAGTATGTTCTGCAGGATGACATTTCTGACATTTAAGGAAACATCTTCCAAATATAAAGCAGTAGGTGACAGAAAGTGCAAATTATTTGAGCCTTCATCTGAAAATCAGCAAAATGCAGACCCAAAAGATCAGCTGAATTCCTAAATATTTTCTAATCTCACTAATTCCTCATCAGTCTCAAAGGCAAAAGATTACCAACACTCAAGCTGAACAAGAATGATCTAAGTGATATTCAACAGGGATTCAGCATACTCTCTCCCTGAGTTTGATTTATGGCTGGTCATCTTTGCTTTAATGTCCTAGAAGTCTCTCCTACATAATATATGTTATCAAGATTGAGTAAATTACAAAAGAAACATCATGCATAATTCTAATTCTCTTCTCACAACAGGATGTTTATTTCCCGTTTCAAGATAGCAAAAAGGATTTCCAGTTATCATATTACAGCAATTTACAAAAAATGCCTGTAGGCAGGAAGTTCATGAAGAGTGAAACTGGCTCATAACTAGGTTAGCACATGTGAATGGACTCTGAAATGTAAATTTATCTTGTAAAAAAAAAAACAAAACCAATGAAAAGAACATCAGCAGATACACCCAGGTATTAAATGAACCAAAAGTCATAGTGGCAAGATTAGTGCCTAGAACAAGAGGTCCCTGGTTGGGGATGGAACATCCAGGCACCCATTGTGAAACTAATTACAATGAAGCTAAGCCAATCTTTAAAATAAATAACTCTTTGTGTCCTAAGGAATAAAAGAGAAAAGACCTCATCTTTCAGTCTCTGACTTTTCATCAGCCCCTTTGGGCAGAACTGGATCCTCACTCTGACCTCCTGCAGATGCCCATACATGTGCCTGAGGCTGTCTGAGAACAGGGTTTGGCCTCTGGTGGACTTCAAGCAAAGTTATGTGCATGCAGAGAAAATTGAGACTTGCAGAGAGGCTGGAAACTCACAGAAAAGATAAGCCCCAGGAAAAATTGAGTGGTCTGAAAACATTGCATACACTCTTCAGAAGATGCAACCTGAAGACTTGTTCTCTGAAGGTGAGATGGCATCAAGGGACATGTCCTGGAGCTGAAATAGCCTGTTCCTTTTGGAAGGTTCAGTGTGGAGGGGTGGTGGGTGCTTGAAGCACGCCATGCCTGCTCTCTACATGGCAATGACCCCAAACAGAGGCATAACAATCCTAAACTCCTTTTGTGTGTGGAAAGCCAGAGCCAACATCACCTTCTTTGTTGTCCCTTTCCTTCCCACCTCCACCCCAGCATGTCCCTAGAAGGTAGGTGTGGGCCCTGCTGAAAGCCATTTTCCAGGGCTGCTGCAGTACCACGTAGGGTGTCCCTCTGGACTTCTGAGATGTGTGTTGGTGGTGTAAGCAGCCAGCAGTCCAGCCTCCTCTCTTACTAGGTTCTGCCCTGGACAAAGCAGCACTCCCTCACTGATAGCACAGATAAAGAAAATTATCATCAGGAAATGAAATTCCTCAAGCTTCAAGTGCATATGCAGAAGAATCATTAATCAGCTGTGTGAAGGAAGGATGGGTGCTCTGCTCCAGTGTAGGCACACGTGATTTGAAGGTGCACTGCAACATCACAGATAATATTAATTAGAAGAGCAGCCATTCTCTGAACCTTGAGCTCCTATTTCTTGTAACTTTATGAAAGCTACTTGGCATGTGGCTTACAGATACTTGCCATTCTGATGGTTACACCAGGCCGTCAACATTTCCACAGTTCTCCAGGAACACATGCCTGGGAAACTACAGGGGAGTGTTTAGCAGGTATGAGCAAAGCCTCAAAGATAATTCACTAGAACCAGGGAGGCATCTGTCTTTCAATAGGATGAAATTAAATACAGAGCAAATGTCACTAAAACAATCTCATCTTTTTCAGAAGTTGATCCTCAGCTGTTATCAACTGAGAGAATTGCACCATTTTGCAAAGAGCAACCTCAGACCCAGCTGGATATCTGACTAAAGATTGCAACATATTAAGTACAAGTCAGAGAATTGGAAATAAATTCCTCTCACTGAAAGTGGTGTAAACCTGGAGTAATACCACTGATGTCGGCTGAGTAACACAGATTGCCACCACTGTGCTTTAAAGAACTTGATATTTGATCTCATTCTTTTTCATGAACTCACCTTAGAAGCCCATCAGGCATAGTCAGTTCTTTTGTCTTTGCTATGCAGCTATTGCTGTAATTAATCTTTTTCCAACCACCCTATTGGCAATTTCCCTAATGCACACATCCTCCCTCTCCCTCCCTCCCTGCCTCCCTCCCTCCCTCTCCATCTCTTTCTCCTGCAATTCCTCTCTGCTCTGTGCACTTCCTCCCTCACCAGCCTTTTGGGAACATATCATCTTTTCTCGTAGCCTGTGAGCCAGATTGTCTTTAAACTCTTCTTATCAAGGTACAGAAGTTTTTTACTCAGCTGAATCTGTGCCCTGAAAATGGGCTTTGTTATTGAAATGGCGATATAAATTAAATCTTCCCATTAACATTAGTACTAATAGAGCTACTTGGCAGTGTATGTGTAAGTAAAATCTTGTTAATACACTCTAAATTCTGACCAAAGGGATACATGTTATTATTTTAAATAATCTCTATTTTTTTTCTAAAAAAATTAAAGTAACTCATTTTGAGTCACATGAATCATTTGACACTACAAATAATTTCTTGGTATATTTTTAGCTATCAAATTGAAGCTTAATTCATAGCAAAATAGTTTCAAGCAAATAAAATCAAGATGGGCTTTTTCTAAAAAATCTGAGATGAAAAAATAATTTCCTAAAAATACTTAGATGAAAAATCTGACCAGTAAATCAAAACCAGCATCTGAAATGTAATTTTAGTTAACCCCAACAGGCAGATTCATTTGGAACAACATCTTTCAAATATTCTGCTCAGGGGGGAAAACAGTCCTTCAATTCTGGTTTGCTTTTATCATGTGCTGTAGGCAAAGCAAGGGCTGGGGGCTTTTGCCCGGACTGGTGAGTCAGTGAACTCCTGCGAGGGAAGTGAGTGTGGCCAGGCAACACCTGCTCACCACTGCCTTGTGCTCTCACAGGTGCTCGAGTCTGCGGGACTTGCCTGCCACTTGTCCTTGCCCATTAAACCTTTTGTTTCTATTAACAGTTGCTCCCCTATATGACAATGGCAGGAATGTCTGTGTTTGTACAACCCACCCAGTTTCACAATCTACTGATTATGTGATTCTTCACCAAAATAAAAAGGCAGGAAATTTAAATCAAAACTTTTAATAAATTCTCATAATAATAATAGTGCATAGACAGATTGATATGTATACTACAGCACTTTCCCAAATTGCTTTTTTCCCTTACCAAGCAACCCCTTTGCTGCCTCTGTGATGACAGGTGAACTCTAATTGCCTCTATCAGGCCTGTGAACCAACTAAATCCTCCTCTTCCTGAATTAAGCCCCCCCATCCCTTCTTGATCCACGTGTCGTGCCGTGCACTGCACACCCTAACAGTGGAAATAACATTAGAGACACTGGGTGGGAGTGTACAGACAGCACATCTCACCCCTCCCTGCACACTGAGGTGACTGCAACCACTTCTTCCCAGGTGCTCTTTCATCCAGCTCCATCTTCAGAAGCCAACACAAAATGTGATCACTGGTCACTTGAACAGCAGGACAGGACACATTCCATTGCTCCCCATGTTACTGTGGGATAACACGGATCCTCATGACTAGAAAGGTAACCCCAGAAGATTTTACACCCTGCTTTCTGTAATAGGCACATCCAACATGGATGTTGGTGCTTGTCCCAAGACTGGATAATGGCCAAGTAATATTTTCTTAGTTTTCAATTCTCACTCACAGATGCAGACAATGAACACATTCCTGCCACTGATGTTTCCAGCACAATTTTTATTTCTTCAGTTTTAACCATGATATTGGTGGAAAAAGCAGCAATAATAGACCTTGAGCTCTTCAATTACCCCACCACTGACATCTGGTCTGACAATGATTGTCCTCACAGAAACAGATTTGGAATAAGGTGGCATACATTGCAGATGATGATGGAAATTTACCTCAGGACTTTCTGAGCATGTCAGCTCTGAATTGTCCTAGAGCTGAACTCCTTGCACAGTTTCTTGGAGATCCTGGCTCTCTTGCATCCATAGGACAGGCCTTTATGAGACATTTTGTCCTCGTGCTTCTGTTCTGCTGTCAATGACTGGTGCATAAGGACTCTGAAACCCTCACAGATGCAGTTAGAGGTCCCTGAGTGGTCTGTATGGTCCCCCCACCAACGTGTGAGATCACCCTCTGAACATCACCAGAAAGTTCTAGATCTTGTCCCATGCTATCTTCCCATTCCCAGCCTCACACCAGCTTTGGTCTCCCTATCTAAATAATCCTTGGATCTGCCGAAGGCAGTGATGGGATGAAGTTTTCTTCCTGTAGGGTCAGCCCTGCCTGCATTTGCTCAGCAGTTGGACACAGAGGAGCAGGCAGTCACCATTAGAACCACAGTATGAAAGGGTTCAAAGGTCTGCTTCAGCTTTCCAGAAGTCAAAGTAGTGTTACAGTACGGCCATCACTAAATGGGTATAACTCGAGAGAAGTATAGCACACTGGGCACATGCAAACAAGCTTGAATGTCCAGACCCAGGTAAACCCTGTGGTAAAGGGTCAGTCATGCTTCTCCTGCCTTCTATTTGCCTCTTCCCTGCTTTCCAAGTTTCACTTGTTTACTGACTGTGCACCTCCCTTTAAATTCATTTCTGCCCAATGTTGACTTGTTACACGGAATGGATTTTTTTTCTGAGCCTGTTAGGGAGATGCAGAGACTGCTTTCATTCAGATTGTTCAACAATCTTATCCATAACCTCTTCCTAACAGGTGTTCAACACATCCCAACAGGATACATTTATCCTGAAGCTTCCTTACTACTTTAAACAAAACCTCATATTCCCTGTGCCTTCCCTTTCTCCTTCCTTTGATCCATCCTTTTTTAAGCTTTGTTTGTGCTATTAATAACCGAGAGTTCAGCGCTGTCAGCACATTCAACACAGCAGAGAACAAAGGGCAGAAAACAGCCCCACCCAAAATGAGTTTACAGCCTAATGAAGGCAAACAAAACCCTCCACTTGGCTGGCTGCACAGGGTGGCAGGCTGAATGGGAACTCCTGGGCTGGGATGGGGCGGGGGGAAGGAGGGGGATGTCCTTCAAAAACCACATTTTTAAGTGGACAAGAGCCTGCTTATTCACAAAAGAAAAGACTTTAAGGGGAAAGTTCCTGAAAGTGAAAATGAAAGCCTGATGAAGCATTTTTTGGGCAAAAGGGACACCAGACAGATGGAGATAGGAAGATGGGTGGGAGCAGAATGTAAGTGAGGAGAGATATGCAGCCTAAAGAGCTAATCAGTACGAGGGCAAAGGCACCCAGACACCCTGCGAAGACACACTCATAAAGAACCAGGGACAGATGGAGCCAGAGCTGTGCAGAGCCTTTGAAGGAGCAGATAAGCAGGTTGAATTTAATGGGGGAATGTGAGAGGTTGTAACTGAAGAGCTGAGGACACAGAGGATCATTAAGATTTTGCAAGGAGTATTGAGCACTGCATGAGGAGCTTGGAAAATCTCCTGTATTTGAAGGTTTTAAGGACAAGTTAGATAAACATCTGTTGGGAATGCTGTAGATGTGGCTGATCCTGCCCTGGAGCAAGTGATGGGTCCGATGACCTTTTGAGCTCCCTTCCCTTTTCTATGTGGGTGTGGTAAGCCAGGAAGATAATTTGCCAGATGGTAAATACATTTTTGCCCAGACTGCAGCTGAATAAGGAGTACTGGATTTGAGGGACGAGGGGGTCCCAGGCTGTACCACTGCACAAAGGTATCACATGAAAGCTGGAAAGGAGGAGAAAGAATTAGGTTACTGCACAGTCTTTTCTGCTGAGTGTCAGCCAAGTGTATCGATGGGAGGGAATGAAAGAAAAGAGGAGATGAAAAATGGGTCAAAGATTGCAAGTGTAAATTCAGTTGTGTTCGATATGATGAAATTGTTCCTATGAAAACTATTGTATCGTTGAATGCCACTGTGTATTCACTCACAAGGCCACAAGTGTGTCTTTCCCAGACTAGCTATAATAGACATCCTCATGTCTCTACTCTAAACAGACAATGCCAAGGGGGTCAGCAGAAGCAAGGAGAAGCACTCTACTCCAGCTAGCCTGCAGGTGAAGTAGGAAGGAAAGAAGAGTCAGCGGCAAAACAAAGCACTCGAGTATTAGAACACACACACGGGACACACTGAGATGGCAGCAAGACAGGGTTTAAAGGAGGGAACAAAAAGGTATGCTTTTGTAATAGGAAGACCCTCTTCATTGGCCAGACCAACTGTACTAAAGTGAGCTGAATGAAACTTTTGGTTTAAACAACAATTCAGTGTTGCAGAGAAAATATTTTCTCCATTCTTAAATGGCTCTGAAAGGAGCTCAAAGACTGCATCCGGAATGAGGAGGGAATCGAGGTAGTGGAAAGGCATGGAGGCACGGTAGTTTTACTTTATTAACCTTACCTAGATTCCCATGCTTCTTGTATTATTTAGAAAAGATGAGTAAAATTTTAGACTCTCTAGCAAGCTCTATGTGTGTGTGCATACGCAGGGAAATTTTTACATTGCGTCCTTGAAGAAACAAAATGTAAACCAGATGAAAACTGGTATTCCTCTAGTGGGTTACAAGGAGACATAACAACTACTGAGAACTGGGCAGAGAAAGTACCAGGGCTAGACTATTAGACTGAAGATTCCCTCCTGGTGTCAGGCATGAGGTTGGCTTCTGAAATGCAGGGTGAATGCTCAAAGCCAGGAACAGGGTTTAGCCCAGGGCTTAGTTCCAGTAAGATAAGGCCTTTGGGCTCCGAAAGTCTGGGCACTATCATGAACATCTGGTGACAGTCCTGTTGTGTCACTCCTGCAATTTGTACTAGTAATAAAGAACGAAGGAAGGAAAATAAAATAAAGGAAAGAATTAGAATACAGTTGATATAAAGATGAGTTTGAGTTGATGAGTAGATCATAGCAATGTCAGAGCAATGCAGGAAGACTAGAAACAAATGGGCAGGCAGTGGGTCAAGGACGAGGAGATGGCCATGAGAGCTATCAGCAAGGACAGGGGAATGGGTTGCCAAGGGATTGCCAGGCAATGGAAACAAAGAACTGGCTGCAGACAGAGTGAAAACAACAAAGAATCACTGAGCGATTAGTCATAAATGAAAGGCTGAGAAGGAGGGAAGCACACTCAAAGATATCTGAGGCAAAAATAATCAATGAGAAATTGATTATTTGAGTTATCATTGGTGACTTGGTAGTCACAGACTGGGGAAGATGAAAATAGCAAGAAGCCATGGCAGCAGCCAGAAAAGGTCATATTGACCTTGCCCAACACCTTGTTAGTTGATGAAGGTGCCTCATTTCAGCCCCATAGCAGAGTAATGGATGGAAGATTAAAGGGAAGTCATGTGCACTTTCACAAGGTTTGAAGCCAAAGGTAGATAGAAGTTGTTGAGGAATAAAAAGTCTAGACTAGATTTTAAAAGAAGAGATGAAAGGCGGGTCAGATGACAGAGGAAAAAGAAATTTAAATGTTGGGAAAGTAAACTGTCTGTGACCTGGAAGATAGGGATGAACTCAACACTTTCAGGTCTTTGTTCATGGTTATGTATGCTATCTATTAACATTTCTAAAACTGAAAACATCTTCACTCAGAAGTAGTGGCAACATTTAGAGGCTACTGAACTAATGGCAAGAGAACTCTAAGCTATCAAGAGAACTCAGGGCTATTGCTACTGAAAAGAGGCTCCTGGCTCAACCAGCCAGTCACCAGCCAGACCTCTGCTGCTGGAGAACAAGTGCCATTTAGGTGCCCAGCTTCCTCATCCCATCTGCATAGCTTCAATAAAGTGTCCAAAGTCCATACAGAGTATGGCTTTGAAACAGCATCAAAATTATGTCTCTTCTTCTCTGTTTGTATATTTTATTACAGAGGAAGCAAGGATCACAGCTTTCTGACAGTGACTCACCAGCTGTACCTGGATGTTATTTCAGCTAGTTCTTCTGCCTCCATTTTGCCCAGCAGTAGGTATAATACAGTGCTAATCTCACTGAAAACCAGTAGGAATTCTCATCCAGAGCTAAAAATCACAGACCTCACTTTTCCATGTAGCAGAAGCAAATCTGCTATCTTTGCTATGTGTGTGTGTGTGTATGTGTGTGTGTGTGCGTGCATGTGTGTATATATATATATATAGATATATAAAGGTGAATCATAAGTGATCTATCATCATTAATTCATTAGATATTCATTGTAATTACCCTGCTTGTGATGAATTAATTTGTCATTAATTTAGATGTCATATGTACAGTACTTTTTCAAGGATTGCCATATGATTCAACCTTAATTAATCTACCTCTAAAGCAAAATGCTAACAATCAATTCACATTACTGGGATGCTTAGGCTGTCAGCAGGAGCATGTTTATTATGATTATTATTATTTATGGACACAAGGAAGAAGACACTACAATATTTGCAATCATCTATACATTCCATACAGTAGGATATTTTAGTCCCAACATAGCTATATATCTGCATGGCCTTCCTTAGCCAATTTGTCTAATCGATTTGTGAATGTCCTTATCTTTAAAGATGTCACCTTGTATTTACAATCATTGGCAGGTCATTATCCATAAAGATAGCCCAACTAATTTTTTTCTTTAGTGATGAATCCTATTAGTTAACCACTGTACACCAGAATCTCTTTTCACTCTCTTATGGTCCTTTTTGGGGGTGGAAGAATTTATAAGGATGTTTCAAAGGTTTAAAAACAATCCATGAGATATTTGTATTCCAGAATGGGTCTTATGTAAATAATGAAGTGACACTCAATTTAGGGAAGGCTTTATTACTAAAGAAGGAAGTCTTATTTCAATCACATCTTGATTCAGTTGAACTCCAGTTCAGTTTTCTCAGTGCTGTAGTAAGAACATCAAGAGCAAACATTGATTACAGTAAGATATACAGAAGCATCAAATAAGAACGAGCTATATTTCTGTTTAAATGCACCTCATCCTTCACCATAAGAAAGCACAAAAGCTTTCAAACTGGAAGCACTTTTAGAATAGGTAAGAACTATGAACTCTATGTAAATTAAATGTAAATAACTAAACCCCAAGTAAAGCTGCAATACATAAAGAATGTACTGCAGGAAACAATGAGATATGGAATTTCCGCTTTGTATAGGCTTCCATATTATTCTTACAATGATTTTGGATACATCATTATTCCTTGTAGTCCTCTTGGTTCTTCAATTTCCAGATCCTGGGAACAGTATACTTATGCCTGCTGAGTTCTTTTTTCCTAAGTTTTATTTCCATTTTCCTCTGATGCAATGTTGCATTTTGTGTAAAGGCAGTGAATAGCTTATTGTAAAATAGAGGATTAATATTAATGCACACTCTTAACAGCTTTTATCAGGAATACAGTGTGAGCCTCCTTGAAAGATTTTTTTGTCCTTTTCTTGGGGTATGACAGTATGATGTATATGATCTATCATGCTCATTTCCTTCACGCATTCTTAGCCCTACTGGAGCAGCCTCAGAGTGATGGTAATCTTATGAAAACTCAAAATGATTTGTTTATTACTGAAGGTTTATTTAAGGCTGTCACCATGACCTATATCCATTAGTAACCTCAAGAATTCTTAAAGGGACACTGGTCCCATTACCTGCTATTTTCAGCTGTACTCCATGATAGCAGAAAGCTAAGGCTTTTGCTTCTAAGAGCTTTTGATGAATTATATTGCTATCCTTCCCTCCCCATCAACCTTCTGTGTTCTATAGATGTCTTGCCTGGAAAAATGTTTAATCCCTCCCATATCACTCAAGCAGCACATATAAGGGCATTGAAAGAAGCGAAATGAGGGAGCAACATCCATGTATGCCAGTGTATTGGCTTTCAGCAATTTGACTCCACAGGTGAATTGTTTTGAATAAAAAGGAGCAGGAGCCCAGATTCACTCAGAGGACACAATGACCTAGCTCAGCACTAAGGTCCACTACCTACATTTCCTTCACATTTACAAGTTTACATCCCAGCTCCCTTACAGATGAGCAACCTGAGGTACCCCCTTTCTGCCAAGAGGGCTGTGCAGCCACTAGAAAAGCCCCTGTCTTGCCTCTCTAAGTTGGTCTGCCAGGCCCAAAGTATGGTCACAAGAAGGCTTTGTGCAGCAAAGGTGGAATAGAAAATGGCAGAGTTCCTCACCATCTCTAGGCTTCATATTTAGCACCTTAATTGTCATACAGAAAATTATAAATATTTTCTCACATTGTTTTGTAGAATTACATCCCATTTCCCCAGATGAAGCCCTAAGTTATGATCCCTCGCCACTGCAGTCAGCCCTGTCAAAAACATTATACTTTGCATTTCACTTACATTCAGATGACAGCCAGAGCTACATCCTGACTAGCTGCTACATGATCCTTCTGGCATACCTTCAGGCTCAATGACTGTTCCAGTTCATGACATCTGAGGTGAAAGTGAGGCAACAGCTTCAGGTTTTGGCAGAAAAGGGCAGGCACTAACCCCAGAGAGGACCTGCAGCCATGAGTTCTGGGCAGTAAGGGGTGGCCACCCCCTATGTGAGCATAGTCAGGAACTATTTAGGATCTTCACTAAGGATGGTCATGGGTGGGTCTAGCTTATAACATGCCACAGCTATATTATCTGTAACTGTATTACAACAAAGTGATGTGGCTGCCACCTGCCCTGTGCTGGGTATTTACGCTGTTCTGGGAGTAAAAGACTTGGGTTTAGGCTCTCTTCAGCCTGAAAGGCACTAAACACGTCCCAGGTAAAAACCCTGTCCCCTAGACTGCGACAAGACAGTCTATCCCAAGCCTGCAGCACAGGAACAGTAGGGTTTTCTCCTAGCATTCAGACCCAGTGTTACGGAATTCCAGAAAGAAACCCGAGTTATATAAACAGGATCAGAGGATGACTCAGTAAGGGACCTCAGGAAGTCTCTCAGCTATGAGATCAGGATAGGTTGGCCTTGTCCATTCTGGTTTTGAGACCCTCCAAAGATAGAAATTACAGCCTCTGAGTGACGACTGCTTGACTCTCATAATGGGGGGAAATGTTTTTCTTATACGCACCTGACACTCCTTTACATCACCTCTTGACCTCCTGACATGTACCTCTGTGGAGAACCTGGATTTGTCTCCTCAATGACATCCTCACTGTTAGTTGTCCTCACTGCCAGTTACTGGCAGACTTCTAGGAAAGACACAGTTTTGCTCCTTATGTCCTGACTCAGTCCACAGCAGTCAGGGTCCTCTGAAATAAATGTAAATCCTTCAGTCTGTGTCACTAAGTAGGGGCTCCAGACCTCAACCACCTTAGTGTGCACAATGATTCAGCTTTGAAAGAAAGAACAGAAAACTGGAAAGTGCTGTCACACCAGGTATGCCATGGTGTGGTGTTTATTATGCCCTTCTAATCCTCAATTGTCATAAAACTGATAAAAAATTTCTTGCCCTGCCCTTGTGGCAGGAAATTATGTAAAAGATGGGCACCAGCAAAGATAGTCACAGTCACAGTCTTTGGTACACCTAGGTCTTAATGATTCTCCATAAATGACTCCTAAGTGGAATGCACAGGCCAATATACCCTAATAGAAGGGTGATCATCTACACAGAGCAAACACTTCTGAGCACATGGGGAAATTAGAAAACTTCCATGTTAAGATTAGGCAAAATCTACTGGCATTTTCCACAAATTCACGCCTATGGCTTCCTGTTCAGCATGTTGTTTTCTGTATTTCATATCCTCAGCATATAATTCTTCTGCACTAGATAAGCAAGTCTGTCATCTCACCTGGGCTATGATTTACCCAAGATGATAGGACATAAAAGAGCAAAGGTTTACTGTATGAGTTCACCTTGAGAATGTAGTTCAAAATTACAGGGTTTACCTCCACAGTCCAGACAATCTCAATTAGCACATATGCTCTTTCTGCCTGGCTAAATCAACTTATTCCCCTCAGAGATCTCATCTCTTGTCTTCTCTATCTGAAATCTCCCAGTTTATTTTACCTTATCCATGGACCTGGCTACGTTGAGCTCTGCATAAATCTGCTGAGGAATTAAAGAAATGCTATTAAGCTATATTAATATTCTAGCATGGGAGAAAACAAAATCCTTCATCTCCTGTCTTCTTTCCCATAGAGGGAGAAAAAAATCTGCTGCCCTTTTGGAATCTGACTTCACACACAATGCCACCCTTTACCCTTGAGTCCTGGTATAAGGGTTGAGATCACAGGCTTGAATCATCCCTCAGCTCGGTTTGTGAACTTGTATGTCTCATACGAGACAGGCATGAACGGGCCGTGACACAAAGTTAATCTCCAGAGTCAAGAGGCTGGATCATTTGAAGTCTGTAGGCTGTAAAGCTGCACATAAGGAAAGTACACACAATGTAACTCTTTACAGTGGTAGTGCGGAGTTACAGCTGGACTTGATGATCTCAAAGGTCTCTTCCAACCTTGGTTCTGTGACTCTGTGAATGTCATCCATGCATCCAGCTCAAAATATGACTCTGCATCCAAGTGGCAGAACTCACCTGGCCGAAGCGTGCCCTAGGAAGATACCCATATCCTGGAATTCACTTTAGCTGATCAGCTGGTGAAAAAATACAAACGCAGTGACTGGAAGGAGCAAGGTGCCTGACTCTCATTTCCCTAAGAGTTAGGAATGCCCACAACATGACTGAAGGCCCAAACTTCAGAGTACCTTTGGGCATGGAGGATCCTGAATACAGGTGATCAGCAAAGTAAAGCACATAGGTTTAGGACTACAGGCCTGTGGCAACACGCTGTAGCCACGCAGAACTATATCGTGTCTGCAATAGCTGGGCCAAAGAATTTCATACACAATTACAAGCTTTATCCAGACCTTTACAGATATTTTGTGTTAGTCCATAAAATGGAGTTGTTTGCAAAATTCAAGGTGATAATTAAAACAAAATCTTTTAGAGAACGTTTTTATATAAGAAAGAAAAAAGAAATTTTTTTTGTGTTAAGACAAAACTTAACACAGGCTTATGTATTGACTGTGTTCATAAGGGGCATTGATAAAGTGTACAATTAAAACTAGTCCCTACAAATGTTTAAATGTGACAATGATATCAATAAATAATGAGAAGAGGAGTTACTTTCAAATAAATTACTATTTTAGTCATACCAAATTCAGGACACCAGGGTACAAAGACAAAAATAAGGACTCCTCTATGCTGTGTCTTCAAAATCTCCATTCTTTCTGATTATAAGGGTATGATAGTCCATATGGTGAGAAATGATTTTTAAAGTTTGCAGATTTCACCCTTCAACTGTTGGGAAACATGTTTTCTTTAGCAGCAAGGCAAATTGAGGCATCATTTGAAATTCTTACTGGGTAAGGAAACTTAGACTCACTTTTAGTGATAAGAAAGCGGCCCTTCTTTGGGACACTACAATTCCAATCACAGCAAATGGCCCGCAAGGACCATCTGTTGCTCTGTTGAAATGCCTGAATAAGAGGGTGAAAGAAGAGGAGATAGCTGATAAATTAGACCTCTCCTGAAACATCTATGTGCATAAATGTTACATCTAAAATAGCTTCATGCTGTCAAAGGAGGATAAGCAACTCTTCTGGTATGGCTTGGCGAAGCATGGGTGGAAACTTCTAATGGAGTGCTGCGTTTCAAAGAAAATTTCAAGTCCAGATAGGTTGTTAGGAATGCTACCCAGAACTGTGTGGACTACCTTTCTATAAGCTGCGACTTAGCTCAGCTGCAAATAAATTGCTTGCGTAGATGAAGAAATCACAGTGTGAAATCATATGCCTGGTGCTATGCAGGAGGTCAGAGCAGATGAACACAACAGCCCTTCTGGCCTAACAATCTATGGAGTCTACCAAATCTTGCAGGAGGTAGTCTTTATGCAGACAAGAAACATAAAAAATCACCTACATAGTTACTGTAACAATATATGAAAAATGGGGAATCTAAAACAGTGTGAATTAGTCAGAGGTCATTTTTTATTTACTGAACCATGCATATATGTGTAGGTGGCAGAGGTAAATTAAACTGATCCTTAGATTCAGTCACCTACCAGCTTTGTCCAAACTATAGAGATTATTCCATTAATTCCTGTATATTTATAGATTTTGGAACAAAACTCGAAATAACCAGCACCTTTGGTGGGTACCGTCACAGAAAGGCCTTTCCAAACCACCAGCATCTGCCTCTAAACATTAACTGGCTTGCTCACAAGTGAAATGCACACAAGAAAGATTGGCACCTGCTAATGAAAGCATTGCTCCCCGGCTATGTTGGGTAAACATCAGTTTGATTAAATCAGTTTGGCTTTAATAAAGAAGGATGGGTTAGGGCTAGGAGAAGCACCGCAGAAGTGGCTGGATCCCCGTCAGGTGCAAGGGATATGAATATCCATATATGTGTGTGTGTGTGGGGACTCTCCAGTGCACGTTTTTGTCTGCCGTGTGCTCGGCCGAGCGCTCGGCGGCCGGGGGGCAGCGCCGGGCCGGGCCGGGCCGCGGGACGCGGGCTCCTGTTGCCGCTGGCAGCGGGTGGCCCGGAGCGGGGCCAGCTCGCCTCCCCCGCCTGTGCCCCAACCCCAGCCCCGCCGGTCCGGGCAGAAAGCGGGGCGGCAGCCGGCAGATGGAGCACAAGGCCAGAAACCGGGCTGGGGAACGCGCTGGGGGGAAGGGGCAGCTGCAAAACTGCCCGGTCCTTTGATTCATAAAATACATAAATCCTCCGGGATGAATAATAACAGGAAAAAGCGGTGATTGTGCGCTTCCCACGAGGCGAAAATACCCAAAAGTCCCAGCAGCCGCACGGTGAGTGCCTGTCCTTAGCCTGGAATTCGTGTTTGGACGGCAGATCCGCGGGGTGAGAGCCGAGATTCGCGCACCTTCTCCGTGTTCTGTATCTCTTTCACTCGCCTTCGTGGAAAAGTGTGTTCCTACCCCCACGCTGCAAATTAACAGCAAAGATTGCCGTGACTGCTGCTTGGTGTTGTAAGACCCACCATGCACTGCCAATGTAGCAGTTTATAAAGTCGGCAAAGTAGAATAGTTCTGGTTTTTAAATGAGCATTAAAAAAAAAAAAAAAGCATTTTCAGGAGCCCTTAAAAAAAAAAGTATTTAGATAAATGGCCCACAGGCAGAGATAAAACCCTGAATTTCAAGGTCCTATAACTCTCACAGAAGCTTCATCATCATTGTCACAGCTGACGTACAACATTGATTTTTGTGTTATTATCCAGACCAGCCAGGACATAATGTGTGAACATCTACCACCTATTTTTCCACTGGCTTTTATTTCTAATGTGCCCCAGACTCTGAGCAAATGTGAATCCGAGCCCCTTGGTTCAGTCAAATTTATTATCCTTAAGGGAGGGGGACCGAAATCACAATTGTAAGTGCTCCCTCCACTCACACACGCATGCACGCACACACACACTAGATGTGCTGTCTGTGCACCACTCCCCTATTGTTTTCACTGTAACTGATTTTGGCACCAGCTCTTTAGCACTTTGGAAGGGCCTTCATTAGCACTGGGACACTGTCCAAAAGGAATCCAGAAAAATCAACACATGGCTGCTCTTGTTCTCATGATAAATGACAGCTTTGGCTGAAAAACAACAACAGTAAGGAAGCAAAACAAAACCCAAAAAGCAACAAGGGTAGCCATAATGTGAATAGGAGAAGTCAGACATGACTAACTCAGCCTGGATGAGGGAACGGGCTTGGCTAGGAGGGGGCAGGGGAATTCCTCCCTCGGTACTGTATTAAAGAAGTGGTTTGGCCTCTACGCTGACACGGGGGGTTCGCTCTCGGAGGGGAGCGGAAAAACACTGCCAGACCAGACCACACCACTTGGATGATGTGAAGCAAAGGGCACCAGCACAGTGCACTGTGGAAAATAAAATGTCTGCCATCCTCGTGAGGAGGAAGAGGGACCCATGTCCCTCGCGTAAAGCAGAGCTTACAAATGCGGAGAATGTATTAGGCTGCTGTATTAACCCATTTATTCCCCAATGGCTGTGTTTACACTCAAATCCTGAAGTGCTTACTCAGGCAAAACTCCCAGTTGACCTAGTCCTGAAGGCTTTAATCAGGAAGTATGCCCAATGACTTCAATGGGAGCTTTGTCTCAATAACTATTCAGGATATGGCCCATAGGGATCTTGAAACTAGAACTAATTGAATTTTTTGCACGACATGCCTTTTCACTTGAAAAGAACCCTTTTTATCCAAAACCAATCCTTCACAAAATGCATCAGTAATTTTTCTTTATTATTGGAAATTTTCTATCGTATTTTACCAGAATGATCTCAAACTTCTTAGTTTGTACAGTAAAAAAAAAAAAAAAAGAAAAAGCTGAGGAATAAACAAATCCTTATGGACATCTTTACTTTTTAGACAAGGTAAAAGAAAGACAAGCAAATAGGTCTGAAACAGTGTTGGTGAAAACTGTGCAAAACACCTAGGGAATGTCACAAGAAAAAATAAAGTCCTCTTTTAAAGCAAGGAAAATTGACTTACTAAGTTTATTTTTGTTGCTATCATTAAAAATTCATTTCTTGCGTTTTGATTTCTTACATTAAGAACTATGATACACTACCAGTGAATACACAGGTTTGCATATGTAGTTATCTTAAGTCACCACAAACAATTTTTAAACTCGTTTTGTAGCTTTTAAAAATGAAACAAATGTCAGCCCTGGCTTGTGAAGTCTTCCATACACTTAAGCATAGGAGCTATAGGGAGTCCTTCAAGTTGTACAAAATTCAACAAATATTTAAGAACAGACTGACATTCAGAACAGAAGACGTGGAAAGAAGCACCATGAAGAAAGTTTTGAGGCAAACATCCACAAATCTGTGAAAATATGTACAAACCCACCTCAACTGTGACAAAATTCTCCTGGACTGCCGAAAAAGTGGGGTCTGTGCCTTTATTTTAAAGTCTGAGAATAGCCTGCTTTTCCAAAAATGTATTTCAGGGTCTGGAGTCCAATCCAAGGAAGTTTTAAAATACATTTTGATCTTACCTTTTCAAATGAGAACATCTATTGAATTTCACGGGGAAAAGAAACAAAAGAACAAATTGAAAATCTGCTGTATATAAACCAAAGTAACATTTCCCAAAAATCCTCCTTGAGCTCTGCACACCACGTGTCTCATGCCAACTTGGCACATATCAGATGGCTGGTCAACAGTGACCCATGAGAATACACACAAGGCCCTCACACATCAGCTGCATTACAACTTGTTCATTACCACGCACAGCATCCCACATTGATCATGAATATATATCATTAGAAAACAGGCTGTACACCGATGAGAAGGAGTTTGGAAATTGTCCTGCTTGAAATTCACATGAGAAGTACATGTCCGATAAACGCTTAGGCTGCTGACTTAATATGGTTAAAAAGTCACAAAGTACTATATTGGAGCTTGCACCTGGATCTCAATCCATTCAAAAATATCTAGAGACAAGTCCTATTAACTGATTTTTATTTTGCTACAAAGTGAAAGGCCTGATGAGATTTGCTGAATGATCCCCTCTGGTCTCTGAATTTAAATCAAGCTTGTGTCAGGCATTTGTTCTGAAACAACATGAAACAGCACACCTCAGTGTTTTCAGATAAGCTTCATGTAAAGCTAGATCTTTGCAGAGCTACAATTCAAACAAAAATTCAGGGACACTAGTAGACCTGAGTTTATGCTTTCCCGTATCTCCCTTGTGAAGCTAAATCACTGGGAACAGTCAGTTGAGTGACTTCTAAATTCCCCTTCACACCCACCCAATTAAAC
Organism: Nicator chloris; assembly: GCA_013400495.1. Classification (NCBI taxonomy): domain Eukaryota; kingdom Metazoa; phylum Chordata; class Aves; order Passeriformes; family Pycnonotidae; genus Nicator; species Nicator chloris. Next base: position 86,260 of record WAAE01010727.1, read on the forward strand.
TTTTATCATATGGGTTGATCCCGTGATATAAAACACAAGCGTGTCTTAATGCAATTTGAAGTCACAGGCAGCCTTCTGGGAGAAGGGCAGATGCCTGATGTACCTTAAGCTGATGTATTGGATGCTGTTTTTTCCTGCTTTATGCCATTAGTACACTTGTTCACCATCTCCCCTACCACATTGCCATCAGGGAGATCTAAGCTTGGCAGCAGGCTGGGATCCCTGCCTCTAAGCTGAAAGAGGTTGAGCTATTTGCAGAAATAATGCTTTCCAGACGTACTAAACAGCACTCATCTTTCCAGATGGAGGGGCATTAGTGTTGCTTCCAGCCATCTCTTCACCTTCTGGTGTACTTGCCACTCCTCCCGTATGCACCACGAGCCTTATGCTTCAAATACCTCTCCTGCATGCTGAGAAACTCTGCGAGCTGCCTGCACCTTGCAGCCCTTGGAGCCAGCTGGAGGAGGCATATAGCCCATCCCCTTTTAGCATGGGACTCCTGTCATATGGGAAATGGGACAGGAGGGAAATGGGAAATGGGGGGCTCTGAAAGCAACCAGAAGTTCAAGGGCCCTTTTTTTTTTTTTTCTCCAGTGATCTGTATTCCTACTTAAAGGATTTTAAAAGGAGAGGATTTGGCAGGTAGATGATCTGCTGAAGAGAAGTGTTGATAGCAGCCAAGCTAAAGGGGAGGGTGGAAAGAGAGAGAGAGAGAAAGTCAGTGATGAAGAGGTAAACGGCCCCACTGCTAAACTAAAGCTTTTAATGGTCCCACAAGACCTGCAGACTGTCTGGTCCAACGACTAAGGCTAAGAGCCAAGCCTTGAACATGCAGATCTTGGATCTGTAGCACACCAGGCTACATCAACCCCGACGAGGTCATCTGGATCACATGAATGCTTCAAGTCAAACAGCTGAAAAAAAAATTTATTTTTTCTTCCTTTTTTTTCCTTTTTTTGTTCTTCATGTGAATCCCCAGTGGAAGAAATCCACCGAACAAGCATGTTGATTTTGGCAAAGGCACACACAGTCACTCTGTTCTAAAGATGAGCTGACACGTGCAGATTCACAGATTAGCCATTTCTAAAGGTTAATTAAATATTGCCATTGTTTTCCAAGCTATTAATGTATGTTATTCTATTTTTCTCTGTTAAAGAACATCTGGGTTTTGGAGTTAAAAAATATGTAACCCTTCATCCCCCTTTGAAAAAGGTCTTAAAAAACACACACAGAGTGTCTCCTTTAAAAATATGGCATGCCCGTCTTCAGAGTCACATTACAAAGTTGAGAAAAAAAAATCTTTGAAAAAATATTAGGAAAAATGTTCTTCCATAGATCAAAACATTTGATGTGCATTCTCGTCTGCCGAGCGTGTCTCAGAACCAGCTCACACAGTAAATGAGCTGTAGAAGAGGCTCCTGGTATTAGTCAGCCCTTTGTTATTTGCTGAAGTTACGCAAAGTGATTACATTCAGACATGTTCCTGCTCCATCCTTTGGTGCCAGGATGTATGACAGCCAGTTTTGTTTACGATGCTGGCACTGCTAGGCAAATTAGGTGGATCTGCACAGCTTTCCTTATCCCTGTCCTGTGTCCCTCCTCAGCAGTTTGGACTGTTTGTGAACAGACTTGAGGTTAAAGAAAGAATGAGTAGGATTAAGAGAATGGAGGTATACAAACACTGATTTGGTAGAGTTTTCTTGGCAGGGATGTAAATGACTACAAAAGACTCAAGTCAGTCCGACCCTAGTGATCAAGCTTGGCAGCAGAAGCAAAGGAAAGCTAAGCTTTGCTTGCAGCTTTTACTCTGCTGTTCCCATGCTACCTGAGACAAACCAGCTTCATTCTTTGCACCAAAACTCCTTCATTACCTCTCCATGCCTCCACATGTCCATGTGGCAGTCTGAACAATCAACATGATAACATTTGCCTCCTCTTTGCACAGATAATAACTGCTTAAGACGCACATAAAAAAGGGAATTCAATCCTGCACCTTCTGTGCCTCCATCTACCTCTCTGTCAAACAGCAACACTCACATGCAGGTAATTCACAGATGTGTCAAAAAGTTCAAGCTATTAATGCAAAAAAGCGCTTGAAAATTCTTAGTTGTAAGAAACATAGAACTATAACATATTGTTCTAAGAATGAGAATGTGATTTTTCATATCCCGTGGCTATTTCTCATCAACCAGGATTTGAGCTTCAACTCATGCTATCTGTACTAATCAAAGGCCCTTGCAAATCCTAAAGAGATTAACTCTCCCTGTTACTGATTCTGGCCCCAGCTGTGTTCAGGTCCAGTCACCACCTAGGGTATAGCCTTGCCAACTTATGAATGAACTAAACCTGCTGATGGTACAAGTCAAAGACCAGTGATGGTCTTACTCACATTCTTCTGCATGACCTTGTCATATTTGCAACCAAGCTGTAGTAGTACTTGATCCTTTTTCACCTCCTTTCTAGGACGCCAAACTGCGGTGGATCACTTCCCCTGTTTACCTGGCCACACTAGCAAGAGATGAAGGGAACTCTGCACCGTCTTCTGCATCCCTCTAGAAGGCATCAAGGGCCAGAAAAGCAAGGGCAAAGAACTCATGGTGGGAGGTAAGCCTGGCTTGGAGCAAGACCAACCAGCATGTGCAGTGTGCCTGCCATATCCTGTGCCACCATGGATTCAGGTACCTGTAGTCTACACCACCACGTGCAGCTGATTTCCCTACTGCCCAGTGCTATTACATTCCTGCTGGGATCACTACAGTCAGATGAAATGAGAATAACTCTGTTATTTATTTCTGTCGTGTTCTTCTTGGAAGGATTGACAATCCCTTCTAACAAGCATTTCACTAGTTGACAGTTATCCATATTGCAGTGCTTCTTCTGACCTGCAAGTTAGCAAACAATAAATCTTAATTACACTTAAATGCTAGAAATTTGCAATCAATGGGGCCACATTAGTCAGTTGTGAATTGGTCCTGACTCCTGCCTCTGCTTTGGCTGGAGATGCAGCTGCAGGAATACATAAATTAGTTTTTTATTTGTTTGTGCCAGTACAATCAGTTGTAGTTGTTTCTTAAGAGCATTTCCAGTATTAGTGGGCTTACTGGCATTCATCCTATTAGCATCTCTGATGCAGGTGCCATCTGGAAAGTTTTATTTTAAAAGACTTTTAGTATTGTACTTAGGTTAATAAGAAAGCATTATTTTTAAATATTGCGGCAGTTTTCCGGAGTGCAGCTCAGTCTCATGACATCTGCTCAGTGGATACTTGTTACCTTTGGGTTTATTGAAAGAAACCCTCTGAATAACCTTTTTGTTAGCAATCTGCTTTATAGGCCCTGCACTGGAATAGCGCTGGCGTGCAAATGGAGTTGCTAGCAGAGGGGATTTTCTGTGCTGTAACAAGCTCTTTGGTATTCCAGCACTTACGTGTCATAACATTCAATAAAATCACACAGACCTCCTCACCACTTCCCTCTTTGTGAGATTCTGCCATCTTTATTCAAGAACTGGAGCTCAGTTGACAGCCCAGCCCAGCTCCGTGGATGCCGGGAGGTTCCCTCTCTGGAAATGGGGGTCTGGGGAAGATTTCACCACAGTGGCAATGGCAAATCTATCACGTACTGTTTTAAACACTGCAATGAGGCCAATCTGAAGTGACCGCTCCTACTGTTTGGGAGCATTGACAAATTACACTGAATGAGTAATGGCTCGTTCGCAACAAATGGAAAGAATCACCCACTCCACTTCCAAATTTCACCCATTCCGATATTTAGCCTTCAACGGGAAAATGATTCAATGGAAATCCTGTTGGTGAACAAACGAGTTTCATTTATACTGACCAAAGTGGGTGCCATTGCCAGAAAAAAACCCATACCCTTCATGAAATTCACCTTTATTAGTACGGCTGGCAACCCAAACTAGCTATTCAGCAACTCCCTTTAATGAAACCAGAGCAGAAACTTTTCTTACAAAAGCATCAGCTGAAGTTTGGGCCCCTGTTTGGAGACATAATTCTCAATATATGAAGCCAAATTTTGCAGAATAAAGAGCAAGGAAGTTGCAAACATAAACCAAAGTGAAGGAATTGATATGGTCTTTTCCTATGAGACAGTGGTGTAGGAACCAAGTGTCACTCTGAAGACTTAGGGTCAAAACTTCTGACTGGGTTGATTCTGGTATGGCTCCACAGAAATCAAAATAGCATCAGTGCAGAGGCTGAGCTGATTCACAATCTTTAAGTGTTATTTCTACAAGTGTAATTTCTATTCTGGCATAAGGCTTGGATCTTTTTAAATATGGTTGAGTAAAAATTAAAGAAATAATATTCTCAGAAGCTGTTTCAGGTCTTCGATAAGCATTAGGAAAACATAGTCATTCTTACTGAATGAAAGGGAAACTCTAGATTTGTGACTGTTCCTAGCATACAGACTGCAGAAATCAGTCTTTAGGAGGCTCCTAATCCACCTTTAGGAAGCTCCTAAAGGTGCACCACCTATACTAAAATAGCAAATAGTACAGGAGTAACCAAAATTTTGGGCAGAGCACCAAAATAACCAGGTTCTGCTTCAGCTTCAGTCAAAGAATGAAGACTGAAGTAATAAAAATTGTGTTTGGGAGTGGCAGTGGGTAGTTTTCTAGCCAAACCTTTGATTTAGGTTCATTTCTAAAGAAGGCGAAGTTGAGTTAATCTTGGAAGGAAGAATGTCACCAGCCAGCTGACACCAGTGGGATGCTGTCAACCTTTTATAGGGTTTTTTTCTTCTGGTGCCATACCTGACTTGATGAATAGTTTACAAGATAAAAGTTTATAGACAAAGTCTAGAAGAGAGAGTTGAGATCAGCTTTGTGGTTTAGATGATAGCTGCTAGAAAGATGGATTTCAAAGTGAGCAACAAACAAGTGATACAAGAAATATTCCAGGAGATATTTTAGAATTCATGGGAACATTAATTCTGGATGCAAAGCCAACATGTTGTCTCTATCCACTGGGCAAGAGCATTCAGAAAAGACCAAGAATAACTAAAAAAGCAGGTGGAATATGCTAATCAGTTCAAACCCAGATGAACAAAGGCAGATCATTTTAAATGGAGAGAAATACCTTTGGTAGCAAGGTTATATCAGTCAATTTTGTACTGCCTATAAGAAAAACTTTCTCCACTTGGACGAATATATTTCCTCCCATGTTTTTCCGCATCGTGTCAGGATCCCTACAGATGTAGAGATCTGTGTCTCCAAGTGCTACTCAGCCAAGCAACAGCAGTGTTGTCAGGTGCAGTGACTCTGGGTCTGCACACAGTATCTGGCTGCAGGACTGGGAGATCAGGTCCAGGCAGTCCAGGAGCTGGATCAGAGGCTGATGACCATCTGTACTAAGTCTGTCAGCCAAAACTGTCTTGGCCAGTACAGAGCTGGAGAATGATCATGTCTTTGTCTCTTTTTGATCTTTCAGATTACCCTGGGAATCAGGGGAGCTACTGGAAAGGCACAATACAGGGCTCAGAAGGAGAAAAACAATCTGATAAAAATCCTGGACCTGAGCCTCCTTGGAGCAGAAGACCTTATTCTTGGAAGCAAACAAATCTGTTCTGGAGCCTTCCCACTGCTGCCTCAATATATAAAAGTTAATATTTACTACTTATGATTGCCTCTTCAGGAGGATTCTGCATTTTTTTCAGGCTCTTGAAGATGAAGGGCCATTTGGATTCTCCCAGAAGATGTCACCCAGGTCTGACTGTGAAGCCTTCATGGAGATGGTCTCTCATAATATAAATCAGTCATGACTCTGTGGAGTGTCATCCTGCTGAAGCCTGAGATCAGAATGGTCTTCAGGCCAGTTCTCTATCTCCCACCTCCAGAAAATTTGTATCCAATTTCATAACATAGTTCCTGGGCCAAAAGTTCTCTGACTACAAAGGTGGTAAAAAAATTAGTGGCAAAATGTTAGTGATGCAGCTGTGATTAAAGTCCTTATCAAGGAAAAGCTTTGCCATGTACTTTTATGTTCCAGCCACCAAACCAGCTCTGCAACAAGATGTGGCACCGAGAGTTTCCTGTCGATCCAATGTCTTATCTGAGAAAAGACTGAGTTGACTCAGAGCTAATGAAGCTGCAGACTACATCCATAAGGCAAATTCACATATATTAGGCTGGCATGAGATCTAATAATAGGGTGTTGGAATAATTTTGATACCCACAGGAATAGAAACACTTGTAATAAAGGAAATATGCCAACAAGGAACTAAGATTTTACTGATCTGGAGTTAGTCATTAGCCCCATAGGCTGAGAGAGAATTAGCAACAGCTAATAGGATGCAGAAAGATGTGCATATTTATGTGATCTGAATGCTATGCATTCTTAAATGAGTACTCGCCACTGCTGGGAATTTTATAAAGATATTTTTGTTTATGAGGGGGCCAAATAGCAGGGGGTTTTGCATACAATTGTTTGACCTGCCTCCAATCTACTCTGCTCTTTCTTTTTTTCTTGTCTCTCAGTCAAGAACTGACAAATCTGGCACTCAGTACAAACAGCAGATGGGACAGTCTCCAGTTTTTGTTTCAATGCCACCAATAGTCATCAAAGGTGAAGAAACTAAGCAAGAACCACAAACACCTAGCCTTTCTTTGTTCTTGACTAACTACAGAGACACATACAACCCAGGGCTGCTGCTGTTCTGTAAAATCCACACTTAAGTGTAGACACAGTAAGTGAGATCCACCCTCCTACAGACCTGAAAAGCAGCAGCATGCTTACAGCTGCTCCTCGAGCTTCTTGGGGGAGGAGAGGTGAGAGGGACAAGTTCTGACCTGCTCCAGGAACAGGGGCTGGAGGCGGTTCACACGGACACTGACAAGGGCAGGTGGAAAGAGGGAAGGAAGAAATGAATGTATTTCCAAAGGCACAGCACCTTCTGCCAAAAGCAAGTCCATTAGCAAGATGCTTTGAAGAAAATGTGTAGGTAAGAACTATTAACCACACCTAGGAGATAAAGAATTGGCATTGAATATTTACTTTACATAGAAATGCGTTCCTATATACCTGACATGGTAAAGCAAGCCTAGGGCTCCAGCTCACTTATTAACCCCAGTGTTATTCCCTCTTTTCTTATGCTCACCCAGCTGTGGGGGGAAAAAAAAAAAAAAAAAAAAAGGAAAAACAAAACAAGAAAAAACAAAACAAAACAAAATACATTTAAAAAAAAATCAAAAAAAACCCCACCATACCAAACCCAAACAACCCAAACAACTCTATTAATAGAAAACATCTTTATTCCAGTGGAATCAAGAGATGTGCACTGTCCCTGAATTAAGCTCAGAGGGATTGAAGAATGCAGGTAATTTCCATCTGTCCAACACCCATAAAAGTTTCTTTCAGTCTGGGTGTCACAGTGGTGACACCACTCTGTCCTTCACCCTGGCACCACTTCTGAGTTGTTCTCTATCTATTGACAGTGGTTTCTGATACAAATGCTAATGATCTCACCTAGAGTGTGCCAGTACCACCTAACCCTACCAGAAATACATCCAAAGGCTGTATTACATCCAGGCTCTGACTGCAGATCCCAGTGATCCTACTGAGTGATTTTGAGTGCCAGCCTGAGTTCTCACCACATCTTCAGACTACAAGTCTGTAGGCACATGCCTGGGCATGGCTGGAGCACGTCCTCCAAAGGATGCTGAGATTCAAATATCAGCTAGGCACTTGGTCTCAGACTGTCCACAAGACGGCTACAAAGAGAGTAGGTGGATAGGGCACAGCATGGGCCATATTTATGGAACCACATATATCTATTTTTCACAGTCCTCTGAAACTGCCTAGTCCAAAGGAAGACCCATCAGTGTTCATCTCCAAGTCTTTAGTTAGCACTAGGTCTCCGTTTATTTTAGCTCTTCATCTGCAAATCTGCTACAGCACACCACATAAAACACCTTTTTTCCTTTGCAGCTTTTTTCCCCTAGGCTGACCTCGAGATGTGTAGATAGGGGAAACGGTGGCAGAGGAACAAGGCTGCGCTTATCCACTTCCTGCTGCTGACAGGCCTGCATGGCTTTACCTAAGGCTTGACCCCTATCTCTCCTGCACAGCTGCCCCAGCAGATGCTGTGCCCATCGTGGAGATGTGCTACTCATCAAGATAAAAGGAATAAGAATCTATCTCAAAGCACTTAGGTATGATTAAATAAAGGAGGCCATTTCCTGTGCTGCTAATCTGGTGCCTTTCAAAATCACTAACTTCACTTTTTTTTTAAAGTTACCATCTTTTAATTCTCCTGGGTCTCCTCTATAGTTCTCCTCCTCCTTCCTGGGAAGGGGTGATCCACTTCATGATACGAGAGTGGCTCACAGGGCTGATTAAACTGAACTCTGTGCAACACAAACAGCAATTTTTCATGTACAAAATGAAAGAATTGTACTGCTCTCTCTTTTGAGTTTTGCCTGGGTCAGGATACCCAATTAACCTGCAGGCTCTTGTACTGGCAGCTACCTGCTCTTCACTTTGAAATCAAGTCACTCTCCTGTTTTGGGAGCTCTGCTGCTCTGGAAGTCTTCCTGTCCTTTAATATGACAGAACAAAGCTGAAGAATCTACTGTGAAAAAGTGAAAAAACCAGACTCATTCAATATGGCCTCTTACTTTCTGTTTGAGTATTGCAGTCTAAAGTTCAATAACATCTTAACTGCTTGGCCACTAAGAGACAAGGTATTTTGGGACTCTAATATCTGATGAGTATGTACAAAGTCAAGTAAACCTCTAGGCTGTATCTTCCCACAAACAAGAAACCTCCATACATGTCTGGGTTTGTTTGTTTTTTTTTCATGTGTATCATTCACAGAAACTCTATCAAATTACAGACCTTGCTGGGCTTTCTTCATCAAATGCCAGATGCTACATACAATTTCCCATGGAAATCTCTAATGTTTGGTAGTCCTTCTTTCTTTTTTAATAAAACATCTCCGAATTTGCATATTTATCAACATGCTAGCATGTGAGAGTGAAGCAGTGATTGTGACTAAGCTGACTGTCACCTGTAATAGCCCTACCAAATGTGAGGAAGGACTGCAAGGGCAGTGAAGCCCAAGCTGTCCTAGGCATAATACAACCCCAAAAGCTACAACCGTGGGGCTTGACACTTGAAGTGCAACAGACGTCTGATTGCAGTGAAGGCATCCCTTGCCTTTGCTTTGGAGTGCTGATCTGTGCATGTGTCTGCTGAGCAAAGACATAGGCAAAAGAAGGGTTGACTGTATCTGACAAAGTGTCAGATGCAGGAAGCATGTGCTGCACACAGCACAATCCATATCTCCATCTCAGCCTAGATGGGAATGTGACTGCCGTAACTTGTTCAGAGCCCATCTTTTCTGCGCCCTACTTAGGGTCACCACTAGTATGTGGGTAGTTAAAATCTACAGAAATCATACGCAACTGATACTTCTCTGCTGCAAAGTTTAGCACAGAACACAGTTATTTACACACGGAGTCTGACTTTCCCTTATCTTATGCCATAACCAGCCTTTTGCATTTGTGCAAAAGAATGATAAACCACCACCAAGTCAGCATGGTAATAACAGGTGCAAGAAAATGGAGATTGAGATTGCTGGCTCACAGAGATCTATGTCTTTCAACATGATTTTCTTTTCTATAAATACAGACTTTTAGCCAGAGCTAATTAATGGTTTGAAGCTGGAGACTTGGGAAACAAAGGAATAGCTAAATCAGTGTTCTTTTCTCTTCCTCAGTCAGAGTCCATTCAGTGTGATTTCAAAACACATGCAGTGCTTTGGAGTGGACATTGTTGCCCCAACTTTTAAATTCACGCAGATTGTAAGGCTATGCCATACCTTGAAATGCACTTGCATGTGTGAGAATGTCCTGCACTGGCTGCATGGAGGCTGATTGCTAAATCTCCCAGGAACCTTAGCTTTTCTGCAGCCCAGAGCTTCTCATCATTAGAATTCCCCAGGTTTCCACCTCCTTCCTCAACAGCCATCTGTCCTGTCCACACTCCAGCTGCAGTCAGACATCCCTCACCACTTACACCTGATCTTTTGACTTTACACACCTGAAACAATTCTCGCTCAATCTATCAAGCAATATACATTTAGACAATCAGGGAAGCTCTTCCAAAAGCTATGAACAAATTGCCCAGTTTAAAATCACCACTGCCTTTCCATGATATCCCAGATAGTGTTAAAATTAAGGAGAAGATTTATTTGAGGAAGAAAATTCCAGTGCATTTCAATACTACAGCGCATCCTGATCGAATAGTGTTTGTAAAAGTTTGTGCTTCTCTGACAGTTGTTCTTTTGATGCTTGACAGTTGCTGTTGGGATATTCTCATGGAATCATAGAATTCTTAAGGTTGGAAAAGAGTTTCAAGTTCCTAGAGTCTAACCTATGACCGAACAGCACCACGTCAAAAGCACTAAGTGCCATGTCCAGTCATTTCTTGAACACTTCCAGGGATTCCACCACTTCCCTGGGAAGTTTATTCCAACACTTAACCACTGTTTTGGTGGGCAAAGTGAGCAGATCAGAGTTTAACATGGAAAGGAAAGTGGTGTCTACGCAGAAGGGCATTGTAGAAAGGGAGATGAGCACGAGGATTGCTCAAGCGGCCGTCACGGAGTGTTTCAGATTGTTATTGAATAGGGGTGGGATGTGAGACTGGGAGAAGAAGATGCTGTGCTTTGAGCCTACCTTGTCTCAAAGCCTAAGGACCTTATAACACGTCTTTCCCTCCCCCAGCCCTTTCAGTTTCCACCTTTATTTTCCATATTGAAATGCATGCTAGATTATTTTCAGCATTTTGCCTACAAAACATTTGAGAAAAAAAAACCATCAAACTTCTTTTTTGACGCAATTCTCTTTAAACCCTTCCAAACAGCAGTCTTTGGTTAGTTTATAGGTCAGTTAAACTAGAATGAGCTGTTCTATATCAGCAAGAAATCTGCTACAGGACAGATGCCAGCATGATTACAAGAAATGAGTAAACCTCAAAAGGCCTAAGATCTGGTTGGGTTTCCATGAAGCCAAACCTCTGGGGATCATTTCTTCCTGCTGGAGAATCTGGTTTTGGAAACAAGAAGAACAGGGAGTATTGTTTTTAATGCTATTTTCTGCTCCTGGTTTTAGGCCAAATTTAAGAGTACAGAGGTGTTCAATTTTTTAATGAACAAATAAAACAGTTTTGCAGCCTGGAGATAGATTTTCTAGTGGTTTGTTTTCCATACTCAATTTTAATTTTATTTTTGGATAAGGTGGCCTACCTCTAGAAGGCTATTGCATCATAGACATATCAGAGCATGCCAAATTGAGAAAATCTGACTCCTTATACTAGTTTGGTCATTGTCCCAGCAGCCACAGAAAAACACACTTTCTATTAATAATTTTTTTCCTGTCTATTAATAGTTTTTTGCATTTTTTCACTAAAGGACAGTGTCTGTTCTTAATTCCTGTTAAACTGCTATCAACTTCCATGGAACAACTCCAGCTTTACACTGGTTGCCATTAAGTGTTGTTACAGCACCAGGTTCTTACCAATAACTAAATTAAAATTAGTTTTGCTGGTGTTACTCCTCTTTTTTTTTTCCAGTCAAGTAAAACAAACCATAAAGGAGATTTCTTTACTGGTCAGCCTGGAGAGCCTGCATCTGCCTCTCAGATCTTTCCTCTCTGCACCTTTCGTGTGCCCAGTCTTCCCTCATCAGTCCCTCTCACACACATTGTTTTGTAGTAACGGGGTCAGTAGGAAACATAGAGTTCAGCACTATAGAAGTGGAAACAGAAAGCAGCCATGGGCAATTAACCAGGGCTGTGACTGCTTATGTTTGGTTCCTGCTTCCATTTCTGTTTCCATGGAAATGGACATCAGATCATTGGAAATAAAGTAAATTTTCTACTTCTCCTCACCTTCATATCAGCCGAGCTATACAATCCAAATCAACCTAAATTTATCTAATTAAATATGAATGTAGAAATCTTTTCATTTCATTGAAATAAATGGACAAAAGCAGCATTGCTTTTGAAATACTCAGATGCTGTTGGCTGTCCTTTGGGAAAAGAGTAGGTAAGTTTGCCCACCCCTTTCTGCTTTGTAAGGTATGGAAACATGCAAGCATCCATCTTACCCCTTGCTCTGTGCTCCTGCCTGCCCATTAATATTGTTGTGCTGAACAGTACTCATCACTTGCCCATTAGGGGTCATTTAAGCATAAATGACCCCCCCTTACTGAGACTGTGTGGGTTAAAGACCTCTTCTTTGTCTGGCTGCTAAAGCTTTGAGGTTCATTTGTATTACAGAGCAGCTGCATAAAAAAGGTTCCAGCCCACCTTTAAGGGTCATATGGTCTCAGAGAAGGAGCTTTGACCTAGCCCAGGTGAAAATCTCAGGATTTGGGAACAAAGAAAAAAAGTGAGTTTTAAGCTCTCACATTCCTGTGAATGACTCAGAAAGATAAGACCTGTGACTTTTGTAAACAAACATATTGGAGATTGAGTGCTTCATTTCTCCTCTAGAGGTGAAGATGATCTGCAAATCTTACCTGTAAAGAAGTAACAATAATTTTCCGTTTGGCTTCTGACGGGACAGATCAGTCACACAAAATCTCGAGTGCCGACTTCAACAGAAATGTCCTATCCCACAAGTCCATATTCTTCCAGAAGTACCTTTGCTGGTCAGACAATGAAGGCATACTTTTGCCTTCATACTTTTCATACTTCATACATGCTTCATACTTTTTTCTCAGAGAAGCTCTCTAACGCTGGTAAACCCAACGAACTAATGAAAACTTCCTTACAAGAGTACAAAATAACAACTCTGCTTGAACTGGCATCACACTTTGCAATTTGCAGTGATTGGAAGTATAGATATCATTACTGTATTAATGCAATCTTAATGCCAATAAATGACTTGTTTTCTAATGAGGTTCATTTTACAGCAGGAACAGGGGAAACTGGAACTGCTTTCCCAGCATCTACCAAAGTGTTAATTTCTGAAGTCCAGTAATAAGAACAGTAAGAAAGCAAGCAATCAAAATGGATCTATATAGGATGGTGGATTTAAACTGTTTAATTACTGTAGCTGTAGCTGGTTATTGCTAATGCGTGGATCACAAAAGCGTCACTCCTGCAGAAATCAGTCATGCGAAGGAGATCAGGAATTACAGATACTTCACCAATGTGAGGGATTGGGTCTGGTCCTTTAAAGTGATTTCCTCCAGTGACAAAAGCCTCATGCCTGATACGAATGCAGAGTATGTGACAAATTTACTTTAAAGAAAAGCAGCCTGTAACCTAATCATAGTCAGTCCTAAAATATACTTTTTTAAATGGCTCGTATCAAACTGTTCAGTCATGTAGATTTTTTAAAATTTAAATCCACATCTGTCAGATGGATAAAGTATAGAAGCAGCTTTGGTATCTTGGGGGAAGTGGAGAAAGCCAGAGGAAGGATACCTAAATGTGGTCAATGGTCTAAGGTTCAATTTTTCCTCTCTAACCAGAAGGCAAGCTTCAAACTCTTTTTCTGCTTTAATCCCAATCATTATGGTTGCCATCATGAACATGAACACAATCTCCTAGACTGAGTTATCTGTATGAGTTTCTTGTCCCCAAAGGCACTGCACATGCATTTAAAACATAAAACAACATGGATTGAGATCTAAATTCACACCACTGGAGTCACTCATAAAGCACAGGAAAATTAGAGTATTACAGAGTGTACAGAGCAGCCTATTAAGTATTGCTTTGGTTTGCACAGAAAGGCAGGGAGCAAAGTGCAAAATATTTAAGGGGCAGATTTAAAGAAAAAAATAGCTGGAATTGGGGGTTGCAGTCTAGTTTAAGAGGAAGGTTTTCACTGAGAGGACTTCCTAGGAGTGATGTAATACATGATGATGAATAAGTAGGTATAGGCCATATTTATTCAATAACTCTCAGAAAGTTATACAAGACAAATCATATTTTTCTGACAAAACTGCATCTATACTTGAGCTTTTTCTTCAATAGTTTAAAGAAATGATAATGCTCTCAATTGCTGTTATGATCAAGCCCCTAGTTTCAGATCTTGTCTGATTGTCATTTTGTAGATTAGATCCCCAGGGACCCTTCTGCTATTGGTTTTGTTCATATCTTAGGAGACTTTTTTTCAAGTAATAAGAAAGATTTAAAGTAGATGTCTCTTAAAGGATAATAAATACCCGGAGAAGAATGAGGAAATACATTAGAGCTGAATCACTATTGTGTCACACCAATTTTCCCATTCTACTCCTGAGATTTCACTGAAATCAATGAAGTTAAAGTTACTTAAAGCTGTAGGACTACGTGAGTGAACCAGGTACATCACGCTGCAATAAATTACTAGAACTTGCTGGCAGACTTGCTTGGAATCAAATATGTCCCCTTAAATTTCACTCTATTTCCACAATCTTGTAGCAGCAAAGCAAAACAAGACGTTCACTGTGCAGTCAAAACAAAATCTTTTTTCTCTGGTCTAAGTATTTAGCCAATACAGTATCACAGAAACATTGATTTCTGTTCCCAGCCTAAGAATCCTCCTGATAGTTTCATACAGAACCAAAGACCCAGCACAATCTCTTCTTTTATGGCTAAGAAAATGCTAGGAGAATCGTTATCCCTGGGAAAGATTTCTCTGATGGACGAGGAAGGACTGTTCATTAGTGTCATGAATGATGCTGCCTCTTTTTTATGCAACTTGCATTCACTGATGCTGGCACTGTCAGAGCCTCCAACTGTGTGCACAATTCAGTTCATCGAACAAGGCAGCATCCTTTCCAGATACACTCAACGTGCGGTATTATGGTTGGGAAATTCATTCCACAGAGGAGAAACATGAATTATTTCAACTCTCAAAAAAACAAAAAAAAAAACCAAAAAAAGGAAAAAAAGAGGCACAGTCTGTGCCTTCTTTTTCCATGCTATTAGAGAGATTATCAGGAAAAAATAAACACAGCAGTTGCTCAAGGTCCCACACAAACAAAAACAAGGACTGCAGGCCACTCCACACACAGTGCTGAGCCATTGCTCTTGTTTACTTGTAAGATGTAAAATAAAACATTTTCCAATTATTATTTTTTAATAATTATTCTGAGCTGACAGAGCAATTTTGCAAACTTTTAAGCATGAAAATCAGCCACAAATGTTCACAGTTTTAAGTACGCTCTGTTTTCAGCTCCTCTGGTTCAGCCATTTCCTTTTGGTGTATTCAGTGTGGTAGTGACACGTCAATTTGTCTGCAGGGAATGGCTGCCTATCACTGATGCTGAACATAGGTGGAGGCCAGTCCCACGCTCCTGAGTCACCTGCAGAGCTCAAGGTGCATGAACAAATTACATCTGGTCCCTAAGCATCAAGGACCAGATCCAAAAAACAGAGCTACAACACGTGTCTCTGTATGTGCCTTGGTGCCTGCCATACGAGAGAGCCTGGAGCTAACGGCAGGGAAGCAGATACATCTACTCCGAGAAGCAGAGAGCCCTGCAGAGATAATAGCTCACATCCCAGAAGCTGGGTAGGTGCTTTACATCAGTAATGCTGACACAGGGCAAAAAGCCCAGTTTTCTCCTTGGGGATGAGACCGTACCCTCCCAGCATGGTGCCTGGTTCCCATTTGGCCAGGAATCTGCTGTTCAGGGGCAGGCAGGGCTTGGGGATGGGCTGGTTTCTGTACCCCCTTCACCCTTGCCTCCTTCAGAAGACAGGGAAAACGTGCAGCTGGGGCATAGAATTTTTAAGATAGCAGCATTTGGCCCTGATTCACAGAGCTCCATGCCTTCACTTTAAAAGTGTTAGACTGAACAAGGAGCCATCATAGCTCACCTCCAGGAAAACCCTGAAGTTCTGGGATAGGAGTACAGCTGAAGTCCCTCTTTTCTACAGAATTTAGTTATTTTACTCTGTATTTTCTCATTTTGGATTCCCCTTTTCAGAAAGATGTCTCTTTCCTGCAGAACTGAGCAGTGCCACAGAGGGTGTTCAGAAGAAATAATCATGTCACTGAAATCTTCCATCTTTTGTAACAATTGAATAGTCCCACCCAAAGTGCTGTATTCCCTCTTCTGCCAAATAAGATTTGCTTCTCTTTGTGGAGAACTCTCAGTCCCTCTGTTGGTAAGGCATTCAAGGGAAAAACGACCCTTCTCTTCTTTACAAAACAGCCACGCTTCATAGGAAATATATATATACATATATTTGTTAGATAAAGTAGACAAAACATGAGAAGAAAGAGAAAACCTTTGGCCTAATGGCCAAAGAAGGATCAGATCTGGCAGAGCACAGCAGGCAGATACCAAGTGTCCTTGTGAGACTGAGCCCTGCAACAAGATAAGTGGATGAACGCACTGTTCATCGTTTCTAATCCGACTAAATGTCAGATAAGTACCCTGCTGCACAGCCTGGTCAAGGCAGAAGCACTGGTTAGGCATGCTCCAAAATGGCACTAGATGCCTTAGGAACTTTAATGGCAAAATCTGAAGGACTTGCATGGTCAAAGTCCCTCCAAGGCCATACAGGATCTGAATATGACTTTCAGGGAGCTTAACACTCTAGTCCCTAATTTCATTCCAGTTAATTTTGTCTTGCCTCATTTTCCTCCTTTGTCTGGTGCAAGATGATGCTACACCTGGGATGCAGAGTTTATACAGGGGCACATTCCCCAGCCTTTTCTCACAGGGAGTCTTACTGAAAAGAGGAGGAATCTCTGATAAACCACTTGAGAACCACCTGATAAGGACTTCTTTGGGTCCTTTGAGACAGCTGCCAGCTTTAAAAACAAACAAACAAACATACAATCCAATGAAAATGCATGGGACCAACAGAGTGGACTGGAATGTGGAGCATTAATTTTTCCATTATCAGCCATCAAAGTAAAGGGAAGAAATGGAATAAATTATATGCCTGAAACATTTGTATGGAAACTTTTCCAAGCTAGATAAAAATTCAATTATTTATTACTTCAGGAAATACTCTAACATCAAGCAGTGACCCCTGGCTGGTGTCAATGCTTCCCCAAAAGGATTGCCATTCAGAAAGCCTTATGATTACCACATAAAGTTTAATCAGTGCATTAAAAATAAATTAAAGATTTGCTAATTGTAATGTAATTAGCTTAATATAATTAAATTGCTCAGTGGCTGAGAGTTTTATTGTTATTGTGAGATCTTTTCTCATTTGGGGGGCCTGAAGTTAAGTGGCACAATATTGACAACCGTTTCTTCCCTTCATATTCAGTTTCAGGAATGGGCTGAATTTTTTACCTGAATCTTGCAATTTATCACAATCAGTATCATCACAAATTACAGAAAGCATCCAGTTACATGATAACTTCTAAATGAAGTGTCTGTAACCAGGGCAGTAGCAGCCTCGGCTGTTAATTTGTCATATTTCATAGCCAGCCTGACACCCTGTCCAATTTGCTTGTAAGCTTTATCACAAAGACAGCTATAAGAGCTGCCTCTGACTCTGAGCAGGATGGGGGAGATGGGCAGAAATTCAGCAGCAGCAGCAGCAGCTTTGCTCTTCAGGTTCCCTGCTTTTGCGTACAATCCAGGTGCAAAATAAACACCCCTGTTTCCTGATGATTGTTTTCTCTATTAAAATCTCTCCCTTCGTTTCTCCGCTCCCCCCTTCCTCATTAAGACAACCAATTTTTTTTCTTTAAGACTCCCTGCTGACCATAATTTGATGGTTATCATAATTTATTAGCAGTTAGAGGAGTTATAAGAAATAAGAGGGATAACAGTGCTCAGGGAGCACCATACCTATCTCACACAGGCTTTCAATTTCAATCCAAAGCATGTCCTCCTCTCAAAATGACCTGCAAGTTTTTCCTTTTTGGCAGAAGTTGTGCAGCACTGTAAAAATGGCCATGAATATCCCTTCAGGATATTGGTCTCTCTTCTCCTGTTATCTTCCAGATGCTCTGAGGCCCTCAATCAATTTGCATTGATTTAAGCAACATCATTCATCAATACATATTATCAATCTGATCTGAAGGGAATTGTGTGAAGAGCAGGTCTTCTTTTCTGTTCCTGACATTCCAAACACAACACAAGACACTCCAAAACACAAAAAAAATGGTTTCTAATAGACTAACAAGTGTTAAAAGATGCCTGGACTTACAAGATGCAAGAGACCACATTCTCATTTGTCTAACGTTTTTAAGTCAGGTTGGCCAACTTGGAGTGCAGAGCGAATGTTAACTTGGATGGATTTTGTTGATAGTATTGGATCCAGGAACAATTTTTAAGATCCAGGTCTCAGTGCCTGCAACACCATCCACTTCATACAATATCAGGGTGCAACCAATACCAGCCTGACATCCTTGGGTTTTTCTGCATAATGAAAAGTAAGCCTCTCCTTGAGGCAGGAGATATTATTCTCCCTTCTACACTTGCTCCATCAGGTGAGCCCCAATATCTGCCCTTCTCATCCTGTTGCTGGCTGCCCAGCTGTGCTGTTGGGCTGTGGACTCCACCAGAATACCTAGCAGACAGGCTCTGCAGAGCTCACCTCTCCTGCCTCTAAGTGGTTTTGCAGATCTATCCCCTATTGCACCAGCAACCAGGAGAGAATGAGTAGGAAATTAGCAGAGAGCACTCCGGTTTGTAGAGCTAAGCCTCCAGAGGGGCTATAAAACCTCTCATGCTATCAGGGATCAACAGAGAGCTTGTGGTGCCTGCAGTTAAAAGGAGGAATTTGAGAATGGGGACTGCCCAAGGACACAGAGGCTAAAAGGAGGCAGAAGAATGAGAGGACAGAGAAGAATCAAATAAGGTAGGAATCGGTCAAGAAAAGCCACAACTGCAGAAATGGCAGAAAGACGATAAAAATTTGGAGAAATTTTCAAGTTTGAAGGAGGTTATTTGAACCAAGTGACCATATGTCAGTCTCCTGAGGTTTTGCCTTTCATGTTGAACTGCAAGCCCACTGATTCTGTAGGATGCACTCTTCAGCGCACGGCTACCACTGTGAGTGAGTCATTTGGTACAGTTCCTGTGGCAAGAATCCCAAATGTGTCAGGCCTGGACTAAAAAGCAAGATGGAGAATGAATACACCTGAAGGCACATTTGGCACTTTAATTCTGAGCAGATATCACTTCTAATTATAGCCAGCCTTATGCCAGCTTACTACCGTTCAAGCGCTTGTGGGTTTGCACATCGAGTGCCAGATTTAATCCATTCAAGGTAAAGCGCAAGAGAACCAATTGCATTTTGCATGCCTTCTACCTGAATGATTTGCTTTGTTGTTCCCAATTTGCAGTTTGACTCGAAGATTTGCACCCCTCTGGTTAGTTCTGGTTGGCTTCTCTGCAGCCACAGGGGCATATTTTTCAGCTGAATGAAGCCCAGCTGGCAGGCTCAATTTGCCCCACCAATGAGTCATATCTTTCTCTAATTTCACCTGCATGAGAGAATTGCAGCTTCCTCTCCTAATTCCTTGAGTTCAAATTGCTTCCTGCAAAAAGAAGGTTCAAGCCCACCCCAGCGCATGGAGCCATAACCCTGCTTGCCTGGTGGCAAAGCTGAAGAGACACCCACTAGTGAGCGTTACTTTAATAGTGAGTTTAGTTAGGGGAAGCCTTTCCCAGTCTGAGCCTGTATCAGATTTTGATATAATATGGTGCCTAGTGCTTCACAAGGACCAATGCTCAGCACTCCACAAGGACATCTTGTTTTCCAGCATGATTTAGGGCTTGGAGCAGAGGGAAGGTTTAATACAATCATGCATCAGTTTTCTTTCCAAACAGCACTGTGAAACACAGAACAGAAGGAGGATTGCCTCTTCACCCCATAAATCCACTTAAGCTTGGATTATGAGCCATATTCACCCAATTTTTGCTGGGAGCTTAAGGCAGAATCATGCTTCTGTTTCTCTGAGGGATGCTGGGAAGCTGAGGTGGGATTCAGGAGGCTCCAAACTTCCAGAAGTGCAATGGCCACATTCTTCAATGTGCAGGGGTCAAACAGCATAAGTGTGAAATCAGCCACAGTCTAGGTCTATGTATGGAAATGGATGAAGTGCACAAAGAGCAGGCAGAAGGGTTTGTTTTAATAACTGGTACCTTTCAGAGCATGTGTTTTTTAGCAGCTCTGCCACATTGAGTTGACAAAGAAATAAAAGGGAACACTTCCCCACACACAAATCTATATTGATCCAAATATGGATCTTGTTTCAGTTTAGAGAACAACTAGCACTGATGCTGTCAAACAGACCCATCTGGAATTATTTCAGAAGCTCCATTTTCCACCCTTTTGCACACAGAGAGAAAGAAATGGAGAAAGGAGAGAAAAAAATAGAAAGAGGAAAGGAAAATAAAAGGAAAGGAAAAGTGAAGGGGAAATAAAAGGAAAAAGAAATAGAGCACGGCCAGTGGCAGGCTGTGTGAAACCTCTGCACACATCACCTGCTCTGAGCACTGTCCTTCCGTTACTCATCCCTAATGAGCCGCTTCAGTTGTGCAAGGTAGTTCCTAATTACCTCTCTCCTGGTTTCTCTCATACCCCCTGAGAATGGCCTTTCCAAGAACTTACTTCACATGCACACACCTGGTACTGTGAGATAGGGAGCCTCACCATGGATACCAGCCCCCCATTCCCAGCCCGACCCACGCTCCTGGGATTCGAGCAACTATCTCCAGGATGCTGTAAACTCCAGATGTGCCTTACCTACTGCCTGGAGACACTGCGTGCCAACGCTGCTCACAACTGTTATTCTGCACTCACACACACACACATACAAGAACTGGCTATGCAGATCAAGCTCTGAGAAATGAAATAAAGCAAAATGGTAATCTTAATCTTCCCTTTAATATCCTACGCTGTGCCAGATAAGAGCAGCTGTGCTCACACAATGTGTCCAACTGGACATGATAAATAGCCTGGGAGAAAAGAAAAATACACACAGACACACAAATATATATGTGCACACACACATGCTCTAAGGAATTTAAAATATGTTTGTTCACAGAAGTGGTGGCCTCCAGCTCACAGCTTCCTCAATTAAGAAGAAGGTTTATTAGAAATAAAAATGGCCTGCCAGGGTTGGAATTGTACACAAAATCCTAGAGTAAATATCTGCTTGGGTAGCCTGAAGGGTTAACCTTACCAATGCACAAACACTGACTGGCTCTCCTCCTGTTACAGTGTAAATGCTGATTGGAAGGAAGAGATCATTCTAGGTCAGTATGTCCTTTACATTGTGAATAGCTTGACAGGGGCTAATAAACTCCTCTGCCTATGGCACCAATAATTTATTATATATTCCTGGGTATCACATGCAATTTTTTACATGTATAATTGGTTGGTTTGATTTTAAAGAGGTGAAGCAGGACAATCTGGGTCAAGAAACATGCTTAAGCCAGAGGATGCCAAAGGCTCCACTCTCCTAGTCTTAACCTGTGGTGAAGAATATCCTGGTTGCTGCTCCTTTACCAGGACTTGACATGGCAGCCGGGCATCGCCAAGCGTGGACTGCGGGTCAGCACAGCTGACTTCTTACAGGGATCCAGAGGGTGCATGCATGGCTACCCACTGCAAAGCAATCCCAGCTGATTTGAGGAATTCTTCGTGAACTGACACGATTGTAAAACTAACAGATTTCAAGCTTCTCTCCTGAGTGGTCAGTGCTCTGCAGCCTGCTGCCGAGGCAGCCATGCCCCAGAGCAGCCTGCCTTGCTCCTGCCTCCACCGCACTGCATTTCACACCGATGAGGTAACTCCACTGCAGATGAGGTAACCCTGCGAGCTGCCCACCAGCTAGAAGAGGTTACCATACGATTCCTCATGTGCACACGCAGCACGGTCCCCCCGGACGAGAGCTGACAGCTGCGCTCTGCCGATGCCGAGCTGGTGGCCAGCAGCGGCCCCGGGGAGGCCGTGGCCTGCGCGGCCTTCGCGCCCCAGCGGAAGCTGCCAGGCGCCTGACACGCGTGTGCCACGCACTCGTCACCAACGCGCTCGTCACCAACGCGCTCGGCAACGCTGGCTTCCAACCAGTGTGACAGGGGCCCCTGCTCCTGCGGCGCTCCTGCAGCCAGGTTCGCCATTCGGACGGCTCTTTGTCTTCCCACACCGCGGTTTCTAAACGCATGTGCCTTCTCACGCCCTGGTGAGGCGGTGCATCTCTTCAGAACAACTTCCTCCTGTGGCTGCAGGTGTTAGACCTGGGGGAAATCCCTCCCTCCCTTGCACAGGAGGTGCAGGGGGGAGGAGTGACAAGGGTGCTGCAGCGCAGCAGTGTGGGGCGCTGCCTGGGCAATCCCCAATGGTTTGGTGTGCAAGGACTGCCATTTTGTGTGAGTGCACTTTGCACGGGTGTTGTTCCTAGAAAGTCCCCTAATTTGCAAGCAGCATGAAAGTTACTTTTGTGGTTAGGCACTGTCAATGGTTGCAACCCTCTTCCACCTACAAGTGTAGGTGTCAGAGGATCTGCAGGCCTCTGCTCACCCCACCGGCAAAAAGCTAAACCCAAAGCCCCCAAACCCAACACCTTGTCTTCAGAGTCTGCAATCGTTGCCATTTACAGTCCTTTACTAGCCAAGGAATCCTACTAGCTCTTCTGTGTTAAGTATTCCCAGTGCTGATTCCTACCTGGGCACTGAGCAAAGCAGACCTGTGTGATGAATGCATGAGGAGAAGGAGAAATTCACAATGAAAAGAGAGCAGGACACAGGCTTGTCAACTCCCTAAGCTCAGAGCTCATCCGCACCCTGCTCAGTGCCAGGAGTTCTCAAAGCCTCCTTGTGAATGACAGGACAGCTGGGATCAAATCATACCACAGCTCCCTGTAACTACCACTGTCTCCATGGACTCAACCACAAAAATTGTGTTTGAGAAGTTTGTTTTAATAAACTTCCTCTCAGCAGTGGCAGTTACGGATCTGGAAATCTGTCCTGGGCAGACCTTGACCCAAACTGAATGTGACAAAAGACCCAGAAAGACCCTGACCCATCTAACATGTCATTAGATGCAGGAAAGCAGCTAGGATGAACATCTCCTGTTCCATTCCTAGGTTACAAACCTCAGGTCCCCTGGTCTGTCCAGTCTGGAGGAGGTCTAACCAAGCACTCCTGGTAAGTAAAGCATGCCTGTACCAAGCACCCAAAGGAAGCTGTTTCCCTCTGCCCTGGGGGTGTGAGGATCAAGGAGCTCCTGGCAAGAGGGAAAGGCTTTCCATCACCCTCTGGGGAGTTTATTTTGCCAAAAACGGGAACTACTATGTGCAAGCCCTGGAGGAAGTCATGTGTCTCTTTCCCTTACCTCCCAGAGCAGTTCTTTCACAAGGAACAGGTCAAAACAAATTACTGTTATAATTGGAGCATATGACGGGACACAAATCCATTACTGCTGGAGCTGAGCTCACCTCACTTTGCAACGCTGAGGTCGGGAATCTTCCCTCTACTCTGAGCTCACAAGATGCCAGAGGGACAGACAGATCCCCTGAAGTCCACCCAAAAGGGATTCAAAAAAGCCAGCGGAGAAGTGGGGCCACATCATATTCCCATCCCTCCCAGCCTGGAGAGCCAGCAGGCTCTGCACCAGCAAACCTGTAGCACAGCCCCAAGGAACTGTGCAGTGGGACACGCGCTGGACTCCAGACACCACAGCTAGATTTTTAAAAGACGTGGCTAACTTTATAAGCTCTAGCAGTTGCTGTCATGCATAATGAGATACAGTTAATCATTTCTTTGCCTCATGCTGTAGGTGGATCATCTGCTACAGACGATTTTCCCCTTTTGTAGGGAAAAGCAAGGTTCATCAGGTTTTACACGTCCCTCTCTCAGACTGGGTGCCGGTCACTGTTCAGTGGAACACCAATCCTGGCAGAGTCTGGAAGTCACAACTTCCCTCTGCTTCAAAGGCACCTGTGAACAGCAGATGGCAGGGGCCTAGGGCCTGCCTGCCATGACAGACCCCAGCCCCTTGTCTGCATGCCAGCCACACCCTTCAGATGTGCACTGGTTTAAAAGGCAACACATGGCCACGTCAAGATGGCTTGGGTTCTCCCACACCAGTGTGACCCCTGATGACAGTGTAAATGTCACCATCCAAGCTTGTCATTCCCACTCACAATTTGGGAGACAAGCAGGCATCCTGTGGTCATAGCCATCTCAGAAAGGGTTACAGCCCAGGATGAATTGCCCTTCAAAGGTGCCATAAAGGGTCTCCAAGGTCATTAGCTTGGATTCATCCTCAGAGGAAGCCATGTGTTTGGTCAGACCAGATCCACCCTTTGAACCTGCTTGGCAGCCAGGTTGGCACCCCCAGCACTGCCCATGTGGAACAGGTCCTCAGCCCCAGGGCACAGATCCCAAACCTCTGCTGCCCTGCCTCGGCATGCAACTTGCCCTCTGAAGGCCTGAATACAGGTGCTGTAAGGCAGGCAGGGCATTAATTACAGCAGAACATGATGGAGAACCAGCAGGAAAAGGGTTAAGAGAGCCTGGGCTTGTTGCTATCCAGGAACCCAGGCTACCTCACCTCCCAGGATAACCATCAGCCAGACCTTTCTCAAGCCTTTTTTGGCAGGCTTCGTTGTCAGAAAACCACCTGTTACTTGGGAGAGATTCAAATGCATAATGAATTAAAAAAGCATATTGTGTGTTACTATCTAGCCCCCAGACAGATGTGTTATTTAAGTGTGGGTATGATCTGTGCTGTTAATTTTAAACAACATATGATCAAAGATCATGTCTGGCTTTGTGCTTTGCTTCCTTTCAGGTTCTGGCTTGTGTGCCATGCCAGACAGTTGTGGTTTCTGTCATATGGCAGGAAAAGCTTATTTTACATGCTGCCTAAATTTATATTTTATTGCACATTAAAGCAGCCCACTGGAATTAAGTTATCGCATTGTTTATAATGGTAAGTGAATCGTGGCTGTGGAAAAGAATACCACAAAAAGGGATGTTTTAGAAACACCTACTCCCTACACTCAGGGCTTTCAGCCATTTTAAAGACAGCAGCAGAGTGAAGAGCAAGACTGAAATATATAAACCACATCACTGCTCCTATGGGAAGGCTGGAAACTGTTGGAAATGGCAGTACTGCCAACCAATCAGTCCAGAAGCACCAGTCAGGCCCTTGGCAGGCAGGGAGACATGCTTAACAGATCATGAGATTTTTTAAAAAAATAATACAGTTGAGGTTCTTTTATTTGCTTCTCAGCCTGAGCCTTCAGGCTTTGCTGCCCAACTAGAATAGCTTGACATCTGCCCTGGACGAATAGCTAAGTAAATAAACTGACCAAAATAAGGAAGAGCAGTCCTGTGCAATTGTTCAGCTCCACCTCGTAGGCAATGCATGTTTGAAGACGTCAGGTAAAGGAACAGGAGCTGTGGCACACTCAGAGTGGTAGAGGGGTAAATTTCTTGGTGATGCCTAACTACGCTGCTTTCCAAAAACCCCATACAATTTAGGGCAGATGTAAAGCACAGCAAAAATAGCCATTCTTGCTGATCAAGAATCACTGTGCAGGATAGGGATTTCATCACCAGCATCTGAGGATACAGAGATAATATCAGTTCAGTCTTTCTGGACAAATATATGAAGCGAGGTTCATTGTAAGAGAACTGGAAGTGAGAGTACTGGTTTAACATCAGTAAACAAGGAGCCAGACCCAGCCCTCATCTGCACCAAGGTAAATGCAATGCTGCTGCCATGGCAAGCACAGGGCCAGTGAGCAGCTGCTGCCAGTTGCCCACCTCAGATGTGTTGGGGTTCCAGCCCTCCTTTGACTAACAGAAGGCAAGCAAAGCTTCTGCCAGGCTGCAGACAGCTGCCAGGCTTTGACCACCCTGCTGGGGAGGCAATAATCCTCTGACACACAAGTTACTCAGGTTCCTTACGGGAATCAGTCATCTCTTCTGCCCAGGTGTGCTGGGATTGCTGCTCTGACTAAAGGCTAGGGGCTTTCTGCCCCTTCTCTACCTAGGCCAGGGATTTTGGCCCAGATTTCCTTCCCAGCCTTTTCCTCTGCTAAGAAACTCTTCTTTCTTTGTTGCAGGGTTTCAGCTCTGCCCAGTTCAAGTGCAGAGGAGGCCTCACAGTCCCCCAACACCAGTGTGCTCCCAATCCCACACAGATGCACAAACAGGGCTAGCCACTGGCTGCTACTATCCCTGTGAGAGGCAGGCCAGCCCTTGATCTCAGCTGTCACAGAACTAAATAAAACAAAAAGACATGAACTCTCCCCTTCCAAGGCTGTATTAAGTGTGGCTCCAGCCAGCCTTCAGTCACAGTGCTACTGCTCTCCAACCACTTGGAAGAGATACCACCCATCCTCCCTGCTGGGGGAAAAACATTGCCCTAAAACCTCTCCATGGAGGGGACCCAGAGAGGAGCTATCTGTGATACATCTCTAAAGGCTGTCCCCACCTCTGGGAGCCAGGCTGAAATGCTGCAAGAAGGCACAGAGGTGAAGCAGTGAGCACGAGTTAAAGGGATTGCACTGTACTGCTTTAACATAGAATAATCCTGCTCTGGGACTGCTACTGTTTGAAGACCCGAAAACACCCTCATCCACACACACACACAGTACTGAACAGGAGAGTGTAAGGGGTAAGAAGGGATTGTTTGAGAGATGATACCAGAGCTGAGGAGAGGATTTTAAAGAGCACAAACTCATTTCATATGGCTGAGTGCTGGCGACACTAGGAGAAATTCAATGGATTATGTTGCACCAGAGGTCAGAATATAATTGTCCCTTCTGGCCTTTAAAACCTGTGAATGTATAGAGATTCCTCAGGAATTTGATTCCTGGGGTTTATTTATTTATTTTCTTACCAGCTGCCAGACACAGCATGCTCCTAGACAAATAAGGAGGTGGTAGCTATGGGGTGAGTATATCAGTAGTACTAATCTCTTGTGGGGCTTCCTGGTAGAATATCTATCTGCCTCAGAGGAGACAAGGTTAAGGAATATAAGACAGTTTCATCTTAAAATACTAAGAACCACATTGCTATTTCAGAAGTGACTAGATGTTAGGGAGAACTAAAAAACTTTGATCACAAGCATTCTCCTAAATATTTTTTTAAACAGAACTTTCCCAGCCCCCATATTAAGTAGCTCTCTGTTGTCCTTCCAAAGGGCCAAAGAGCTAAAGATGGGTCCACTAATTGCTGCTTCCCTTTGTCCCTTAGCTCTAGAGATTCCCAACTTCCATATTACTACTTCATCATTTTAATTGTGCAAGAAGCCTTTCACAGAATCAATTAGAATAAAATAATACTAATACAAAAACAAAAGTTATTAGTATCTAGGTAGCACCATTTTTAGAGCAGGTACTTTGTGAAAGACAATTAGGCAACACTTCTGTCTGGACATGCTCATGCTGGACAGCCTCATCCTGTAGACCAGGGACACACCCTGTGACCTGCACTCACACCAAGGACCTGTACCAGGAAAGCAGGTTGCCATCTCCTGAGACATGCACTAAAGAAAGAACAGCAAAGTAAAGGGGGGCTGTTCCAGCTCTGAAACAGGACAAGAAAGCCAAGAAAGT
Source organism: Nicator chloris (assembly GCA_013400495.1). Taxonomy (NCBI): domain Eukaryota; kingdom Metazoa; phylum Chordata; class Aves; order Passeriformes; family Pycnonotidae; genus Nicator; species Nicator chloris. The sequence continues at coordinate 113,777 of WAAE01010727.1, forward strand.
TTAAGGTGACTTACAGCCACTGTTGCCTTCTCCACAACCCTGGTGGTACGCAGGACCCAATCTACTTTATAAGGGATATCCACACACGGAAGCCACTTGGAAACAGCTGACCCTCTGATACTATGCAAAGACATTCAGCAGACCAATTTACCAGTGTCATCCATTTACACCTTTCAACTTAATGATACCTTACAGGGAAGAAAAATTCAAATTAAAAATTGAAGCTATTAATATATCTATGAAAATGGTAAAGGAAAAAGATTAAGACCAATAGCAGGCCACTAACCTTGGCATACTTCTGATTTTGTACCCTTTAAATCACTGTAATACCTTGTTCAAATTCCAGCATAAATAGGATTTTTCTATGAGGGTGTTAGTGCTCCTACTGCATCAAAAGCCGTATTATATTTTACAAGTCCTAGAGCTGAGAATCCTCACTCCCAAAATAGACCTCCTCACCAGATGATATTAACACAGCTGACAAAATAACATTACATTGAAAAATACGTCTGTAGAAAGTAAAACAGAAAAGCAGAAGAACTTTTCTTCTACACCTTTTGGAAGGGTTCTAGGGGCTTGCAAAGTAAGTAGAATGCATATTACAACTTTCTAGCAGAGATACTGTATATTGCAAGGTAACTATGTCCTCTTCCTTCTGCTACCTCTGTCTTCTTGGTGACTACTGACAGGCAGACTCACATATACATAACAAGCATTAGTCAACAACAGGCAGCAGGAGGGAACTGCTCCCAACCACCTAACTGCATTTTTAAATTTCTCTTCTCCCTGCCCTCCATTATATCTGTCTGCCTATCTCTGTGAATGCCTGTTTCCCTGGAAGGGAGGAGGGGACCCAAACAAACCCTGAAGCAATCCTAAATTTCCTTGGAAGGAGGGGGAAAAATCTATTCACTAGAGATCAAACCTTCAGTGAATCATTTTCCACTGCTCTGACATGTCAAATACTCCAGTGATTCACCAGTTATGGAGCTCTGATTCACCTTCAATAAACAGGGCTGATTGCTTCCCAGAAGCACCGGGGTTTGCATCATTCTCGAAAGGCTCCACTTACTCCACGCAGCTTCTTGCCTCTCTGACACACACCAAAGCCACAGCAGCAGCCAGGGCAGTGACAAGGAGCAAGAAATCCAGACTAGTGGTTTTAGATCAAGGGCCCAAGAGGGAAGAGAGTCTTACATAAATAAACAGCAAGAGGAGAAGTTAGGCAGGCCCATGGATCTTCCCTTGTTCCTGTTTAAGTGTGAAAATGGGAAGGACAGAAAATAAGGGACAGGAGGAGTTTGGTATTTATTTGTGGCTCTCACTGGGTTCATGTCCCTGCCAGTACAGGACACAGTTTCTCCAAGAGGGAGCACCAGAAATAGAACTGAGTTACATCTAATGAGCTTTTTGGTGGCATATTCATTAAGCTTGTAGAAAGGGTAAAGAAATGCAGGAAGCTAAGTCTTGGAAAGGCTCCAACTGACCCCTTTGACTCGTTAAAGGAGGGAGTAAAATGAACCATGCCCCAGGGCAATCGTAAAAGGATAAGCAGGAAAGGGTCAATTCATTAAGGCCTGTGGGACCCCAGTGGTCCCTGGCTGGGCAGTGTGGGAATAGGGCCACGGGATGGCTGGGGCATGATGGAGCCCAGCACCGGGGATGTCCACTCGCCCTTGGCATGCTGCGGGAGCCACTGGTGCTTTGTCCTGGCTGAGTCCCAAAAGGCAGCAGTGCGGGGATCTCAGGGACCCTTTGCTCCCTACAATTGCCATGAGTTCCCCGTCCACCACCATCAATAGCTTTCCTGCCTCCATCTCTGGCTTGCAGTGGCCTTCCTGCCTCCTGAAAGGGAGGGGGGAAAGGGGGAAAAGTCACGCAGACCCTCCCAAGCCTTGCAGGGGCAGGGGGAGGGAGGAGGAGGCAAACTCAATTGAGCAGCTTTGCGGGGGGCCTCAGATTTTCTCAAACCAGTCACGCCAGCTGCAGCCCAGCCATGATGAGAAAGGAGAGGAGACAGTGCGGCAACGGCTCCTACGACCCCGAGGGAGGAGGAGGAGGAGGCAGCCCAGGCTGCTAAACTGACACCAGGCAAAAGTTGGCCACGTTTTCCCCCAGCCACGGAGGAATAGCGCAGGCAAGTCAGATGTGACCGTGCTACAGGAGCCAGGAGAAAATAAAAACAAGTGACAGCTGACTCTTGAGGACTTTTGTAGGGGGTGAAGGGGGAAGAGAGGGCGAGGAGGGAGGGAGAGACCTACAAATACTGGGGGAAGGGCAGAGCGCAGCCCAGGAGCCTTCTGCAGCAGCAGATGGAGAGGGAAGCTACCGCTGATTCCTGCAGAGTCAGGGAAGGAGAGAGACAGCATTGCACCGAGGTGATCACATGAATAGGGAATGAAGGCGCAGAACAAAGAAGGGGTTTTGGGGAGAGGGAGCAGGAATTCTTCACAGGACCCTCAGAGCTGGGGCATCCCAGTGCGGTGCCCTGGGGTGCTGCGGTGGGGGCAAACCTGCAGGGGAGCTTGAGCACGGCCAGCGGAGGCTGCTGGAAGACAGAGTCAGTGCGAGCAGAGGAGCCATAGAGGAGACGTTTGTGCACTTACTGCGGGCTGGAGCTCACTAATACCCGACAGAAGAGCTAATTCCTCAGAGCAGGACGCAAGAACATAGTGGAAAGTCTAAATTCCCTTGCTCTGGCCTCCTCTAACCTGCTGCAGGACGAAGCCGCGGAGGCTGTGAATAAGTACTGCCTGTCTTTTTGCTGGTCCTGAGGTCCCCGATGTGCCGGCGATGATTGTTATGACAGTCATTCTCGATGTGATTGGCACCTCCTGGTTAGATCAAGGTCACTGTTAGAACACGTTTTTTCATTAAAATGGCCGAGAGCCTGTCAATGACCACAGGCCGTGGCTAATTAAGGGAGGACCCAACGCCCCCGCAGGAGTCAGCAATCAGGGCTGCTGCTGAGCCACCCACCCTGAAGGAGCCGGCAGAGCGATCCTGCCCCCAGCGCCCTTGCACGCGGGGAGCACATCCCCACCCCCGGCGTGCCGGGCCACCCACCATCCTCACTGCTGCCACACCGGAGCAACAGGATCACCTCCTGTCACACAGCTCACAGGAGCATCCTGGGCACCTGCAGATGGCCCTTGTGCCCAGCTAGGTTATGGATCCTTGAAAGGGGAAAGGCTGGATGACAACTGACTCCTTATAGTGCAATCAGGTGCACATTTGAGGGACAAAGGCCCATAAGCAAGCTTTAGATTTGTGTTGGAGCCCAGGGCATGACAGAAACCCCCATGAACACCCCCATGTACATCTTGGGGGGTTCGGGACCCTTGCTGGGACCCCAGGAGAACACTTGTCTTTCACTTTTGCCCGTGGAGAGGACTTTTAACATTCAGAGAAGAGTTGTAGGTAATGGAGGTTTGATAAAAATGTTAGTTTAGTTTATCACAGGGTGTGAAAATGTAGTTTGGGTTTTTAGGATGGAAGCTGGAAAAGGGACAAGATGGAGGATCTTGGGTGGTACCTGAGCTTCTTCCTTCTTCTTCATAGACTCCATTTTCTGTTGTGTGGTGGCACAGGGTGATTGGATGGAATGGTTTGAGGTAGAAATGTCAATTAGAGAAATGAGTAAGGATAATAGGTACAGAATTGTAAATATCATAGATTTGGGATTTGGATTGGGTCAAATGGCTTCATAAGGCCTTGGGGGTCACTCCCTCAGGGCCATTCCAGCCGTGTTCTCAAAGAGAAAAGACGTTGTAACTGAAGAGTGCGCCACAAAAAGATAAGAAATAATAAACACCTGAACAAGAAGCTGGAAGTCTCTCTCTACTCCTTTCTAACTCTGGCGTGAACTGATCTTGGAAGCGGACAAGCATTCCGAGAGATTTGAAGAAAATCCTTTTACAAAAATGTCTAATTATGACCACAGTGTAATAATAACTAATTCCTGGGACAGTATGAAGTTGTCTCTGTGCAGACCTTAGCAAACATGACACGGTCTTCTTAGGAAAGGACATGATGGGAATGGGTTCACACTTCTGGGATAGATTTTTAGCTCAAACTCCAACACAGGTGGGATGCAAGACACTGACCAAAGAATTTTTTGGTGTCAAACACTGTGGTGAAGCCACACACTGCCAGAGATTCAACACATAATTTGGATAGTACCTCTCCATGGTCTTAGTTTGGCTAAACAGCTTATTAAAAAAAATCAGTTTCTTCTCCAATTAAAAAAAAAAAATTCTTGAAAATTGAGGGAAACAGTTTTATTACAGAGGCTGCTGTGTCTCTTAGTTCTGTATCCCAGCACTTCCATCCATATTCTTTCCCAGAGCTCTCTTATTTATTTTCCCACCACTGAACAATAGTGGAAGAGTTCCTCATCATGGAAGAATGGGCTTCTGGGCTGCCTCCAGATTGCCACAAATATCATCCATTTACTTTTGCTATCAAGACAGTGTCTCCAAACCATTACTGCCTCGTGTTCTCTTGCTGGCAAATTCCTCCCAGTTCAACACCATTTGTACCTTACAGATAGGTTGTGCTAATCTCAAGAGAGCTATGTGAGCCTCTTGCAATGCAGTTCCACACAAGTTTGTTTACTGATGAGCTTTCCCCTATTTTGGCAAAATATTTCCACTTTGTGTCCGTCTCAGAATGAAAAGACATTTTGGAATTATTGTGGCATCCAGGAGTGCCTTCCTTGTTTTGTGTCTGTGGAGGCCCTGCCCAGCTTCCATCTAGAGATGAAAAAGAACCAGTTATTGGAATTTGGCAACAAATAGGTTATAGAATAGGACAAGGGGGAATGGCTTTAAAGTGACAGAGGGGAGGTTTAGATTAGATATTAGGAAAAAAATTCTTCACTGTAAGGGTGATGAAACGCTGGACCAGGGTGTCCAGAAAAGCTGTGGATGCCCCATCCCTGGAAGTGTTCAAGGCCAGGTTGGATAGGGCCTTGAGCAACCTGGTCTAGTGGAAGGTTCTTGTCAGGAGCATTCAAACTAGGCAATCTTTAAAGTCCCTTCCAACCCAAACCATTCTATAATTTTATATAAAGCCTGTTCTATATGATTCTATGGCATCACACATTTCTGGCCTGCTGAATATGGGAAAGAAGTTTGACTTCCTAAACACCATCTCATATACCTTCAACAGGTTTCTGGTAGAGAAAGAAGAGGGAAGCTCAATTCCCCTCCCCCTGCCTCCAATAAACAAATGCTTTTTCAGCCTTCCCTTCAGTTTCTTCCAGCTACTGTGGTTTACAACTTACTTATTAGGCCCTGCACCTGGAGATAGTTTTGTAGAATATCCAGTCCAGTTGGGGCCTGGCCTTGTTGCTTGGCACAAGGTTAATAATGACAACAGTGATGTTTAATTTTGACTGTGATTGTGGGTGAATGGCAAAAGACACAGCAGGGACTTCCTCCCTTGCTCAGGAGATGTGCAATACAACTTTTTAAAGTACGTTTTAAAGACGTTTTTTTAAATTGTTTTGAAAAGAAGGTAAGCCATGTGTAACTCAGTCAGAATCTCACTCTGATCTGTAACTGCCTGATCCAGGCCAGGACTTCAAGAAACCCATTACAGTGACACTAGGCACCTACTGTGAGAGTCAGTCTGGGAGCTAGACAGCTAGGAAAAACTACAGCTTGGGTCTGTGTCCAGCAGCCTAAATAAAAAGTTTCCTTTCCATGCTTTGCATTCATCACAAAAGAGCACTAGCTATCTCTTTTATACAGTAAATATGCACTGCCACAGAAACATATCACATTAAAGTCACACTGGTAAAAGCTCAAGCACAGGACGTTAAAAATGAGGTACTGTAATTATGTTACCTCAGATGAATTTCTCCTTTTTAACGACACATGGTATTCATGCAGAAATGTCAATCCCAAGCATACAAGGAGTGTTTTTTGCTTTCTCCTCTTCCTTGTAAAGCATCATAGAGTTGGGTTTAGAAAAAATTGGTTTGGTATAAATGTATATGTTCATGTATATAAGTGTGTAAGTGTGTGTATAGAATTGTGATTACTTACTTTTCATTGTCCATTTGCACTTTGACGACACTTTATGCTCTTTTCACAAAGGTGTAGATGCTAAAACTGAGATTTTTCTGTTATTCACAGGACTCCAGAGGCTTAGGCTTAAGTAAAGTATCAGATGTTATGGGTTCACAATGAGGTACAAGACTCAGGCCAACACAGTAATATTTTACAAGATAAATGATATAAACTAAGCCAGCAAAGAAAGAAATGCCTTGAGAGCACAACTCACCTGAAATGCCTCTGTGTTACCAGTACTAGGAATTGAACAGCTGCACCTTCTGACTTCAGTATTAACAGTTCTTTTCTAATAGTTTGCTATGCACTCAATCCTTGTGATCCTGTTTAAAAAAGAGAGAAAGAGAGAAAATCGAGCACTGAAGTTCAGCAGTCTCAGAGGGGAATACAGTGGGGAGTAGCAAATTTTGAGCAGTGCTAATTCCCATGCTGCTAATTGGACAGAGGCCATTTCCTGCACGCTAAAGTCAAGCAGGACAGGAGCATATGGGCTTTCACAGAGAGAATTGGGTCTTTGCAATGGAAAAGAAAACACATGCTAAAAAAACACCCTAGAAGCCCCACAGAATATTGGTGATTGCAGAGAAATTACAGGCAAATTACAAACTTAAAAGCTATATGCACAGATGCTGCTCCTATTGCTTCTGGGAGAACAGCGCCTTTGAAAAGATGGTGCTTGTTCCTTGGGGATATGCCATTTTCAGTGCCCACTATTCTCCCTTGGCCCTACTGTTAAAGGGAATAGATTTGTTTTCTTTATTAATTTTTAATTATTTTTCACTTTATCTGCATTTCTTATAGGTTTCAATGGCAGGATGAGATCCTTATTGGTAAGCTTTCCTGAGAGAAGCCAGTGTAGTTCTCATGGGCTGGAGGGTTGCAAGCTCCGTAATGTTGCAGAGGGCACAGACCTGCCCTACAAGGCTGAAAGTCTTAGGACTCCACGTCAGTCAGCCACAGTCAGCTGTGTCCTATTCAGCCACACAAAACATTTATCATCAATGGAAATCATATCAGGACAAGTATCAAACATTACCTCTCTTGTTTAAACATGTTAAATCCAAGCACAGAAGACTTGAAATATTATTTTAGGACAGGCATAAGGAGGTAACACTTCAGGAATGTGACAGAGCTGGGATCCTAGGGGTGAGAGGGATGCTCTAGGAGGATATGCTGACTGGCTCACTTCCCTGTATCTTCCTGCAAAGAAACTGGTGTAGGGCAGGGTCAAAACCAGGGCACTAACAGAGCATCATTCTGATCCATTGTGGCAAGGATGGTGATGGTCCGAAAGAGTTGATTTTCTTCTATTAGCTGCTAATCAAAGATGCCTCTTTTACTTTGTTTGACAGTTTATTCTGCCTACAGCAGTCTCTCCTACACAACACCCTGCCAAAAACAGATGCACAGAAGGTGTTGCGCAGGGACTGAGCATGGAAAATTTCAGCTGCCAGAGTGGGTGGTTTAGAAAGTCAACAGCCACGGAACAGAGAGACACAATGGCTCTCACGATGGAGCCAGTCACAACGGGCAGCACAAACAGCAGCATCCCTATTAGAGGAGTGAACCTGCTGCATCTCCATCCAGCTTCTGCCTGCAGCCACAGCTGCCGGCTGACCGCCTGGTTTAGCTGCTGCTGGGACTCCCTCAGTGGCTGTCACACCTGCTCTGCCCTCCCTTGGAAAGCTGCCAGAGGAGAGAGCAGACAAAGGACGAGCAGCACAGCTGGAGCTGCTGGAAGCGGCACGCTACCCGCGTTGGTTTAGCGCTCGCCCAACACCCCTCTTCCGTAGGAAGCCTCTTTCCTGCCGCTGAGTTCGGCTCTCCAAGCTCCCTCGTGCTTACCCCTTGCCTCGTTTTAAGGCATTACTGCAGAATTCCTTTGTGTTTTTCAGTATTATTATCACTGTTTCTCACTTCGCCGCTGCAGACGGTACGTCTTCATTGCTGGCTGTGCCCACAAAGCCCATTTAGGTGGCTTGCCTTGGTGCCCGCACTTGTTTCAATGGCCCAGGACAGCAGGGCCCTGCTAGAGCTCATGGGCACCAGAGCAGCAGAGAAGGGGTTAATAAAGGGTTTAATACCAAGAGGCCACACAGCAAAGCCCAAGTTAAGGCCAGCTGCACCCCTCCCCCCAGCCTCCATCCTGCTGCAGGAGCCCTGGCAGGGATGCAGCACTCAAGTGCTTCTTTCCCCACTTCCCTCCTGCCCCACTTGTGTGATGTAAAGCAATCCTTTTGTTTCCTCTTTAAGACATTAGCCTCAGGGGCCATTACAGGGAAAAAAAAAAAGGTAGCTGGGGCTCTTTTATCTGAAGAATCCATTAGGAGCAGGGGTCTTTTCCTTCCTGCATGCCCAGGGAGCAGCTCCTGCCTTTGCACTGCTCCAGGGACATCTCGTTGCTCCACCTCCTCCCTGCCCCATGGCCATCTCCTCCCTGTTCCAGGGACATCACATCACTGTTCCAAGGACATCTCACTGCACCATGGCCTCCTCCTTGCAGCTCATGGCCAGTTTCTCATCCCAATCCAAAAATGGGTCAAACAGTGTCACTATGCAGAAAGCATGAGTCTGCTGTTCAGAGCCCCCTAAACTGAAAGGAGAAGGAGGATGTGTTTTTAAATCCACCCCAGTGTAACAGATTGGCTTTCTCTTTGCTGACATTTTGGGTGACTGAAGGGTATTTAGTGCTCTGGCACATCTTTGTGGCTGTAGAAAGCAGAGACTCATTCTTGCTCTGTTTATTCTTGCACCAAAAGCAGCAGGCCCTGTACATTTGCAAGATTCTAGGACCTGAGGCTTTAAACAAAACCCCTGATATAATGATACTCTTAATAAACTTGAAATCACTGAAATAATAATAAAGAAACGAAAAACAAAATGACAGGGGAAGTAATTAGGTAGTGGGGGAGAGGGGTTCTTTTTGAGCATACCCTTTGCACTTCCCCAAATCAGGAATCACAGAACAAACATTTGTGCTGTTCAGTGCATGCCACTGGGACCCACAAGGACCTACCTTAGGCTAATATAAATTGCCTGAGTTCCAGGAAGGCATTAGCAACAGATAGGAGCCTGCTGCAGCCTCACCGGAGACCAAGCAGCCGTGGTCAGCCCAGAGCCAGCCCAACTGGGTGTATTTACCCAGGCTTGGTGCTAACTGCTAATACCATTACGTGGCTTTACCGCAGATAGGAGCTGGCTTGCACGGCAGTGATTCAGAAGACAAGCAGGGCGAGGACACCGAAATAATCCTAGCTAAATACAGTGTTCAGCACAAAAGATGCAGATTAGGGTAGAAAAGGTGCCAGCGTGCCTCGCTCCTGTTGAAGTTGTGAGATATTGGATGCGTTTGAAAGCCCTTACTCAGCACCTGCCTGTATCCATGCAAGGGGAAGCACCTCTGGAAGCCTTCCCCATAGGCACAGTCATGATGGGCACCACCGAATCGTTAAAAAGAGAGGGAATAAATGAGAGCAGCTGCCAGGCCCATGGTGGGAGCATGCGTGTGAGCAGAAATACATGTGAGCCCTCAGCCAGAGCTGGTGTGAGCAGGAGCATTAACATGTCTCCTTGTCAAAGTCATCAGGGAGAGTAATGCCAGTGGGCTGACAGCAGGGGATCACCTCCCCTGGCCCTGCCCTGTCCTGGCCTGCACTGCCCTCCCTTATGGTGGCTTTAGGAGGGAGGTGGAGGGTGAGGGAAGGAGGGAAGGAAGGAAGGAAATACAGGTTTCCCTCTCCAATTTGGTTGCTTTAGAAAATGTGGGGTCGTGGGGAAAGCCATAGGGGGGATTCACACTTTGCTCTTCAAAAAGCAATGGTTATACATGCCTTGAACCCACATGCTCAGGCTCCAACATATTTCAAGTTCACCCAATAGGCCCAGAGAAGAAAAAATAAATGTAGGAGGACTCCAGCCAGGGAGCACACATGGGAAGGCCAGTGTCTCTACTGCTGCCTGTTCTGACAGGTCTCCCTCTGCTGTCTCGTAAACGTCCTCCCCACTCGCCATATGTCACACATACCCTCCCTGGACTCACAATTATGCTGGGCCTCAGCACAGCCAGGGGACAACATCACTTTCCCATCAGTTCAGCGCTGTTGTCGGTGGCTGGGGAGATGAGTGACCCCCAGCTAGTTCTGTCACAGCCAGCGGAGAGTGGGAACAGGGTTGAGTCCAGTTGCTTGAGGCAAGACAAGCAGAAACACAAAGGTAGCAGGAACAGCACTGGTGTGAAAAACATTTAAACATGTATGATACAGCAGAAGCAACCTCCTTTGCTATGACGATCCTACTTCAGCACAGCTAGTGCCACAAAAACAAGTGGAGATGTGTGTTGTCTGTTGGTAGGACAGCACAGGAGCACTGACCTAAGCAGCCCCTCTGGTAGGGCTCAGGCACCAGGATCCACAGCTCAGGTCTGGTGTCCCACTGTGCAAATTCATCACCAAAGTGTCTACACCAATTTAAGCAAATTTACACACAGAGAGGGTCCTACAGCAGGTGTAAATTTTGTATGAGGGTTTTGTGCCGAGGAATAAGATGCAGGAAGGGGGAGGCGGGTGCCTCACAAACACCCCACCTGCAGCAAGAGCCTGGTGGGAAGCGGGCACCAGTGATGTCATGCAGGCTGCAGGACAGACCCTGAGCATGTCCAGTGATGCCTGCGAAGATGTGTTAAAAGCAGCCTGATTTCCAAGCCTAGGCATACCCCTGCGAATTTCCTTCAAGGAAGGAAAGTGACTAGCAAGCCCATTGCTGCCCATTAACGTGACATCCTGGCTGCACACTTCTCAGGGCTGTGCTGCCAGCCCCTCAGCACTTCGGGGTGCCGTGGCTGAGCATGGCTCCACCACTGCCATGAAGTGGGTGTCTGCTGGCATGGCAGAAACTCACCGATCAGCCACAGAGCTACATCTGGTGCTGGAGGAAGCGTAGGTGTCTTGCTCACCCTAGGCTGATATTGCCAGCAGGGCTGGTGAGCAAACAGAGGTTTATTGCCTCCAGTCAGGGAGGATGGCTGCTCAGGCCTGCCCAGCATTGTTCTCAGCCATGTAGGTATGTGCTTCTCGAACCATGCAAGTCAGGCTGATAAGAGCCAGGGAGAACTGCAAGGGGTTTTGAAGAGAGTTAATACAAATAAAACAGGTAATCTTTAGGAGAATTGCAAACAAGGCTTGTCTTTCTTTACCTGGAGAGTTACTGCTGACACTGAGAAACTGTCCTAACAAAGAGCTCCCATAAGACAGTGGAGGGATGTGATGGAAACCCCACCATTTGAGATGTGATTGACTGGACAAAACATTGAAAATATGACGGCTCCGAAGCTGCCAGAAAAATACATCAGAGCTGATCTCATCTATGACAAGTGTATTATGTACTTATGGATGGATCTATACAATACCCCACATCTGACCCGGGGTCACAGGCATAAAACAGTGGGAGTCACTATAAACACACTTACAATTATTTGGGAAATTCTTCTCTTCCTTCCATTCATTAAAGAATACTATTTTGTTTCTCTTTCCACTACTTTACTCACAAAGAATTTGAACCTCAGCAGATTAGGGTTTGCAGAACTTTATGGGGTTTGGAAAAGACTTTAAAAAAAAGCCACTTACTGCAGAAATCTGCTCTGCCAAGATGTGGAGAAAATGTACTCCTTATCCTTGGGAATCGCTCCTATATCTCATTGGTGTGCAAACAATAAACAACAGTAAGGGTGATGTTTCTGACAGTCCTTGCATCCTCATGAGCAGGATTTATGTCGGGTGCCTGTTACACATTGCTGTCACAGTCCTGTTGCTTCATGTGCAATTATACTCGATCTTGGGTAGGTGCACCTGGCATTTTTGCCAAACACTGCTCTGTGCAGAGGCCATATGAAGATGATGCTGTGTGAAGGGATAGAGAACTTTTTTGATCTGCTCCCTGCCCCAGTTACAAGCATTTCCTGGGGCAGAGGCCAGACGTACTGGGAAAAAGAGCTCAGGCAGTCCAGTTAGCCTAGCTGGTGGGCTGGCACACCTTGGCAAACAGAAAATAAGTAACACCCAGTATTTGTTTAACCCAGCGTGTTTTAACCCGTTTGGGTGACAGCTCTGGTGTCTGACCTTTGCTACTCCCTACCCTCATGAGAACATCATGCTCTTTCTGCAGTGGTGTCCTCGGGTGCAAGTGCCCAGGGCTGAGGTGGCCTGAGAGAGGCAGGTGGGCTTTCCTCAGCCCTTCCTTGGCCACTTCACCTTTGCACTCACAGAGGCAGGAAGGTTGTTGCCAGTCCAGTCTCCAGGCACTGCAGCAGCTGGGGCTGGACTGCCTCAACCTAGACTTTATGTCATTCATTTCTCCTCCACTGGGAAATGGCTCTCGGAGGCCTTCGACATCTGCCACGGCTTGCCCAGGCTGCAATGCTGATTATTGGAGCTGGCATGGGTTCAAGAAGGGACTACAATATTTTATTGTACCAGTGCTGGTTTTCTGAAGCCTACCCCGGAGGCTAGGAGGGTGGATGGATAGGGAAGAGGTAGGTGGACATGGTTATTTCTCCATATTTCTGTAGCATGGGCGGGGCTCCCGTTCCCAAAGGTGTTGCAGCCAAAGCACCAGTCTCCAGTGGGAAGGGCATTTTGCTTGCACTTGGCAAGTGGCTGTGTGAGGGGAACACGTCACTATGAAGGGGGGAGAGGATGCTTTCCTTGGCTTGGCTGGGGAGGGCTGGAGGCAGGACTGGGGAGAAATCCTCCTGACAAGCCGAAAAGTAGGCAAGGGAGGGAGGTAGGAAAACCAGGAAAGTTCAAACAGGAAGGCAACATCAACAGACAAGCAGCATAACAGAGGTCACCTGTTGGAAAAGCTCCAGGAAAGTTCCCACTTATTCAGAGAGTCAAGAATGTGTTGAGTCAAAGTCTATTAGGAAATTAATCTTGTGGGCTGAGTGGGAGGTACCTGCCTCCATCTTACCCTCAAAAATACTTTGGATAGTGTCTCATAGCTACTGCTCTGAAAGGCCAAGAAACCCATTGCAAATTGCAGTATGATCCCCAGGACAGCATTGCCCTCAGCCAGGAGTGATTTGTCAGCTTGGGGACAGAGAAGGGTGGAAACAGGAGCCACGGACTCCTCCCTAATTCAAGAAGGGAGATTTTTCCCAGCAGGATCTTGACAAGCCCAGCAAACGACCCAACAGCACACCACTGAGGCCGTGTCAGTCTGCAGTCTCCCATCCCACACTCACACACCTTGGGAACAGAGCTCTCATCTTTTGTGGGTGTCTTCTCAGCCCTGACCAGGTAAAACCTGAGGGACACGTGAGGTGGACCTCTAAAGTCCATTGCTGGGAGGAAAGCGGCTGCATCCATGAGACGGAGAAGGAAGGCTGGGGCTATAACAGCTCACCCCATGAACATCACTGCAAACACCACACCAGAGGATCAAGGTCTCCATTAAATGACTTCCCAAGGCTTTACAGCTCAGCTATAAAACTGTGTTCTGGGACAAAAGTTGGCAGCGTGGGAACAAAGTTGTGGTATTATTTTTCCTCTGCAAATTTGCCTCAGCTATTTCTCAGCCCGCACCCTGCTCAAGAACTGAGCTGGAGTGATTACATTTGAGCACTGCATGGCCAAAAAAACCTACATGAGCAAGGAGAAGTAGAGAAGAATCCAGTGCAGGATTGGCATCACCAAGCTGTCTGTGCCTCTGGGATTGCTCTGTACTGAAAGAAGACAATAAATAACAGTGACTGATGGCGGTAGCAGCGGTCCCTGTGCACAAGGCTCTGTGGAGGATGCCAGCGGGATCTGCAGGCACCGGGTCCTGCAGGCAGGATGGTGGCGTGGGGTGCCCAGGTGGTGCCCAGCCCACACTCTGTGGGCAGGCACTACCGCCTCCCACAGAAGCAAATTAATGCCTCCCCTCCCTCCCTGCTTCCCACCCGCTCCTCGCACCACCTCAGTGGCCACCGGGGAGGGAGCCCGGGGGGCGCCCGGTGGTGCAGGGACACAGGTGCCTGTCACCTGCTCCCGGCGCCAGCTGGGGTAGAGGAGGATGGGGCCAGCAGCCTGGTCTCCCTCATCCCCCGGTTTTCCTGCCTGACTGGGGGAGGGTCTGGACCCTGCAAGAGGGGAAGTCGGCTTCTAAAATCCACAGTCATTTGCAAGCCGTATCGGGTGGAGTATTTGAAATTGCTTGAAATCGGTTTTTTAAAATAAGGAAGAAGGAAAGGAAGCAGAGCTGCAGTGTTCCAGACGGAAGCAACAGGACAGCAGCCTCAGGTTCAGCGAACTGCACTGGCCAGAAGACAGATCAACCTGCCAAGGCCACATGGTGACATCACCACTGCCCCCTCTGACATCTCCTGGGCTGCAGGGTCCCCAGTGCCCCCAAAGCTGTGTCACTTCAGGCAGTGCCCCAGGACAGGGGCAAGCAGGGCTTCCTGTCCTTGTAATCCATGGTGGGCTTGCAAATCAACACCTCACTGGCACCTCCCCCAGCCTCCTGCTTCTCCATGTCCAACTTCAGCTCCTTTCCCTTGAAATCGAGTTAAGGGAGGCCTGGGCTTTTCCTTTTTCACAGATGAGGCGGAGGGTGCTGGGGGGGAGGGGCTGCTATAATTGGATCACTCACTGTGTGACTAATCACAGTGCTGGTAACCACAGTGACTGTGGTTTTAACCTTACTTGGTCATTCCCAAGCCACCGGATGACCCAGCCATCTGCAGCAGGGCAGGCAGCCGTGGCGTGGGACCGGGGCACACACCCCACACCCTCACTGCCAGCCTGTGCCTGGGTGGGGCAGGGGCCGTGGGACATCGGCACTAGTCCTTCTGCCATCTCTGTGCTGGTGGCCTTTTGGACAGGTGTGGGTGGTTTGGGAGCGTGGCCACAGAGCAGGCAGGACCAGGAGCTTGTGGTGGGGATGGGCTTCAACCAAAACATCCAGCTCCAGATCTGAAACTGGGGTGTTCCCCAGAGGAAGGGCTCAGGCTTGGCCCAGGGACAAACCCATAGCTCTGCACCTCTGTGTCTGGATGTGACTGGTGACATCCGTGCTTGCTGCAGAGGTGGCATCTGACTGCCCTCAACTTGCCCTGATGCAGCTATTTCTGGCAAGGGAGAAACAGCTAGATTATGGATGGTAGATCAGATTAAGTTTTGATTCTTATTCATTTGAGTAAGAACAATCCTTAAAAGCCATTATTAACCTCTTTACCTTTAATTACCCAGGCAATTGCTGGGCATCCTGGCAGTTCTGCTTTTACCAGGCGACCTGGTGAACCTGCATACGGATAGGGGCAGCACTGCGTGGGGTGCCACTGTTTGTTGGGAAGCAGAGCTGCAGCGAGGTGTGTCAGGGCACTCACCTTTCTCTGTAACAAATACAGGGTAGCAAGGTGAGGCCAGGGCACCCCCACCTGCCCCGTGCAAACACAGCCACATGGGAGAGCCGGGGGCTGCTGCCACTGTCGCTCCTTTTGAGCCCCGTGTTCAGTTTTCTCCAAAGGAGGACGGAAGGAAGCAACAAATGGGAAGGAAGCGGGCCTGCTTGTGAAATCCAAAACCGGATCGGTAAGAAAAACATCATAAATTATGGATCCTCTGGAGCCGCCGGCAGCCTGTCACTGTGCATGATCTGTCTCCATTGTACTTTTCTGTGTGGGTGAAACTGTTGCAAACTAACACAGGGCGAGCTTCTTCTGCCGAGGATCGCTGCCCACTGCTGGAAGAGCCCTCTGCCTCCCAGCACAAACAGGCCATTGCAAACCAAATGTTTCGTGTAACCGATAGCGGCCCCAGCGGATAGGCAAGCCCTTGAAGAGGGTGAAGGGGAATGAGGCTTTCAGCTGATCCTGCTCACTGGAGCTTAGCACCGGTGGACGCGCCAGCTGCAAGGACGGGGACGAGCAGCCTGGGCCAGCACAAGGCTGCCCATTGTTCCCCAATACGCTGCTGGAAAAGACAACCGGATTAGGGGAGACGAGAGGCAGCGCTGCAGTGCAGGACATCCGTGCTGCGGAGCTGGGCTGTGTCCCGACCCGCAGCCCCGGTTCCCAGGGGCGGTGTGGGGGGCACGCGGGGAGCATCCAGTGTATGGCCCTCCCAGAGCAGCAGGGGTTATGGGTTGTGGGGAGGGGGATTTTCAGCCCCTCAGCTGCACCAGCCTGTCTCGGATACCAGATGCAAGCGGGCAGGAGGAGGAGGGGAACGGGAGCAGAGAACGAACTCAAGGTCAAATAGCGAGGGGAGGGGAAGGAAGAGGACGTGGCGGGGAGGGGAGGAAGGGTGTCCCCCACGCGGGTGGAGAATCGCTCTTTATCCACCCTCCTTCCCCCCTTTCCACACGCCAACCACAGAGGCAGCCTCTCGTCAGGATATTTATGAACGCACGCACAAATGGGAGGCTGAGGGGACGCAAAAAAAAAAAAAAAAAAAAAAACAAAACCCAAAAAACCAAACAAACAAAAAGAAAAACCACCACCACCAAACTATCAACAACCACCCAACCCTATTTTGTTCATTCTCTTTCTTCAAAGAGCAGATGTGCTGTGGCCTGCAAACCGAGAAGGACACTCCCTTGCTGTTAGCTAATTTAGGCTGACATGTTAGGGTTTTGTGGTTCGAAACAAGAAGTTTAGTAATCAGCCACTAACATTAACCAACACCTCTCACACAACCGCCCGCACTGGGCTTAAGCATCCTTATACGTAATGGGGAGGGGAAAAAAATATTCTTTTTTTTTTTCCTTTTGCATAAGACAGTGCTGCGGTGCTGCTGGCAAGTGCCTGGCCACAGGAGCTGATCCAGCAACCCGTTCTCACGGAAGCCCAAAGAGCAGCAGCGGCAAGGAAAAGGCTGTCGCATCACCCTGGTGCTCACCAAATGTGTGCCACCCCCACACAATCAAAGATATAAGTATTTCTAGCAGGTTTATATAATTTTAAGGGGTCTTGTCTCTCCTTTTAATCCACTTTCCTGCTTATTTTCTCTGTTTCTGGCCATGGTTCAACAGCTCATCAGAAGGTGGGCTAGTCCTTCATTGAAGATTCAAATGCTCTTGTCTGCCAAATTGACCTGCTGTTATTCCCCCCTTTCAGCTACTGTAACCAACACTGCACAAACAATGAATTATGAGATTAGAGTTACAGAAAAATGGCCTCATTCTGCAGATGTTGTGTCTGGAACCGGCTGCTGCGGACTTGTGTCTGTTGTGTCATCTTCCTCGCTTCCCTCCCCTCCTCCTCCTCCTCACAGTCCCACCTTCACCAGGTGATGGTGCGCACCAGGGACCCTGTTATGCAAAGGGTTAATTAGCATCTTCCAATTCTGATACACCCCCCTTCCAAAAAAGGAGGAAAAAGAGGGAAAAGGAGTGAGGGAGAAAAACATCATCGATAAGAGAATAGCCATTGTACAGGCAGACAAGCAAATAACTGGACTGGAACTTAAAAAGCCATAGCAGAGTTATTTTAAGAGATATTGGAGTTTCATACGGGAGCTGCATGGTGGGGACAGCACAACACAGGGAGGGCACACAGGGTTCCTTTGTTGTGTGACTGTGTTTTGGGAGAGGCAGGGCGTGTACATGTGCATGTGTGTGTGTGTGAGAGAGTGGACCTGTGTGTGTGGGTGTCACATGTGTGTGGGGGGGTGTCACACGCGTGTGCTGGAGCTGGCACGCTGCCGTCGGTGGCTCGGCATCGCAGCACCCGGTACCTGTGGACTGAAAGCCCCACACCACGGCAGCATCAGAATACAGCCCTGCAGCCTCCAAAGTTCATTTGCTACCTGAGGAGTTTCAGGGTGCTCTGGTTGGGTTTTGGGAATTTTTTTTTTTCCCACAGGGGATCCAAATTTTCAGGTTAAAAAATGGTGCTTTAAAGGACCTTTGGGGACAAGAAAATAAAACAAACACCTTAAACTACCAATGCTGCTGAGAGTTTTGCTGTTGACTACAGTCGGGAAAGGAATTTGCCCAGGAAGCCAGTGACTGATGTGGATTGAGCCTGGCAGATACACTTCATCATTCTTCTTTTTCCCACTATGCAAGGATTACACAGCTCAGTAATTATATCTTATGTGCAACTTTTAATGCACATTAGGGAGTGATGAATGGAAATAAAAGCTTCCTGCATGCTGAAGGACCAAAGTTATGCTCTTGGTTAGTGGTGGGACAGCTTTGTTTCAAAGTCAGTTGGAGCTATTTGACAATTTCATCATATTTTTGGGGAGTAACTTTGACAAATAAAACAAAAATTCACCAGCATTTCATTTGGAGTTTTCAAATGAAAGTATCTACAGTTTTCGAAATGAGAACAATTCAATTCTGTGTTTTAAAATTATGTTTAACTTTGGAAATTATGTTTAAGGACTTTACAAGACAGAACGAAATGATCTTTGAAGTAAAATTAATCTTTACATATTTCCTGTGTTGCTGAGCATTTTTTTCCAGTTCAATTAAACCTTGTTGTTGTTAAATTTATGTGAGACAGAGGAATGGGTGCCCCAGCCCACCTGGCTCTCTCCTTCAAAGCAGAAGGAGGTGCCATTGCAGGGGAAGGTAGTTGTCCACATGGTGACAATAACTCTGAGTTCATCAGGATGCAGCCAGGTATATGTAAGAAATCACAGGTCAGGCACGGTGAAAGTGGAATGAGTGCAGTGCTGGCCAGGAGAAGGAGGAGGGCCACCAAACCTCTCCCTCCTCCACTGCTCACTACCCAGCCTGGGTGTCCCAGCCCGCATGGAACAACCCCTCTGCCTCTCCAGAAAGAGCCTGGAGGTCATCTTGCACCAGGAAGCTGTGAGTTTCTGCACTGAAGAGCAGATGGCTCCTTGCCCCAAAGCAGGGCAGTCCCATGTCCTCCAGAGAAGACACAAGTGTCTCTCTGAGTTGCCTCGGGTTGCATCCATCCTTCCGCTGCCCCCCACGGGCACCCTCTCCGGCACGCTGTGGTGCTGCTGTGTGCCTTTTTAGTGACTGGGACTGCAGTGGCACTCCAGAGGATGAGAAAGCACAAGACGGGGACAGGAAAGCGGCTGCGAGAAGAAGCCCCATGGAGATGCTGCATCTGCTCCATCTCTTTCTTTTCTGCTGGTATTTTAATCTCTCAGCTAAAATGAACAGCAAGTTGCAGGATTTGGCTTGATCTTTTGTGTTTTCTGCAGATTTCTCAGCCTGTCATCGCATCCTGTTGTGCTCCAGGCAATGTGTACTTCTGGGCTTTGTTTGACACCAGGCTGCATAGGCTGGAGCTATAGGTAGGCTCCAGTACATTAAAAATAGGTAGTGTTCCTTGAGGAGAAACACACTTCTCTGAGAAGCTGCAGTCCTGTTAGGCAGCAGGTTCAAGATCCTCTTCTCCCTGTGTCTCTGATCTCAACTTCTCAACAGCATCAGTTCTCTTTCCACCCAATGCTTTTGCCCATTGTTTTTATTTTCATTTTTTAAAGGCAAACTCATATTGACATTCTTATCCCAGTCCTGTGCTGGTAAGACAGGTTATAAGCATCAGCCTCACTATTAGCAAATTCAACTAATAATATGACAAAGCAACATTTGATAAACACCAGTTATTAAGACCCAACAGTGACAGAAAAGGACATTAGATTCCAGCAGCCTGAGGTCCTTATTCCCTCTTTAGTTCCTTTGTCTGTATTCACAGCAAGTGTTTTTTCCTGTGCCATTGAGAGGTTTTGTATCCTCCAGTCCATTTGCCCTGGACATTTCAGTAGAGCTTAAGCTTATGTATTTCAGTGGAGTTTGAAATGATGCTCAGAGGCAGCCCAGGAGGAAAAGATGGGGAGAAAAAAAATTAGAAAGATGCTGAATATGTTCACAGTTGTGTGGTAGCGACTCCCCAGCCCATTAATCTGGTATTGCCACGTCCATGCAGAAAGAATTATGTCCGTTTTCTTGGAATTTGGATTGTTCCACAGGGATTTATGAGGTTGTGCTATGGCTGAACAAAATCTATTTGGTTTCCTTTGGAATATTCAGGTTAAATGGTTGCATTTGGTTAAGCCCCTCTGTAAGAATCAAAAAGAAGGCTGGATTTCTGGTTGCATTCCTGCTTTCTTCCCTCCCCCACCCCTTCAGACAACAAGTCGCTCATGAGGAAAGCTCGAGCAAGAAAACCTATAATTAATTTGAGAAAGTTGCAGGGAACGATAAAAAGGTCTAGTAATGGAAATTGCATTAACTTGAGTGCTCAAATCCACTATTAATCGCAATCCCCATGCTAAGAAGCCACCATTTGGTGCTACCGTGCTCTCAGCAATACCCGCTGATAGGTCGGAGGGGTCACTCCCAGCAAGGGGACCGTTGTGGTCACACGTGTTTTGGCTGGATGGTGCCAGGACTGCCGTGCTGTCATCTGGCCTCCGTCTGCTTTGTGCTGTAGCCATTTTCCTTCATTCAGGTAATATATGAGCATTCAGGCACCTGGCAGCATCCATTGCACCATTTTAATCTTTTTTTTTTTTAATCTGCATTTGAGTTACAGCTTTAACCTTTGCAGCAGCACCTTTTTTAACCCTTTTCAGGATCACCCCATGGCTCGCACGTGGCATCTCTGCTACTTGGTATTCTCTTTGTTGTTACCCATATGCATTTTAATCTCTCACTGCTCATGTTGTCCTTATATAGATGCCATACCAAACTCCTCCCCATCAGCTGTAGCAGTGAACACCTGTTCTCACATCATTAACTTTATGTGCTTAAATTCTTCAAGAATATCACTCCTGTCCTGTAGCACTGCTGCGTGTTGGACTCTGATGGATCATCTGTAAAATCTGCAAAATAGCTTCAAGGATGTAATACGAAGGATTTTCCATCCAGAATCACTTGCTGCTTCCCAAACATCCCATTTTAATTTGTAATATATATGCTTGTCTGTTTGAGAATAAGTTTATTAAGCATCTGGGGTTAAAAAGAAAAAGTTCCAATTTACCCATCCATTATTCTTCCAGCTCAACTGGTGGTAAATCAACAGCCTTAATAAAGTGTAGCATTTTCCAAATGAACAAAAACCACTTCAGGTCTCCTGGAGGACAGCACAAGAGTCCTTCTGAATCTCCATACAGCCAGCATCAACTTCATCACCTTCAAGGCTCCGATGTGCAGCCTGGTGCTTGCTGTCCTTCATCCGACATATCTGCTTCCCGTCAGCAGCAGTATCACAGATCCTGGGGCCAGCCCCCTCCTTCCCTCCCTCCCTCCCCTTCCCCGAGCCTTCCCCGAGCCTTCCCCAGGAAAAAAAAAGTGGGCTCTCTCCACGTGATGGGAGCAGCTGCACTCCTGCTCAGCCCCCCCTCGCTCCCCCTTGTGTTGCAGCTGCAGCCCATCCTGCCTACAAAGGACGAGGAGCTAACTTTTTGTGGCATATGCTGTTACAGTCAGCTCTGCTGCATCTTTTGTCTGGATTTGTTGTCTTCAAAATCTCTGAAGCCCCTTTGCTTTCTCAGCATTCACTGAGCCTGAGCATTCAGCCAGCACACGCATTAGTATTTTGTCTTTGTAAGCACTCGTGGCTGCTGTGAATGCGGACGGGAGTTGTTAGATGTGAGACATCCTGGCACCCTCTTCCCTTCTCTCCCATCAGTAACTGGTGCTTCCTGCTACAGAGAACTGATTCAGCCAGCCACCTGCTTGACATCAAACCATCCCATCCCATCCCATCCCATCCCATCCCATCCCATCCCCAGGTCATCACCAGAGGCTTGCACCTTCACCTTTGCTGTGCTGGGGTCCCTGTTCAGCCCTCCAGAACGATGTGATGATTAGTGACCTGAGACCCGTCCCAGCATTTCCCTGAGCTTTGCCTTTGCAGTGTTGCAAACACTCCAAGGTTTCCAAGAGCAAACCTTTTTCCTCTCCGTCTGTCTGCAATGCTCCCCAAAAGGTTTAGGAAGACTTCCTCAAGAATTATTTAGGAATGACAGATGTGCCTTCTTCACGGCCTGATGTGCAGGGAGGTTTGCCCATGATGTAAAGGTCACCTTTACAAAGAGGGGTGGTGCTGGAAGCCCTCTGTCGTGTTCAACAACCTATGTGCCTCCCAGCGTTTTGGGCATGTGGGTGTCACGGCACTCACCAGGAGCTCTGAAAGCGGCATGCCACCTGGGTTGTGCACACAGGGGCTTTTGGAAAGCTTCCACAGCCACCAAACGCACTGTGACTTCTGGTGAGAGTATCTGTAAATGTGATCCCAAATTCTCTATGCTCTCAAGTGTTTTTTAGAGTACGGAGAAAAATATTGTCCTTTTCTAAACTTCTGCAGTATTCCAAAATGCAACTCTTGCTTTTCTCAGATCTGTCTTTAAAGCCAGAGGGGGTGGGAAGGCTTCCTTACACCCACAGACAAATGTGGCTCATGCGTAGGAAAAGAGAGACTTTACAAAATAACACCAAAACACCTCATGTGGTGTTGTCACATATGAGAATACAAACACAGCTTTGGTGCAAAACTGTTTTATGCCAGGGAGTCTGGAAGTAGCTGGTGTAGATAAATGAGTTTCAGAGGTGGTTAAGTATGTGCATATTAGGTGAGAAGTCTTATGCTCAGGAGAGCCTTACGGCACTGAGTTACACACCTTAGCAGCTGCAAAAGTCAAGAATGTGCATTTAAAAACAGGAATTGGAGGAAATGATTTCTTTTCCTTCAGCATGCATGGAGAAAATGAAACATTTTTCACACTAACTTTTAGTGATGCCTCGTTTATTCTGCATACTCTGTGCATAATACCAGTCTTATTAACCTCTGCCTCCTGCACTCACCCATCAAGTACAATAAAATGGCTCCTCTGATGTCCTTGGTCTGCAGGGAGTTTCCAGAAATGGCATCTGTGCTGACATTGAAATAATCTGCAGTCTGAGGCAAGTATGCAAGTTATTGACGAGGCTGCCTGGCAGTGTCGGTCAGCTCTGTGAACTGCTCTGTTCTTGTTTACTTAAAATCCTTTTCCTTCCTCTCTTTATTTGAGAACACAGTATGGCATGCCACAATGCTATCTCTTAGCAGTCCCACACACAGAAGGGCTGGCTGGGGACCATGGCCCGATATTCATGGTGTCACAGAGGATTCATTGCTCTCTGCTCCTCCAGCAGAAGCTGTGGGCTTTCACTGCCTCTGAAAATCCAGTTTCTGCTCTTGGTCTCCTGGCATCGGTCCCACAGCAGGGTCACAGTGAGAGCAGATTATACCCACCACATGACAGGAGTCAATTCCTACTGACTCCAGGTAGCCGGCGCTGCCACCGTTTCAATCAGTGCACTGGTAATTAAAAATTGGTCAAGATCCAGCCACTTCCACCTGATACACTGGGCAAAAGCGTCTGGATGAGATGGACGAAGGGGTCCCGAGGCACAGATGGCTTTTCACAGGTCCCGCACAGCCTCCACGGGGAGCTGGAGCCCTGTGGAGGCTCTGCACAGCTCAGCCCGTCTCTTCCAGCAGCCTGCAGGGCAGGAATGAACCCAAAAAAATGCACACTGGGGACTGCACCACAGTCATGGACTGTCATGCACACATGCATGGACTAGAGCAGAGCAGGACACAAGCAGGCACATAGGCAGCAGCAAAAAGTCATGGGGCTGAATTTGGGCATCCTTCAGTTGTTACAGACCACAGGAAGTACAGCTCTATCTCATAGCAACACCCTGCACTTTTCAGTGCAACAATAAACATGTATTTATACAAAGGCATCAGCATGAGACTTCTCTCTGATAGCACTTGTAGCCTGCTATGGCTGAGAAATACAGAGCATAAACATCATTAGCAAGCCATGGTATCTGGCCTCTCAGCACACCCCTGACTGCTCCCCAGTTATGCCTTACAGAAAGAGGTACAAAACCAGAACAGGGAGCCACTGCTGCCCACACCCCGTACAGCCACTTCCAGCCTGTCAAAAACCACAGCTCAGTCACAGCATATTGAGATAAACCTGGTGCTCCAGCTTTGAATCTTTGATCTTCAGCTGGTTCACGAAGAGAAAATGAAGAAAAAGGTTAATCACAAACAGCTGGTGGAGAAGTTGCTGGTCAGCTAGGAAAATGGCAGATTCCCCTGTAACTATGTACCTCCCAGAACAGGAGCTTTCACCAGAAAGCAGTTGCCTCCCCATTGCAGGAAATGGCTGCTTGACAGATATTTCCAGAGAGAAAAGCAGATTAAACTAATTTTCAATTTAACTTGAGCATTGACTCATTAGGGATACCAAGGAAGGATATTCCTTGGTAGGAGCTCACAGCTCTAGTGGGTGTTTGTAACACGTGCTGCGTGATTTTTCCAGCTAAGCTGCAATTTCAGTTTCTACCCTGAGGGTTACACCCAGAGAAGTTAAAAGGGATGCTGAAATGTCTCTAACTACTGAATGTCTGTGTTTCCCCTGCATCTCTTCCTTTTTTTGCTTAGGCTCATACATCTCTGGGTAGACACAGCAGCCTGGGCCTCACTGCTCCCTCCACTAGCTCTTGGCTCAGCCAGCCTGGCCAAACCTGTGCTGGGTGGCATGCCAGTGCTGTCTTCTTTACCATGAAACCTTTCCCCAGTGCCTGTGCCTCTTCTCCATTATATCCTTTTGGGGAAATGGTGACAACTGGAGCTTAGTGGCCTTGCAAGAGAAGTGAGGGTCACCCTCGGTCCCAACACGGTGCCCAGCTGCCGGCATTGGCTGGTCCACTGCTCCATGAGACCTCGGGCTGGCTGCACAGGACACTCACCAGGGAGGTTTTGGTAGCACTGCCTCATTTCCCACCAGGCCACTCAGTCAGTACTGGAGGTTGAGGCTATCATGGAGGAGAGGGGGCAAAGCTGGTCTCTGCTCACTCCGGTGCTCACTAAAAATCCTGTAATGAGGAGAAAACCTGGGCTTTGCACCAGGCTCAGGCCTTTCCCGCTTCCGTCTCAGTTTGCCACTGAGATAGGCAGCACTGGGTGAAACAAAGAGCGAGCAAGAGCAGCTGCGGGAAGATTTCCAGAGAATAAATATTTCTATTATTTCCCAGCCTGACTGGAAGCATTCATGGGCTGTGAGGAGATGGTTACTCCCTCCACTGCCTCACTTATCTCAGCCGCTCTAGGTGGTGGCTGCAGCAAATGGCACGCTTGCGAGATAACAGCGGCTTTAAAGGGCTGCTGCCTCGCTGGGAAAGAGAGATGCTGACTCAGCTGCTGGAAAAAATCAAGCAAAACATGGAAAAGGCATAAAAGTTTGTTCGCAGCCTGAAGAGGAGAAAATAAGGGAGGGATTCTGAGAATAGGAAGACGCTGAATTCAGGGTGCATCCGCTGGCAAGGGGAGGGGGGAGGCCGGGCCAGCCAACAATGGAGCATAACAAAACAACACAAAGGCAGGAAATGCACAAGTTCAGGTTCACACCAAAGTTCAGGTTCACACAGTGTAGCTGTGGCCACTGCACCCCACAACATGGCTGTGCTCACCTGGGGTTTTGGGACGTCTGTCCCCACACAATCAAGTGGTGTTGTTTCTGGTTTTGTTCTAAATAAACATGTAACACCTAGTAAGAGGGCTGTGGAGGTAAGCTGGTGCTGTGAATGGCACAGCATACAAAGTACCTACACAAAGATGGTTTTATAGTACACTGGAGAAGCAGAGTATTTTATTCAAAGACAAAAATGATTAAAATGTCAAAACAGTGGATGTCCCCTGTGACTTCTGCTTTCTGAAGATTTGTTAACTCACTAGACAAGTTTTGCAGTCCAGCTACTTTAGCTTTGATGAAATAACCAGACTATTGTAAAAGGTGAAATCTACAGTATTGTGCATATTCGATGGTCATATTTCTATGAGCGTTTAGGGAGGTACATTAAGTACCAAAGCAGGGACATATCAGCAGTTAATTTTCACTCACTAATAATTGTGTGGGGGGGGTTGCTATAACATTCCTAGTAAATAATGTTTACAGAGGCCTCTTAACCAGAGTGTCTTCACAGTTTTATTTCCATTGCAGAAACCAACATCTCTGGATGCTGAGCAAGGCAGCAGAGAAATGGCTGTCGGCATAAGGGACAACTTGGTTAGCAGGTGTACTTAGAATTTTATTAAAGATAAAATGGTTGATGTAGACTTCCAAACAAAACACATATGGGAACTGAACTCATCTGTGTGGCTGGGGGCTGAACTTTGAACAAGAGCCCTTGGCCCTTCAGCACAGTGACAGTGGTTCCCAGGGCCTCTGGGCTTTGTGACACCTCTCCAGTCAGCAGCGAGGAAAGGACGCTGGATGCCCTCAGCCCCCCGGGAGCCCCTCCTGCAGACTGGCATCACCCTTGCTGCCGGAGAGGTGGATTACAGCTCCCAGAGACGGAGCAGGGAAGGGCTGGTTTCCATCCCGGGGCTTCTCTGTGTCCTTTTGGAGGTGCCGCTGCCAGTTTTTGGGGCCGCATGCAGCTCGCAGCTGAGCCCCCCCGCCCGGCTTTGCTGCTGCCAGAGCAGCTGAGCTCATTAGCATGTAAAGGAAACGAAAGCGCAGCTCCCGCTCTGCTTTGGGTGCAAACCAGGGGACACAGATCCCTCGCATCTCAGATCCCCGCAGGAAAGCAGGAAGCTGTAACCATTTCTGCTGGGGCGGCACCGTTTGCCGAAGAGACCCTGGCAATGGAGAGATGCTTTGCTCCCATGTGGCGTCCGCGCTGCCGCTGGAAGAGGGAGCCCTGCGGAGGGGACCCTCTCCCTGGAGCCAGGCGGCCAAAGGCCTCTGGGCAGCCAGGGCTCTTCTCCAGTGTCTGGAAATCTCCACATAAATTTATGGCACTATATAAAAGTTTAAAAAGAAGGAAGAGGCTTCTGTTCTGTAAGGAAAGGAAGTGGTGGGGAAAGGAGTAGAGACAGGCTTAATTTGTGCAGTAGCCTGGAAAGAGTCCATAGGGAGTTTAAAAAGCAATTGTATTTCGGATCCTGAAATTAAGCAGCAAGCCGCTCGCTGTTTGGCTGAGGGTGAAGTGGTCAAATGTCATGACATGTGAGGGAAAACAGCAGCTTTCCATCCCCTGTGGGAGTGCTGGAGCCAGGGGTTTGGATGGGGAGGGAGGGTTACTGCACCAGAGGAAAAAAAAAAAAAATTTAAAAAAAAAAAACAAACCCAAACCAAACAAAAAAAACCCAACAACAACAACAAAAAAAGAGGACAGGAAAGCATGGAAGGAAATTTCAGCAGAAGGCCCAAGCCTGCCACAGCAGCAACACACAGAGAGGCTGTAGTGTGGCTGGAGAAGGGAAGAGGATGCATGGGGCAGAGGGGGAAGGGTGAGGGGGAAGGAGGGCTGGGGATTATAAACCACTGTCAGCTTAATTTCATTTCCCAGGAAAATGAAAAAAACTATTTGTAGGCACACAGATGAGAACAAGGAGATGAGATTCAGCCAAGATGGGTTTGTTAAGAACATATTGCATCAAATCAAATTAATTTCCTTGTGTGGTAAAATAATAGGCTTTGTGGATATACTTGAGGTTAGCAAGGCTTTTGACAGAGTCTTCAAACAGCCTCCTAAGCAAATTGGGGAAGCACACTCAAACTCAAACTCCTGCAACATGACAGAAAATCAAATTGGAAACTGTATGAAAGGATTTAGTTTATAGTTAAAAGCAGATTCTTCAAGGTCTCTCCCAGGACCCGGTACAAACAGCATTCAGCAAGGACCAGATATCACACCTTCATGGAGAGGCTTAAAGTATTTTGAACAGCAATGTTCATGTTTGAAAAAGGTCTTCATTCAAAATAATGCAGTGTAGAGGCATCCATGCAATCTGGTGAGAAGCAGAACAAGACTGGAATCAGGCAGAAATAAGACATGGAGGCATGACCAGCCACGGGACCACTGAGAGGACATTCTGGGAAACAGCATCACAAGCTGAACACAAAATGACAGGACATCATGGCAAAGGAGGAGAGCTGGTTAACAGGAGGCGTGAATGGGAAGAACTGAAGCCCCAGGTGAAGCAACCTGGCTACATGGACTGTCCTAGCCCAAACAGG
Source organism: Nicator chloris (assembly GCA_013400495.1). Classification (NCBI taxonomy): domain Eukaryota; kingdom Metazoa; phylum Chordata; class Aves; order Passeriformes; family Pycnonotidae; genus Nicator; species Nicator chloris. The sequence continues at coordinate 141,849 of WAAE01010727.1, forward strand.
GGGCCAGTAACAGGATGTGCCTTAGGACTGACTAAGGGAGCAGTCTGGAAGGGACAGCCTGTAGAGAGAGACTGGGCCAAGCATGGATCATTCCAAAGACAAAAGGCTGAGGGGAAACACAGCTGATTTCCAAGCTGGAAACCGCTGTTGCCGAGGAAAAGGGATTGTTTGGTTCTCCGTGTTCACAGAGAACAGGAGCAACACAAATTGCAAAAACTACAGCAAGGAGAGTAAGGTAAAATGCAAGGGAAGCACAGCATGGTTTGTGGGATCTCTGTCTCTCAAGGTCTTTAAGAACAGGTTAAGAGAATATGAACACAAGAGCATGAAGGGTGGTTGGCCCTCTTTTAGGGAAAAAAGTTGGTTAAACCTCCAGAGGCCCCTGCCAGGCCAATGAGAGGCCAATACACTTCGACATAGTAGTGAAACAAAATGGTTGAGCACAAGCCCTTCAATAACAACCCCAGATATGCAGTCTAATAGCTTAAGAGGATGGTTTAGGTTATTTTGTTTAGGACCTGGATGCTGTAACACCAATCCATAGTCAGGATTAGCTTTACTACTACTTTCAATATGGCCAAATTTTCACCTTGGGATTCCAGCTCACTCCACCATCTCCTGCAGCTCTCAATAAAATGTTTATATCACCCATTTTTACTGGCTTTTTCTCTACTACCTGGTCAGTTGCTCTGTGAAATGCCTGAGAGAGCCCGACCTTTTAAAGTCACACACAAACACAGAAGGGCTCAAACAGCTTTTCCTGTACCCATGGGCACCACTGCCTACATCCAGGTCAACATATCCTATTATCTTCATGTTTTGCTTTGCTGACATTTATGAATGCCACTGCTTAGTTAAAGAAAATTTTATTGGGCTAAGAAAGCATGATATGGTGATGTTCATTACTGATATAACTTCTCCTTTCATTCATCATAGCCATAATTAATTTTCTAGCATGGGTATAGGCTGAGATTTAAAGCCATCCTTGTGAAATGAATTAGCCCCTTTTCTCATCTTATTTGGAGTTCCCTATTGTGAATATGCTCCAAGTGTAATAGAGAGGCAATTTATGAGAATGAAATCTCATCTGTGTGCTATTCCTTGCCCTCTCTCTGGTGATTTTATTATGCTGGGGTGCCTCTTGCCATTTGTTTAGAGGCCGGGCTGCATTTGTTATCATAAGTTCAACAGGTTGTTTAGCATACATTAATGCACAGCAGGGAGCAGAGACAGACCTTGGATGCTAACATCAAACAGTCAAAGCATGCAGTTGGGGCCTGTGGGTGAGGGGTGTTCCTGCATGTAACATTCAGCACCAAGGAAATCCTTAGTGAAGGCCCACAGTGGCCCAATATTCAAATGCCACTAAGCCACAGATCAGTCCTGGAGGCAGAGGTGGACACAGCAACTTGTGGGCATGAAGCTTGACCTGACCCTGGCACCAGCACACCTCCTATCACGCCCAGTCGGGTGCGTTAACACAGCTGAAAATGCAAAGATGGGATGAATCAGCTGTTTTCATCCAAAGAGAAGTCTGCTATTAGTGCATCTGGTAAGATTCAAAGACATCTCTCTGAAATGAATTAGCCCCATTCCTCATCTTATTTGTAGTTCCCTGTTGTGACTGTAATCACAGCAGTGTGTGGAGAACGCTGCCGAATTCCTGGAGATGAGCATTCAGCTTCAAGGGAGCTCAGAAGGCTGAATGGAAGAAGCAAAGGTTTTTGCAAAGCAGTGCACTGCAGTGACAATTCTCCAAGGCCCTGCTCAGGGACTCTGGTGTTTGCAAGCAGCTACAGCTCCCCAGGCCTCAGCAGAAGAGCTCGTACCTTTGGCTAGTGTGAGAACATTCCAATTCCCTTAGTAAACCAAGTGGTAAGTATTCAGCAACCTTAAAAAGGCATCAAATGGTGTCTTCAAGCCTTTAGACAACAAAAACCACCTTGCATAGAAGAGCAGATCCTGGCAATCACAGTTACAAGGGTCTCTTGCAGGAGGATGAAATCACTAGTGTGGATGTAGTTGGATCCAGGGAGGAAACAACCATGGCCACCAGCAATGCCCCTGCCAGTGGCTGGAGCTGCTGCACAGGGTGATGTTTTGTGACTGCTATGCTGAATTGAAAATAAAAATTAGCCTCGCTAACTTTTCACATGTTTTTTACCTTTGGAAAGTGGCTGCATTTGATTTTCCAGAAAACTGGCATGTAGCTGATTAAAACTGCACATATCATCCTAACATCATATCCTCGCCACTGAACTTCTAACCTGACATAAATACATTGCATACTATAACCTGTTTCTCTTGATTATTAACCTTGAACATGGCAACCTATAAATCATCAGTGAAACAGCTGGTGTTCAGCATTGCCCCAAAGGTGTATGATTACGATCATTTTATATATATCTTGCTATGCAGACATGAAAAATTCATTGAAGAGCTTGGTATTGTAAGACTTATTGTAATGAATTTTCTTTAAAACATAGATCATACTTAAAATAGGTGTCTGCTCATTATAATGTAGCCATTTATATCTTCTTGAATTACTGGTGTGGAGCTTGGCTGATTTCTAAAATTTAAATGTAATGCCCAAACAAATTCAGAGTGGTCAGTTTGCCTGTACTTCATGATGACAATTTCAGTTTTAGTTTTATGCCTTTATTTCTATCAGGGTAAGGACTCTCACCTGCAGAAACATTGAAAGGATTACAGATTTTTTTCCCTGCATACTTGGTGTTCCATCCATCACTACTGGGGTTTCAGTAGCTGCCGCTGGCACTTTAACTGTGGGGATGGTAGCAGTAGATTCACCTGAGGGTTTGTGCCAGCAAGTACATGAATCGTACAATTGTAAGCCAGTAATAGAACCAAAGGGGATAAACAAAACATAAAACAGGACATAAAGCCAGAACCTGAAAATAAACTTTTAAAAGCCACGAAATCTGATGGCTAGGACCTCAAGGAGCATGGGGAGGTAGTCCAGAGGGAGCAGGTCATCCGGTGACATCTTGGTTTTTGGGATGGCATCCTCACCTTTTCCATCCTCCCAACAGCCGTGTGCATAAACACAGTCTGTGTCAGCTAAAAATGTGCTCAGTGATTTAAAGCTACCCAGCACCCATCTAGTGAGCACTGAGAAGCCTGTGCCACATGTTCCCATCCTACACACATTTTGCAGAGAGCCTCTAACTCTTACTGTCTAAACTTGAGTGGTTGTTGGCAGGTGATAGGAATCATGAGAGAGGCCCTGCATTTTGCTACTGATTCATACCATCAATTTATCATCTTACAGATTAAACCATTCTTTTCCATGAGGTTATAAGAGGATTTTGTCACCTCTGACTCCTCTCCCTCATGCAGCTGCTCTGCCAGAAACCCTGCCTAGGATGGGATGGTGTGAGCCGCTTTGTGCCAGCCCTTCCCATGCATTTGGCTCAAGATAACAGTGTCAGTGAGGGAGGCTCTCCCTGCCCTTGCTGTAGCCCTCGTTAGCAAAGTTCACCAATACCTGCAGAGCTCCACCAAGGACCCCTGTACTACATCAGCCACAGACCCCTTTAGTCTTCACCTTGCACTCCAGGGGCATCACTGCCACCTTGAACCTGGCAGAGAAATCACAGTATTCCCACAGAAATCTCACAGAAATCACAGTATTCCCACAGAAATCTCTATGTTCCTCCCTGAACTCCTGGTTCTGATTTTGCCTGTGTCAATTTTTGTTTGCTGCAAAGCAGCAGGCACAAAGACATTTGCGTGCAACCTTATTGCACATTGGTCATCAAAGATCTGTGCAGATTTAATTTGCTTTTGCCTGCTCACAACATCTTCTCCCTTACCTCTCAGAAAGAGTGAAGACAAGCATAAAAATCAGCTCCACAATTGCTTGCAGATTATTTCTGTAGTGCAAACAGTAAAGGCTCAGCAAGAAAACCTGACACCACTGCACGCAAATGTTGCTTGGGTCACCAGAGGCATGAGGCCTAAGAAGAGATCTAAAAAGCCACCTCTCCATGAGGAATAAGCAAAGCACGTGGCAGAGAAGCATAATTTGTTCCAATTTAGTAAACATTCTCTTGGCACCTGAACTCGCAACTGCTTTAAGAAAACTTCATTAAATGTTGTGCAAGGAAGCCCACTCATCCTTTAACTTGTATACCATGAAATCCACTGATAGAAACAGTTTTGCAAATCCCATTCCCAATCCAGTTTAAGAGCAGCCACCTCTGAAATGGTTGTGGTGAAATGCTGCACACATTGGAGTGCTGTTACTGCATGGCGTGATCCCTACTAGCCATCAACAGCAGGGAAGCTGATCCAAAATCATTAGAGGCTGTTACATAGAAAGGGTGCCAAGAAGAGCTGACAAACGTGAGGTATTTAGCAGCACGTACTGAAAAGAGACTGAAAGATATTTTGGAGCTTGCCTCTCATGGTTTCTAGAAATTTGCTGTTTTCCTTTGGATTAAATATAAGTATACAGTAGGCAAGAAATTATGGCAGTTCTTCACATGGCAAGGGAAACTAATAGCGCAATGAAAAGCTTGCTCGTTTCAAACACTGAGTGTTAAAGCCAGCAGATACCTTTTTCTTTTCCTGAATGCTCCTTTTCAGTGCAGTTTTGTAGAGCCAATGACAGGTGCTCCTTGGTAGAAACTGGTACTTGAAAAGCTAGACTTTAGCCTTCTTAAAACTACCAGTTTCTGCTAGAAGACCAGTGGACACTGGAAGCATCTTCTAACCACTTCTTACTATCTGATAGAAAGTGGACAAGGATGCAAAATCCGGGAATATTGTCTTCTCTGTGCCTGTCCCTGATGTATCCACAACCTCCCTTACTGAGGCAGCTGTAAGCAAAGCTAAGGAAGCACTAAGGGAGGGCTTTTCAGCACCCCTGCATGACCAGGGAGAAAGAGAAGCTGTTAGCTTAGAATATACTAAAGCTTTAGCAATCTACCATCTTATTTTCAGATCTACCCCACCAGCAGAGCAATGTATGCAGCAGAAGCCTTTTGAGGAGAACACGAAGCTGTAATGATGCAAACTGTGCCTCTTAAAACCAGTGCCCGAACTTGAAACTTCACTGCGTTAGTCAGATGCAGCGGCTGCACCGTCATATCCAGGGATGACCAAAGCAATATTAAAGAAACATGAACTACCACCATCCTGAAGAAGTCAGTGTACTGATTTATGTTGCCATTTCTGTGATGTACTATGCAGTCAGAACAAAAAGCGGCCCCAAGGTCAAGTGGTAGCAATTTGTGCAACGAAAGCAATAGCCATGGCCCTGTCTTGACAGTGGGAACTCCACGGGACAATGAGAAGCGAGACCCACAGCTTGGCACGCAGCTTCCCGTGGAAGTGGGCGACAGAGGAGAGAAGGTGGCAGATTTGGTAGCTCACAGCAGGGTAGCAGGTCTGCCATCGGCCAGTGGCAGCCATTGATTGAGGGGGGCCGTACTACGACAGCCCAAGATGTAATGAAGATTGTCATGTTCGAGGATGAGCTGGAGTCCTACCCAGGCAGCCCTAATCAGGGTGGTTTGAGTGCTGCATGATTGTTGCTAACATTAGCCTCACAACATCTCTGTGAAGAAGGCAAGTGTCATTCTCCATTCGGAAGATTGGAAACCGCAATTAAAGCAACCGCCTCAGGGAAGCAGACAGAATTAGAAATTGAATCTGGAGTCCTGGTCTGCTGATTCGCCCACGGGTTCACCTTTCAAACCTGGGAGAGGGCAAGGTAAAGCACTCGGAGGGCACCTTTCACCTGCAGCCCGAGAGATGCTCCCTCAGACTCCAGCGACAGCTCCAGCCTAATCAAACAGGCACAAAAGAGCAAACGCTGCTTGCAAAACAAAGCGCATACCCCACTGGTCACTAGAGTGCTACAAGCTGGAATCAATGCGATGATTGTGACAGCTGAGAACAAATTCAGCTATGTTTGACAACTTCCAGAAAATATTGGCAGAGGACAGGGAGTCTGCACTGCCCAGCAGCACCTTTGTGAATTGATTAGCCATATAGCAGATGGCAAGCCTGCTGCAGACTGAGACAGCAGAAGATGGCCAGTCTGGTTGAGAAGAACTTGAAGACGACTGGAAAGAAAAAGCACGTCCTTACAGTGACAGCCCAAAATGATATTTCAGAAATGTCACATGCATGGCAGATGAGGAACAGGACTGATTTTTAACATTTTCTTCAGCTATTTATTACCAGCACCTGTCTGGCTCATAAAGCAAAATTATATAGCTTAGTTTAAGCCCTTCACTTTCACCTCTTTCCTTCACAAAACCCCCTTAATATTAAAAAAGCTTTTTCTTTTTCTTTTAAAATATTCTTCTAGAATCAACTGATATGTTTGAGAGAACTTTTGCGCTTTCTCTGAAAGCAGGTATGCCTTGAAAGTTTTATTTTAGGAAAATATACTCTGGACAAAGAGCAAAGACTTTGCTCTCCTCCTCCTGCCACATATTTTTGGGAGGGGTTTGGCACGTGTTTGGGGAAAATTCATATTTTTTAATGGTTTTAGGAAATGCCTTAGGCTATTCAGAGTCTGCACAGCTGCTCATCAGTAGCCAGCCATGGCTGAAAGAGCAGAAACTATGGTTCAGAAAAATATGCCATCTTTGTCTGGTGCAGAACAATGCTGCTGCAGTGAAATACAATGGTCGTCTCTTATTTTCTACTAGCCCTTAAAAGGGGGGGAGAAAGACGAGGGGGAAAAAAAAAAAAAAAAAAAGGGAAGGATCACGGAGTTTCCTTGCAGGGCCTCTGAGCAGAGGGAGGGAACATCAGCTCTGCGCTCACAGATATGCAAATCCTTCCCCAGGCCCAACAATAGCAGAAACCCTGTGGGAGGAGGAGACCGATGGCACTGCTGCAGCTCCCAACTCCTTTGCCTGCAAAGCCCACAGGTTCCCGGCACTTCCCGAGAACTGGAAGGCCAATGCATCATCCAAGAAGAGGAGAGCTGTAAAAGCTGTGCTATCAGAGTTGACCGCTCTTTGCCCACGGAGCTGTGTGCCAGCACCGGACATTTTAAGGCTTACAGTTTGCCTGCCATTCAGTTCATGGGTGCAACAGCCCAGATTGATGAATCCATGGTTAATGTCTCCATATTGCCATATTTAGGTTAATAAGGGCCAGATATAAAAAGCTGGAACTAAAAGAAGGCTTTCTGTGGCGAGACCCCAGTTAACAGTATTTGCATCAACTTACTCCAAGCAAACTTTCTAAATGGAGGGATGGGGGTTTTGTTTCTAATGTAACTGCAATTACCAGGATTTAATCAAGGCTCTGATTTCCAGCTATCACTAATATCTAAATTTCTTAAGCAAAGACTGAGGGAGGACAAGTAACAGATTGGAAACTACCTGCACTAAGCTATTGCAACAGAAATAGCTCAAATGATTAAGTTTTGATGGTTTTACCAGTGCTGACAGCAATCCATAGGAGCTGGAAAAACAAAAACATCCAGTGACATGGATTTATCCCTTCTAGAAAACATGTATTTTGCACTACAGCTCCTTATACTAGTAAGTGTTTGCTCTTTTGCACCAAATCTGTCATCTAAAACTGCATGCAGACTGAGCTGGGACATTGACCCTGCATTCCAAGAGAGGTTTTCCCAAGTCCCATCAAAGTTTGGTCATAGCAACTGTCAATCATATAATTGAATTCCCTTCACATATTCTCCTCAGAACAGCTGACTCAAGCTAGTGATTAGACTAGACATCTAAAACATCACCTGTCTATGGAAGAAGCCATCTCCAGGTCTCTCCAAGGCATCACTTGAAGGCAAAGGGGTACAACAGGTTGTTTGCATAGCATGGAAATGAAAGCTGTAGCCAGCACTCTTTCCCACTGAGGAGTCAGGAATGTTCACGGGCTGGCACCTTTCAGGTGTCCAGAAAACAGTGTGGAGGCAGTGGGTCTGAGAGCCCTCACACATCCTGACACTGCCTGACCCCAGCCCTGATGTTAAGGGTTCAGAGGTAGCTGAAACACATGGTGCAGAAGCAACTAAAGTCTAAAATATCCCAAGCAGTTCTGTTCACAGAAGTCAATGGGGAGCTTAATACTAAAAATACAATTGCATATTCCTCCTTCCCCTCAATCTAAAGCCCTTCTCAAATGAGGAAGTGCTCAATGGCAAAGGTCCTCAATAGAAGTGTGCAATTCCAATAAGCAATACACTTTGATATCAGACATCAATACAAAACAAGAGACTGAAGCTGACTGAAAAAACCTGGGACTAGGTAAGGAATTTGTCCCCTATTTCATCAGCAACAATTTTCAAGACTCACACTTGAACTGGTTCTCCTTTAGAGTCCCCTTATTAAAAATTGCGTCTGTAGTAGCAAATTTGTTGTTGTTTGGTTTTTCCCCTTGGCAGGACTGCACACCATACACACAGAACAGGCTGTGATAGCATGCAGACCACTGCCGTACTTTGACACAGGCACTTCCTTCTTGAAAGCAACACAGAACATAATTTATATTCCTTGATAACCCATGGCCATTAGCAGGTCCAGCAAAAAATGGTTGGTGGCAAACGAAAGGCTCCTCATCGTGAGAGACAGAAAGGATGCTCCAAATGTGAATCAAGTGCAGAATAGTTTCTGATCTATGGATCTTACTCACGTAAGCTTTTATTCATTTAGACACACTTTTAAAACTCCGTAAGAATCTTTGCAATAATTAACATGTAAAAACTCTGTCAAATCAAAGAAAAACCTTCATATTTTCATGTAATACATTTCTCGGACATTAGATGGCAATCCCCCCCACTTCATTTTTCATACCAGGGGCCCATATCCCTTCCAAAAATCAAATGTGACCACCTTTCCAAGAGGTGAGGGGTCTGTTTGGCTTCTAGGAAGCAAGGCTGTTTGGAAAGCATAGAGCATGGAGGCTCTCCCATTCCCATGGCATTTGTGCTGTTGCAACAGTTCTCCAGTTTTGCTTTTGTTTTTTCTGAGTAGGAAAGGCAGATGAGTAATGCCATCATGGAAGATGCTTATACTAGGAGTAAGATTCACTCACTTGTCACTTGGACACCATACATCATGAGTTGCATGTTTCCATGTCAAAAACCTATAGGCAAAAATAGAACTTACCAGAACTCCCCCATTTTGACAGAGGAGAAAGGGACTCTGTATGGCATTTAACAATATAGTTTCTAGTCTTGCCAATTAAAAAGGGTTCTCCCAAGGGATATCATTAGTCTGTGTAAATCTTTTCTGAAAATTATAAAACTGAACTGAAAAAAAATCCACTATTTGGTACCATGCGTGGAATCCACACAATAGGAAGCACCTACAAACTCTTACAGTGGGAATTTTATAGGTAGGAAAAAAATAAGACAAGGCATTTAACAACAACTTCAAAAACAGCTCAAATGAATTCAACAGAGTATGTAACACACCTGCCCAAGTTACTGTGCCTTTGCTTTCAGCCTCTCACTTTTTGCCATGGTATACATGTGATGTTTTAGAAAGAGGCAGGAGTAACACACCTCATCAACCATTCAGTGATGTCCATGCAGGGGGAATCCTTCCTGACCTTCATTAACTCCCTATGATCTATTTAAGTGGCAGTACAAGACATCCTGACATCTATTCATTTCAACAGTGTGTGCCTGTGATTCATTCACACAAAAATCACTTCCTATGCCTTCATTTCTCATCTACTTCCATCATCCATGAAATATTCTTTTCAAGCCAAGTTCACCCCTTTTCATATATCCCCCTGGGGACCAAATTCCGGCCTTGCAACACTTGCCCGTTTGAGCTCTCGTGCAAATTCACAGTGAACATGAGAGTGAGGTTTGCAGCTCTCCAGCATTCCAAAAGCACAGGTAATTTTAGTCCTAAAGACAGGGGTCCACCCACAGCTGGCTACTGAAATAGCTAATTTTTCATGTACTCCAGTGAAAATCTAACCTTTTATCCTCACTCTGGAGCTCGTTGTGTATGTGTGTGTCAAGGTGACAACACCGTGAAAACAGAAGTTCTCAAATGGTACATTATCTCGAATATCAAAGGTCACAAAAGGGTACAAATCGGTAGCTCTCCAGAAGAGACACTGGTTTTTATGAAAAGTGGGTCAGTTTTAGTTTCATGTAGGTTGTTTGACACAGTGGTTTCTGGCATCACAAGCTCTGGTCTACAGGATACCACAGAGCCTTTGTATCCCTTGCTGTCACTACAGCATTGTGTTTTTCTACCCATTAACCGAGGATAAATGACCTAGATATTGTGCCTATTAAAGCCTCATTTTTCTTTTGCCCTTTTGTTCTTTAGTGTACCACATTATCACATGCTGAACACATTTAAAGTATTCTCAGTCTCTCATGCCCCTTTGAAGGAGTAAAGTAGGGATTTTTAGCGTGCATTTCTGTAGAGTTACTTAGAGTGGAAAATATGAAGGCAATTCAAGGTTTCTCTTCCTGCCTAGTCCCCTGAAGACGATCAGTTCAGCATTTACAGCCACTAATCTATAAAGAATATAGCAGGAAAATGCTATAAAAAAGCCACAAATACAAATACAGAAAGTGAACACCAGTTTTGATGTCCCTAAACACTACATTCTATAATTACATCTCTGCATATCATGGGTCACTTTTATTAAAAGCATCATTACTACAGTTGGCAGCAATTTACATCTTATCTTACATGATAGCAGTTTCCAAAGAAAAAAAAAATAAAAAGACATCACAACAAAGAAAAACAATACATTTACAAAGTCATGTCTGTAAACTTCAAGGCTAGTTTAGAGTTGAGGTAATGCTGTTTAGCTTTGTGGCTAAAGTAACGAAGTCCTTTAATTTAAAAAAGGTACCTGATTTTTTTTCTTTTTGTTTATACCAGTGCATTACAAGATCACGAGACGATTAAACTGTAGCTTTATCCTGTAAGAACCTTCTCCGCGGGTTAATTTCCAAAAGGTACTCTTCACATTCAACAGCTGCCTTATTATTGCTGCGTCTCAAGACAGAGACATTCACACTATCATGAAGATTGTCAGAGAGAGAGTGTGTGTGTGGGTGTGTGCGCGCGTGTGAGCGGGTGAACTCCCCTACAGTCAAAATGAAGCGCGAGTACGATATGTATGGTAAATTTCATCTTGACCTTCACAGCAAAAAAAAAAAAAAAAAGGAAAAAAAAGGAAAAAAAAATTAAAAATTAAATATATAACTTCATCCTTCCTTTAAGCAGCACTTCCTTCTATTAGTGCCACTTGATTACAAATTGCTGCTTAATTCATAATACCAATGGTACCAAAAGAAAAAAAAAGCAGAGCATTATGTCAATTTCCTTAAAAAGACATGATCACCTCTCAAATTTCATCTCTCCTAGGGATAATAAATAATGCACTGCACAATACTTAATGACCAAGATACCTTTTGACACATCTGTATAACATGACTTGAACTTTTTTTTTTTTTTGCTACACTATGTTACAGAACAGCTTATAAAAACTAAGTATGGACATTAACTGTGAGTGTAAACAGTAGGACTACCACTTGTCAAAAGTTTAAAACACTTTAACTGTAACTGGTACTGGTTATTCATCATTTTCATTGTTTTCTATTTCTTCCCCCCCATCAAGTGAGTCTAATTCTTCACCCTGTGCTATTTCATCTTCTAAAACGGAGGAATCTGCAGTTTTATCAAGGCTCTCCTCTGCATCACTGCCTTCGAGATTTTCTTCATCTTTAAAGGCAGCTCCTTCAGTTTTGTCAGTAGCCTTCTCTTCATTGGAGCCCACTGCGTTCTGAAGTCCTGCTAGTGCTGGGAAACCGGGCAGAGTCAATCCTCCCAGTCCTGGAGGTAGAAACATAGATGGATAGAAGAGGCCAGGAGCCATGGTAGACAGCAGGAAAGGATTGAAGGCCAGAGGGTTTGTGGGCAATCCAGTGTTGGTGGTGGTGGTGGTAGTGGTGGCAGTGGCGGTAGTCGCCGCAGTAGCAGCACTGACAGATCCATTCGCAGAGTCAGTAGCAGAAACAGTGTCTGTGCTTTTCTCAGAGTCTTTGTTCTCCTCTTCATTCTCATTTTTCTTCTCTTCAGCTTTTGAAGCGCCATCCTCAGTCTCTCCTTGACCGGAAGCAGTAGTGGCATTTCCAGTAGTAGCCGTTATCGGGTTATTCAACAATCCGCTTAGTCCAAACATATTGGGCAGTCCTGCCATCCCTGGCAACATCAGAGGCAACATGGCAGCCGGGTTTTTAGCGTCCCCCCCAGTAGCAGCAGCTGTTGCTAGCCCTGGTGGAAAGCCCATGAGGCCTGCGAGCTGGAGAGACTGCAGGTTCTGTAGGTTCTGGAGGCTTGTGAGGTCCATTCCAGCAAACAGACTGTTCATTAGTAGTGGGTTGATTCCCGAAGTTGATGCTACAGCAGCAGCTGCTGCAGCTGCTTTGGCAATTTCACTTTTTGGCCTTCTTCCTCTTCTGCTTGCTCCTTCCTCCCTCACAACAGGTCCAGTGAGAAGACGGTCAAACATGGACTCTGGAACAAAACCCTAAAAAGGGATGGTGAAAAAACAAGTTTTATCCTTGATTGGCTTTTTTAGCTTTCAGCAGTTAACTGATAATGATAGAAGAAACAGAAGGGATTTCAGCATACTCCAAAAGCAGTTTGTTTTTTCACCCTGGCAAATGGTGACTAGCTTACTACTACAGTGAATGGCAGTAGAACAAGTAAAGAAAGCTGAAGAAATCAAGATCACAGATTTTTTTATATTTAAACACAACAGTAAAATAATACATGTTGAAAACTCGGTAACGTCATTAAAAAACTCCACCCTGATATGCTGCAGTTACAAGTTTGTATCTTCATAATGTGTACTGAATTTCAGAATAGTAATATTCTATTAAATTGAGTACTTGCGGAATTTTACCCTTTATTTTCAAACAAGTGCTGTAAAATAAAAGGTAGGAAACCTATTCCTTTGATGCTACCTGTTATTGAGAGAAAAAGTGTATTTCTGTTATGAATATGACAAATATTTTCTTAGTAGGTCCTAATGTACAAATTCCTGTGCTTTTTAAGGATTGTTGCTTGTAAGAAAAAATAATGCAAAACAAATGCTGAAGGCTGCCTTAACTGTAGTTGATTTTTTGAGTGTATTTCAATCCCATTCTGCAGCAGCCTCCTATCACCACTCCCCCCTGAGCTGGGTAACTCCTACACAGACACCAGAATTTTCTCAAAACCAGCTATGAGATAAAGACTTGATAATCAATTTACACAGCCTTCAACTTTTCTGTGCTATAACCTACAGTGACGCATGGAAAGACAGTTTCACTTACAGACTGTTTAACAATGTCAGTCCAATCTGGAGCAACAGCAAACTCAGGATTTTCTTCCAGCCATCTTGGCAAGTCCTTCATTGGAGGGGCCATAGCTCCACCCATCTAACGCAAAACACAAGGTTACGACTTTAACAAAAACCCAACAACGAAACCAAACAACTACTTATATGGACATTTTCTATCTACACACTTTCATCTCTGAAGGACAGCAGCAAGACTTTCAGTTTACTATGGAAAACTACATGGAAACCAGCTAGTGATACCTTAATTGACAAAATCATGTTTTAAAAAAACAGTAAAGTGCTGCAGCTTAAGCAGGTCTGGTAAGAAATTTTGTACGTAAGGACAAAATGTGCTATATAGGTTCAAAAAGTGAGAGTTATTCACTCAGGTGATTAATATGAATGTATCAGAAGAGCAAAGAAGGAATTAAAGGAACCAGGTGGCACATTCCAGTAAGAAAAACTGCTAGTGCCAAATTATTAAACTTTTAAAGAGAAAGCTTGGAGTAGAAAACCTGCTTTCCACATGCAAAGACATTATTAAAGACCTCAACTGAAGTAACTTAATTTTTACCTTCTTTCCATTTCGTTTATTTACAACAGGTACCCTTTCTTCTCCTGTCAAGGTGTTTATATCCAGTTTATTAGGGTTTCGACATCTGTGTCGTTTTTGTTTCGGCTTCTGAAATGGGGAAAACAGCACATCTGCACTCTTCTGGAAAGAAAAGAAATTTATTGCTTTTTAGCTTTTCATTTCTTGACAAAAATCACCAATCACAGTACCCCTTCTCACGACAATTTTAAGAAGGGATCTGTTACTTTACTCTCAGATTACGTGAGAAGAAATTATTTTTGTATCAGATGAAGACATTCTGCAGAACTTGATACAGTTCTAACATGCTGTTATATACAAATATTAAGAAAGGAAAAGCAAATCCAACACCCTCATGTCATTTGGGTGTGGATAAAATAGGAATGGTGGATAAAGAGAAAACTTCTGTTGAAAAGCAAGCTACAAAATAAAATGCCTATGCCCAATGTGAGGAAATTCAGTCTGACATCCATAAAACTAACTTTTGTATTAATACAATAGAACAACACTTTTAGAATCACATACTTACTGGTACATAACTTGGCATATCTACAGTGTAAGTAGGATGCAACTTAAGCCATTCAACTAGATCCTTGTTTTTCGGGGCATCCTCTCCCACCAGCCTGGTCCCATCCTCTAGATTGATTACAGGGATGCGAGTGTCTGGGTCTAATTGACCAGGAGATGGAATGTTCCTTGCTGGTAGGGCTTCCATATCTTCTTCAAAAGCTTTGGTCACTTCTGCATCCTCCTGAAAACAATCACATCTGTGTTAGTCTTCCCTTCACAGGAACAGCTGGAGAAATAATTTCAGGGACTGACTGAAGTGAAATGTTCAAGATTTTGCATACACAAGAGTTAATGGGGTTTAAATACTCATACTACATCAAGTAGTATCATTGCATCAGGGAATTTTGAAAATTTAGCATCCTTCAACAATAAAGAACATAGTGCTAAAGGCAAAGCAGTTTTTTTGCATTTCCAGTAAATGTCCTCCAAGATTCTTCAAGACCCTCCCTTTTCAACACATCAAGAAATACATACTTAGGCCTCAAAATGTATATTGTTAGAAATAGATGAGGTAAAAAATAAAAGTAAGTAATTTTGAAAGTACCATCAACCTAAAACTCAGCTACGATTTGCTAGAGTAAAATCTTGATGTGCACATTTTGTTTGGTTCAAAAAGAATTAACGGCTCTAAACAAAGAAAACCCTCGTTGGGCAAAAACAGTATGTTTCTATTAGGCAGAGTATAGTAAGACTTAAAACACATTCAGGAAGTACCACAGACAGAAGAACAAAAATGAGACAAAAGGAAAAAGGTTGTGGTCTTACTACAGTCAACGATGTCCGTTTGTTGCTCATAAATAGCAGATCAAGCCCTTCTACATTTTTCCTCCTTCCTCTCCTCCTCTTCATGGGTGGTTCTCCATCTATTAAAGAGCCATTTAGTAGATGCCTTGTGGGTGTGCGTGAAAGACCTGCTTGCAGCAGCTCCATTTGAGTTTTAAAGGCATCAGACACGGGTGTGGAGACATTAGGCAAGATAAACTTTGAAGTAACAGATGAAAAATTTGAGGTAGAACTTGTTGCCTCTCGTGAGGCCTTTGATAAATCTACAACCTTTTCTTGTCCATTTTCTGAGACCACCTGAGACTCACGTAACTGGGCAACCATTTCCATAAGATTTCTCCTCTTGGCAGCTCTCTCAGCCTCAATTTCAATCTTTCTTCGTCTCCTCCTCCTCTGACGTGGAACTGATAAATTGAGTGCATCTTCCTAATAAAAAAATGAGCATTTCCAAACATTAGCAAAGCTCTGTTTGCTATGTTGAGTTTAAAATAAAACTCCAAACATATAACTCTGAAAACAGAGCCTTCATTTTATTCAAAGAAACACTTTTATGTTTTTCCTATTTTATTCATGCTGCTTTATTTTCTATTACGCAAGAGAAGCTCACGCAAGATAAAATATTTTATGTGGAAAAGAGAACGCTGCAGCCTTGCCTTTGATAACTGAGGAGAAGCAGTGAGATCTTCACTGCCACTGACGCTGGCTTGACCAACCAGGGAGAGCTCTGCAAAGCTCCTTTTCTGTAGAGGGCTGTCCACAGCTGTTGGAGTGTACCCAGGTATGAGCCCCTGGAAATCAAACATCTGGCGCCTATTTACTGGCCACTTCCCTTTCAGCACTGCTTCACAGATGTTGTCTAAACGGTTGATCATTACTCGGTCCTGCATAAAGGAAAAGTATGTAATGAACCTTCCGTGTAAACGTCACCTTTTAAACTCAAATGAGTCTTACGACACAGTCCAGTTTCCAGAGCTTAAGGAAGACATTCAGAAACAACTATTCTTGCATGTTAGGAATAAAATGATCACTTTGCAAGAAGCTAACCCAATTTCGTCAAATAAAACTTCAGGAGGATTTAAAAGTTGCATTTATATTGTGAGAGGAAGGAGAAAAGACAGACCAAGTTTTCTGTATGACAGTGCAGTAACTGAAAAATTTAATAGAAACTCACTGTTGTTTTACAAAATTTCAGTAGTTAGCAACATCAACAGTTAGCAAGGGAAAAGAAGCACATCTGCAATCAGCATCTTAAAGCTGCAGTTCTCAAGATCCAAGAGGCTGGATCTGTAATTCTGTCCTAGGAAGTGGATCCTCATTAGCGTCACTATTAATAAAGTTCAACATTATGAAACGGGCACCAACCTAGGGACATCTAATGAATGTCAATTTTCATTCCACGCCCATTATCACTTCAAATTTCACTGAAGCGTGTACACTAAAAATCTCTAATTATGTTTATTAGTCTACTTATGCTGAACCTATACAGATGAAAGATTTTCTGTTCTACTTTCACACTATGACTGGAATAAGATTTTACCTCATGTTTCCAAAATACTTGCTGAAAGCAGAGAAGATGAGCATTATTTGATTTTTTTTCCATTTCAGTATCCAAGCACATTCTACATCTCAGAACATGCCTGAAGTAGTAGAAACTTTGGAACTCTAAGAAATACTGCTGGTTACGGAATACGAGCATCAGTTAGCTTCCTGAACAGCAAAACAGTGCAAAAGCCACTAGCAAATCTCAGCAGCTGCAACAGACTGCTTGCTTTCCCCAGAAATAAGCCTATTAAGAGCAAGGTCCTCTTGCCCTGCTACCCCCTTCCCCCTCCCTGTCCCAACCAGATGGCCCTGTTATGGTGATTAGTAAGCTTAAGACTATTACTACTTTATTTTTCTCTCTCCCCTTACTGCAAAGGAGAGTACTAAATTAAGTATGGATTTATTACAAGGTTACAGTTTTGTATTTTTAAAAACATTTTATATTAGATAATTTTCTGCGTTGTTACCAAAATAAGATACAGCTTTATCCTATCTAAAACTGCTGCTTATGTTTGTGGGATACCTTAATACAATTACATCTGTCAACATTACATAATGGCTTAGATCATGTAGGTCACCAAAACTCTTCCTCAATCTCCTCACCCCACAATAAAAAGGTGATCTTTGAAAGTCTCTGCTCTCAATTCTGCAGATTGCTCTGCAGGAAAAATTCCTAATTCAAAACTGTACAGTGGTGCAAGAGGTGGGACTCTGCTGACAAAAAGTTATGGACCCTATGAAGAACTCATGTCTGCCAGCAGTCCATTGTTTTACTAAATGACATTATTTTACAAAAAAAAAAGAGCAATTTCTTTCATTTCCACTGCTAGTTTGTATGAGCTTGAAGAAAAAAAGTGCCATTCCACAAATCATTCACAGAAAAAGGTCTCGCCTGCCAGAAACGCAGTATCACACAAAGCTCACTGTTACTTTGCAAACACATTTCCCACATTTTACTGAAATTAAAAGAGACACATGTCTTTCTACCCCTAACCAACCTTAGGCCAGAATGAGAAGGCAAATGTTCTCTCATGAAGCAGCTGAACCACAGAGGGATCCCCGTCTTCCATGTAGAATCCATCACGTGTTTCATCCCTTGCGGTACTCATAGAGGCATTGCTTTCTTCATCAAAATTCTTACCCTGAGAAACTGCTCCTGCTGAATAACAATCATGACCAGGCATTAACACACAGCTAGATAGGCTAAGGCAACCAGGTTTGACACAACATTTCTAACACAGGCTTTTGCTCAGTAATTACTACAGCAGAGCCCCAGCCTTCCACATTTGGCACAGAGACCATGCTTATTGGCTCAGCGAGCTATCCTGGAAATCATCCCTTGTGGGGGAATACCCCACTGATGCTGGATGTTTCTTATGAAAGCTTATTTAGCCACTGACACGTGGAAGGGCAGAGGAACTGCTACATGTAGCCCATCCCATACTCCATAATGGCACCCTGTGTGCCACTTACCAGCTGGCATGAGCTACAACAGCTGTGGGGCTTGTGCTAAGCACACAGAACTGGTTTGACCAACGCATTACCTTCAGGTTGGGAGGATTCTTCTGATTTATCATCGTCTTCCAGTTTCTCCTCTTCATCTTCTTCTGAACCTTTCTCAGAAATAGATTTTGGATCTACATCTGTACTCATTTCTATGTCTTTCAATTCACATTTAACAGAGCCAGGCTCAGCCTCAGCATCACAGTCTGGTTTAGTGTCCTTATCTGTAGTATCTGTCTCCTCTTTGATTTCAGACTTTTCTTTGGCTGCTGGATTTTCAGACCCTTCAACTTTAGACTCTGTTTGTTCTGTAGTCTTTTCTTCTTGTATTGGTGTGGATGGGACAATTGGGGGTGTTTGACTGCAGCCAGCACCCAGAGGGTTTACAGAAGAGACAGTATTTGCATTACCTGTCCCTCTGTTTTGAGCAAAGTTTTTGTGAGCTTCAAGAAAAGAGAGCTCAGGATCATTCAGAATGTGATAATCTGTCCTACTGACTCCATGTTTAGCAGCACCAATCAGTAAGTCTTTATCATGTTTCCCACACTCCCACCACTCTGGCAGGTCCAGACTTGGCTGGCAAAGCTTTAGCCTCTCCCCCAGCTGCGGGTGATGGAGAACCTGTTCCCGGATCTTGCGCAGCAGCTCGATGCGATATAAAGTTCTAGAAGCGCGCTCCTCTGTGATCGGCTCAATCAGCGTGGAAAGATCAGGAGGTTCTGCAAGGACACCGAGTTGCACTGTTTAACATGGATTCAATGCACACCCATTTCAAAATCATTACAGCTGGGCATGAAGTTTCAACAGTCCCACAGTCTCACAATATTCATGTTGATTTCCAGAGTCAATTAAAACTTACCATCGTCTGGTTTGACTGGCATTCGGCACACTCGTCTACACATATTCACAAAGCCATTAAAATACTTCTCCAAGCTTTCATCGGACTTTTTGTCAAGCCTGGCAAATGCTCTGAATTGATTCCACTCAAACTGATGCTTTACAGGATCAAAAATAACTCCAAAAGTAGACACCACACGATAGAAATCAGCTTCTTCTCTTCTTGTCCATCTAGTCAAGGAAGAAGCAAGAGAAGTGAGGCCACCGGATAGAGAAGAGTCCAAACATGTTTAGAAGCCCCCAAACCCCCTTAGTTTATTCTTCCAAAACCAAAGAGCGGTATGGGTGACACACAAGCTCAAACAAGATTTCAAGAAAGCTATCACAGGGAAACTCACTTTTGTCGTTTCTCAGTTATTATAGCTTCCCTTTCTGCCTCCAGTGCCCTCACTTCTTCTCGAGGCCGACGTCTCCTGCGGTCAGTCTTCATTAGTGCCTCTTGCCTCATTTGTTGCCTTTTATAGCTGCGCTGATAGGCAGTAATGAGGCGACGCAGACGGGTAGTCAGGGTTGAAGTGTTGGGCCAGTAGAGTTGCCCTAACTCAGCGTTGCTTTCACTGTGCTTGTCTAGAGAACAGAGAAGTATTTGCGCTGCAAAACCAACACTAAACATTTCAAAGTTTCTATGGCTATAACTGGATTCCTGTTTTATCAGGTGCCTCTAATACTGGTGCACAATGAATTAGAAACAGGATAACTATTGGTAAGAGATAAAAAATACAATCAAACTGTCCAACTCTAAGACCCCAGAAAAGCTTGTGAAGCATTTACAGATAACCATCAAGCACTATGATCCAATGTTATGAATGCAAACGTATTATGAACACTGTAAGTATTTAAATTAATGCAATCTTTAAATACGTTACTAAGAAGATCATTCTGCCTCTGAGGAAACACCTATGCCTGTCATTTCCCACTTTATTATTCGCACTTAAACTTGGCAGTTTTCCTCCATACCGGGGAAACAACATATTTGTAACTTCCAAGATTATCTCAGCAAAACCATTATGAAACATCCGGTCTTTATCATCACGGTTTCTACTATGTAATTAGAAATCCAGAGAGCCATAATGTGGATTATTCCAAGACAGTATGTAATTGTTTTGAAGAATGTGAAGCATGAAGAGATTTGGCAGCAAAAAGCTTTCTGTGGTATTGTCCCAAAACATCTCCTATCCCCTCATGTGGTAATATAAACAGTCCACCTTTCACTAAACGATCCCTTTTTGCCTTTTTAATTTTTTTGCTATAGTCTTACTTGGGTGTAATTCTATGGACTCCTCTTTGTCTTCTGGAGGTGAGTTTGCAAATTCCTTGGGGAGAAGACAGAAGTTATTTTAGTTTTCAGTTTTGATCACATGTCATAATTTGAGAAGAAAAATATGTCATCTCTCAAACACAGCAGCAAATGATCTTTTTAAGGTGTGCTTATCTGGTAGCTCTCAAACTTAAACACACACAAACATAAATATGGAGAATCAATTATAATTGTACATATTTGTAATTACAGAAAATTGGGAGTTCTTACATCAATTTCATCCTTGAAAGGAGTTCTGGTTGGCTTATATTCTGGATCTTCATCCTCTCTGTCGAATTCACCCCTGTAAAATATTTAAAAAATATTTTCAAGAAAAATACTGGTTTTGAGAGGGGGCTGATATTCTGGACAAAAGCAAAAAAGCTACAAAAGCCATCAGTATGGTGTACCAAGCTACACATTTGTATTTCATGCTCAACTGTGTAAACAAATCTATGTACTTTGTACATCATACGATCACTTCATATCCTCAGGCAACATGTAAGTACAATATGACATATGAACCCATGCCAACATATACAATGCTGATAAAGTTTATTAATTTTTTCATGTCCTCCTTACCCATCACCGCCATCTGCTAACATGTCTGTGCCTCTCTGTTCAGCAGCTATGGCCTTTGCATCAGGCATGCCAACCCGTTCCAGAAAGCACAGTGCTGGATCAGCTCTCATAGAATTGTACTTCTCATAACCTGCGTGCAGAGTGGGAGACAAATGCTTTTTTGAAAGCTATGACCAGCTTTGAATAGAACAGGTCTAGGCAGTAGAAGTACAATTTTCTGGATTCATTAATTTATTTTCAAATAAAAATATTTTCACCATGCTGGAAACATTTAATTCATGTAAAAAAAATTGTTCATATTGGTAAATTCCAACAGCACAGAAACATTTTCCCATCAATAACATTAACACATATAAGATAGTGAAGAAAGCATCACATTTCATGTCGTTACAAACTAAAGTAAAAGCCTTTCACAAATGAAGAACTTCTTTAAGTTTCCTATATGACTTTCACAGTGGTCCTTGACATTCAATATTCGCCAGTGGAAACACGCAGGCGCAAATGGAAGCACACAGACACACACACACACACACACACATGTATTTTCAATAGCTCCAGCCCTGCTGGAACCCTCAATATAGGCTGCAAAAATGCTGCATACATGGGTTATACGTAAGGCCAACGAACCTGTCTTATTAGGTTTAGGATGATGCATGTCAGTAAGATGACACTGTTCCCTCTATGGCTTTCAAACTGCTGTTTGCTTTTTTACTGCCCAAGTTGACTAGATGGAAAATGGCAGATCCCAACAGTGCACTGCAGGAAAATGATTTTTAGACTAGACTTGCCTCAGCTGAGCCCACAACACAGAGCTGCTGTACATAGGCAGAACAGCACAATTCAATTAGGATTTGTACTACAACACACTGCTCCTAACTGCTGTAGAGCCTCAAGCCAAACTGTAATCATGAAAGGTTTTATAAGCCATCATTCTCCCCTTTAGTCAGGCTGGGCTGCTGAGAATACCTCTGCGACCTCCAGAGAATTGGGATTATAATCAGGAATCGCTCACTGTATATATCATGCCAGCTCTGCATCCCCAGCCTTTCAAAGTTAACAAGGCTGCATCCCACTCAAGGGAGCCGGGAGTTCTCAACACTGACATTTGTGAAATATTGCTTGGAACAAAGCCCAGGAGGCACTTGTACAGATTAATAGCAGAGGTTAAGCCCACCGTCCACTTTGACACTGGTTGGCAGAGTTAGCAAGTGAAGCAGTGCTGGAAGCAAAGTTTATGGAGATCTATCTTACTATTTGGCTATTATTTAAACAAATATGGCTTTGTTTTATTTACAGCCAAGAAAGTAGTGTTTTCTTCTCAAATGTTCTGCAAACATTTAAAAACAGCATCTGATATTTACAGCTCATATTAGGTTTTTAATGCAGGCAAGAAAAAAGGGAGATACAAGCCAACAGTTCTTTGGAACAATACTTGTTAATATTATGACTGAACAGTCCTACACACTGAAAGCTTTACAACTGAGTTTTGTTGAGAGTGAGAAACCACTTACCGTGTTTAAATACTCCAATTAAAAGGGATTTATCTGCCTCCTTATCCCACCAGTCTGCAGGAACTTCAGCATGGAATGGCTCAGGTATCCATACATCTACTTCACTGTGAAGACAGCATTATGTATGTTCTCAAAGGTATTACTGAACATAGATTAAAACAAAACAAAAATCCTAAAAAACCCCAAGTGATTTATGCTGTTCTGTAAATATAAATTTTGAGCTGGAAAACCTCCCCAAAACTCAATACAGAAATTGAAATACCCTAAAAAATAATTAGGATGGTTAAACAAGCAAACAAAAAATAATCAATCAACAAAAACCCCCACAATAAAGACACCCCTCCCCCTCAACATTAGGCTATTTGGGAGTCAAATGGTTATCTAAATACGATTCATTTAAGGTTTTAGTATTTTTTTAATTTTTTTAATTGAGATAGAATAATCCCTCAATATTAGCAGAACTGCAAATCCGCTTCTGTCATTTCCCACATCGTTTCCTCCCCCAAGAAAATTACCCACTGCGCTTGCTAAAATAATAAGGCTGCTTGAGAACAGACATGTAAGAGATAAAATGTGACCACCTTTAAATGCTGCATTATTATAGTACGTGTACTTTACAAAAGCTAGAGTCATAAAGCAAAAAATAAACCTGTACTTGCACTAACCTTGAGTCAGCACCCTCTAAGATCTTGTCTGCTTGGTCCCCTATAACTTCTTGTCGTAGATAGTAGAGCATGCGGACACGCAGCAGGACCCTGGAGAGGAAGGCAGAGGGGGGAAAAAGTTCTTAACTTCAGGACTGTTTGCCAACAGTGGCTTTTGGCAGCTGCTGCTGTTCATCCATCATCCTGCCAAGGCTGATTAGCCATGCTGTATGGTAGGCTTGAAGCGTGACAGATGGTGGCACATAATCACCTCTGTGTGGTGCTTTCTGCTGGCTTCCAACAGGCCTGCCTGGCAACTGCTTACACTGCACAGAGAGGGACCCAGCTCAGCCCGGCCCCAGCGCATTTCATTTAGTTCTACCTAGTGCAGCTTGTGAAGTTTAGACACGTACTCTACCACTGCCTCTGAAGTATTGAAGCAAGTTTGTAAACAACTGAGCAGATGGCTTTCAGTAACTGTTCTGCTTCATTATCTCATAAAATTTCCTCAGCTGCTGCCTTAATACCATTTTTGGAAGCACATCAGAAGTTGTAGGAATAAACGAGATATAAAATCTGGTTTTACTACCTTACAATAAACCCTCAATATGGAATGTCAGGTTTTTCAGATTATACAACTTTTTGCTTCTGAGAATGGGGGGGAAAAATAATCCCCCATTTCCCTTGGGAGATATTAACTATTTTTACTCTTTATAGTTCAAACTGCTATTAAATTTTACCTAAGCACAACCTAACTGTTACAAGGAAGTGAAAAATCTTTGTTGCCAAGTTTTCCCCCCATTTCTGCAATATTGCAGTTGTTTTTGGAAGCAGTGTCAGGTGTTGTGGTCACACTCGAAGCTGGCAGGAGAGAGAATGGCAGACTGGCTTTTCAAGGAGACTAGAAAAGAGGTCATTTCTGTAGAAAAAGTATCTACCTGAAAATAATCCTGCTCTCCTATGTTTACCCAATTCAGGGCACCCCCTGCTGCCTAGTTCATGAAGTAAAACCAGTATCAGCTAAAATGGAGATTACTGAGCCTGCCCTCTCACTGTACCCAAATCCATCACAGCAACTGTTGAATTGCTGCTGCTCCTGGAACAGTAAGGGTGATCAGGGAAGCAGTAATCTGATCACCCACTTGCATGAAAAATTTAGACCACCACCAGTTTTGAGAGCTCCTTGTTAGAGATCAGATGCAACTGGAGCAATACCCGGCTTCACACGTGTTATTCAATCAAACCTTGGAAGAGCAGGGATTTGAATGAAGGTCATGTCTGCAATTCAAAACATGTCAGACATGCTTCTTTCTGTGTGCACAGTAACTGGGACCAGTAAGGTGTCCCTGCTCCCTGTGTGGCTATGTAAATAAGCTGTTGAGGGTCTCTATCATCTTAGTATTAAGCAATAACAGCTGTTACATCAAGCCAAAGAGGAGAAGCACGAAATAAAACTCAAGAGAAACCAAAACCCAGAGGCTCTTTGCACCTTTCAGGAGTTCTATGCATTAAACCAGCATACGTGGTACTTAAGGAAAGGACACCAATTCTTAAATAGCCAACTTCAATTGGTACCTTTTGAAGGAAATTACTCAGATTATTAACTGGCTCCACCTCTGATTTTACCTGTGCTAAAAACATGTGGCTTCTACAATTCATTTAGTCCTGGTGAATCTGGGAAGTGAAGGAAAAAGATAGGAACTGAACACATTCTTACATATTTACCAGTCGTCCCAGTCCTTGTAATTGTTCTACTGTATTATTAATGAAGCAGTATTTAAAAAATTAATTTAAGTCAGATCTGCAAACGGGAATAGCAAGTAATGAAGACATGTTACCTGAGAGATTAAAATAATGTTACAGGAAAGAATTTTGTTACTTTAAGAGCAAGTGAATGTAGTAACAGACCCAAGTAACAGTTCAGAAAAATCAGAAAGCAGTTTATTTGGAAGTGCACTCACTAACATAATTCTGTAAGTATCTCTTGTCATCAGCTAAGAATTAAACTTGGTTAGCATCTGGAAATGAGCTAATAAACCCCTTAAATGCCTTTCCTCTTCACATCACACCCCCTATTGACAGCCCACAGGTACTTTTCAAATCAATAATATCTTTCCACTAAACAGTATTAATGAGACACAATACCTTTTCAAACAACAAAAGTAATGATGACCTTTCAGTAACACTGCAACACAAATGTATGATATACATACAATGAAGAGCAAAAATCTAAAAATCAAAACCAAATATCCCAAAATCCCAAAAGCAATCAACCACATCCCCAGCTCTAAACCAATGTATTTTTGGGACAAGGTTCAGTGTCTATATGGAGAATATAGTAAGCAGAACTGAGATGGCATCAAAGAAAGCAGACACAAAGATAATACAAAACAAAAGCCAGAAAATATGTAAGAAAGGCTCTTAAGAAACATTCATGAAACAATAAAACATTATGTACAATGACCTTTACCCTGAAAGGGTTTTGGTTTAGTAACATGTTTAGAATTTCAAAAATCAAATCAGGACAAATCAATTCAGGTAAAAGAGTTTGGTGAGAAATTTCATGTCAAAGGAGAAATAATAGATATTCTTTATAATATTTATTATATATTATTGCCTACTTATATATTTTCTTTTTTCTCTGAGGAAAGCAAGAGAGGAAGGGAGAGAAAGAAAAGATTCCCCACATACAGGTGAACTACTACATGAAACTCCTGAAACTAAGAACTGGATAGATGAGTTTAACATCTATGGAACAGAACTTTTAAATACCAGCCTGAGGGACTCCACAAGAAGGTAAGAAACAAATAGCTTTTGTTTAAGGATAGCCAATTGTCAAGTGAAATAGACTTAGTGTAGGAATGTAGTCTTTACTTTCTATGGTAAAAAAATAACCTTATCTGCTTCCATTCTTATTTAATAAGTAGAGAATAATTTTCTTCAGAACTGTGCTGATCTGCTATAAAGAGCTTACAGAAGTATCCAGATATCTGTTAAGATGATTATCCCCACATTAAAAAGTAATAATGGCCTTTACATCCTATTAAATGGCCCTGTGTTCTGTTAAATATACTCAAATGAAGTTGTGGACTTTCCAAAAGCATGTAGTTAAAAAAAATCCCAAACCTCTAAATGAAACATTTATTAGTACTTACTTATTACAGTGATGTTTGAGATGTTTCCTATAGCTGTCTTCTTGAAATAATACATCTGGATTACAGGTGGTGAGCCAATCAGCATCTTGCAGCATTGGCTGTGAACTCTGCGCTTTTACTTTCTTCCCTTTCCTCCCTCTGGGCACTGGTGCAGACAGACCTAGAAAACCCCCCAATACTTCTTACACAATCTGAATAGAAAAACCCTCACCCCAAACAGCATTGCAAACATACATTTAAAGCAAAGGATTCATTACTTCGTGGGCAACACGACCACCAAAAACTGAACAGCAACATAACTCAGCACAGAAAATTGCAAGTAACAAAATCAACTAAAACCTTCATGCAAATTTAGGTGTGAAGATTTCAAAAATTCAGAGTGCTAGCCAGAAAATGGTGTTATATAAATATTTCTTGTAAAAACTCTCATGAATCTAAATGGCCGTAAGGAAACAAGCTTTCTGATTTATGGCAATTTAAAAGAGATTAAATCCAGCAGTAGGTGCCAGCAAAAAATTATGCTGGAATATTTGTTTAAAACTGATTAAAAGGAAAGAGCACTGCATTCTCCAAAGTGTTTGAGGGAGACTTCCCCTTTAAGTACAGACCAAGTCAAAGCCCACCTTTCTCATAAAATCTGACAAGATCCTACGACATGTCAGAATGGCTATAGTTTAAACCAAATACATGGCACGACTGAAGCAATTCTTTCGTATTTACTAGCATCATTATTTGATTGTGGTAGACATACCGGAATGATTAACCAAAGCTCGAGTTTGCCCATCTGCAGTTGGAGTGATCAGATCCCAGATGAAACTTTTGATATTTTCATCCCCTTTGTAATGATTAAGACAATACACCAGGATAGTCCGGCAGATGGTTTCCACATCTTGCTCTGTTAGCTGACGTTTATAGCGCCCATGTGAGAGGATGTCAGTCCACCGACCCCAGCTATAAGAAAAATATGTTCAATACAACAGCCAAGGTACTGGTATTTTAATTTGTGACTTTCAATTTAACTCCTGGTATCAAGCAACTTGGGACCTCCTGTGTTAGCACTAATGCATTTTGCATTTGCAGGTTACATCAGGGAATCCAATCTCCAGCACCAAAGAGTTAAGAATGTTTATTTTACAGAACAGGCAATAAGTTCACTGCTCGTAAAGCTGCAATTGAACTACACTCAAATTAATAAAGTACATATGTTTAACCCTAAAGGTCCCAGTAAGCTACAAAAAGGAAACTCAACCAATTCCTACAGTCATGGGATTTGAGGAACCATTCTTATTTTGATCCAGAAACCTATTACTACTAGCAACTGTTGTACAATAATTTCTAAAAACAGTCATTCTGAAGGCCACCNTTCAAATTAGCACACTCAATAGGAAAAATATCAAGTATCAAATATGTGAAATTAAGTGGTGACAAAGTCTAGACTGACTGTTGATTTCAAAACCATTTGCTTTACAAATACACTACTACACTCTTCAACACTTAGAAAAGAAAGGTTAAAACTCATTAACTCAAGAATTCTTTACACTGAGAAACCAGAAACAAATATTCTGTCATCACAAAACCACTTATCTTACAGTAAGCTCACAGCCATCTGCGAGATACTTGGATACTTTAAACTAAGTAACACATATAAGCACAATTTATATACAGAGCAACAACAACCAAAAAATCTGTCTGTATAAGCATTATACAGTATGATAGTATGTGAATGTGTCCAAGAGAAGGATGAGTTATTTACTCTATATAATTTATTTTCAGATCTTTAGCCACAATTAATATATTTTATTTGCATATCTTACCCATAGACCAACAAGTTCTTCTCCACCCTGAAACATTCACTTCTTGCATAACCTTGTGATTTGTCCTGAGGCCTACGGGGCTTTGTGCTAGGCTTTTCTTCAGAATCGCTTTCCAGGTCTGAAAACTCCATCAGTTCATCCTCTTTGACTGCACTGTAGAGTCTGGTTTGCTTCCTTACTCTTGGTGTATCGATAACTAGGTTGTTCTAAAATGAAAGGGAAAATGTATAAATTTAGGAAAGGGTGGAACTCTTCAATTTAATTGTACTACAAAGAGTCATAAAGCTCTTACCCTTCCATTTAGGGCATCAATATCCAGCTCAGCTTTCTTTGCCCACTTCTGCCAGAAATTAGGGTCATCCAAAGAAATGTCTGTCCTGTTCCCAGATGCAACAAAACTAGCCTAGTTAAAGTAAAAACATGTGGATTAGTTTCTTAACTGCTTGCTACGAAGAATACCTGTTTTTCACTAGCAAATACAATACTTAAGAAGAGGTAGTGTTAAGAAAGAAAAAAAGACAAGTACACTATAAAAATAAATTGACACAGAAGGCAATTTAATATACTTCCATCTATTCTGATCACATTTTATTCATTTTCCTCTGAATGTCAATGCATACCTTTGCAAATGTTGAGCCTTTTCCTTCAGATTCAATAGTAATTGTGTGTGTTCGCCTTAAGAGAATCTGATCGATATCCTCTTCACAAAACTTAGACCCTTCATCTTCCTCATCCATCAGAGCCCCATATGCCCCCTTTCGAAGAAGATCTTCTATTTCTTTTTTAGACAGCTGTTGCACCTGTAACACATAAGAGGGGTTATGGTTTTGGGGTTTTTTGACACCAGCCAATGTGTTCATCTGACAATACAATCAGATGGATTGTCCTCTTCTTTTGCATTTTCAAAACTGAAACTCTACGATAATGCGGTGCTGGTCAATTAAACACTCATGCTGAAATCACCTTTTAAAGAAGAATACAAACAACAAAATTCTCAGGGTGAAGTTATGTGAGTGGTTTAAACTACTTAATAATTCATTGTCACTGAATCCCTTGAGCTTTGATGACTGCTAAACTCCTCCTGGGAGCAGATTTAACTTACTAACCTGACAAAAAAGCTAAAGCAAAAAGGAGTTCCAAAGCAAAAAGGCTACACCAGCAAAAGCTAACTAGAAGAACTCCATAAAGTGCCAGGATCAACATAATGTAAAGGGTGGAATGATGAGAATGGATCAGGATTGAGGGAACATGACTCCACCTGCCCCCTTTTGGCAATAAGTGAGCCATAAGATAGGCTGAGCCAGTTCATGTAGCCAATGCCCTTATTTAACCCGACTTTAAACTATCAGCCACACTCCATCTGAAAAACACTGTTCTCCAGCTAAAATGCAAACAGACAAGCAAAGTGTAACACTTTCATAGCATTTGTTGATAATGCACCTTAAAAAACTAATTCTTACCCCATTTGTGGCATTTTCTCTTCCACTCATAGATTGTAGCACAGCCTTATCAAGGCCCAGCTTCAAGCTAGCTTTGTCAAACATTTCCCTTTCATAAGAATTCCTTGTTATCAACCTGTAAATTTTCACTGATTTGCTCTGCCCTATTCTGTGACATCGTGCTTGAGCCTGAAGAAACAAAGACAGATATTCAGTTACAGGTTACGAATGGAATAAAAAAGAATTTGAAACAATCAATACAGAGAACCCACTTTAAAAGTGTTTTTTAAAATATAAATAATATTGTTCATGCTTTCAAGAGAGCAACAACAGATAACTTCCCTTGTAGGGGAAGAAAATTTCACAGTAAAAAGGCGAAGAAAAATTTTCAATAAAATCATCTCCTGGAATATTACCTGGAGGTCATTTTGGGGGTTCCAGTCTGAATCAAAAATGATGCAGGTATCAGCAGCAGTAAGATTAATGCCCAAACCTCCTGCCCTTGTACACAGCAGGAAAACAAACCTATCAGAATCAGGTCTTGAAAACCTGTCAATAGCTGCTTGACGCAAGTTGCCTCTCACTCGACCATCAATTCGTTCGTATGGGTACCTGAAAAATAGATGCATTTTAGGGATTGCTTTACTGCAATGGCATTGCTTCTTTAGAAGAATATGCAATTAAAAACACCAAAGACAAATATGCTACCATGGGGTTAGAAGAACTACAACAAACTAAGAGACTAACTAACTAACTTCATCAGTAAAGACATACTAGTTTGTCTCTTCCTTTGGTAAAGGATAGACTTTCACTCCATGGAATTCAATAAAAATTTAGGCCTAAACTAAAAATCTCTACAATCACCAAAACATTTAACTGAGAGCTAAACCAAGAGGTTTAAAGCTCTCCATATGAGGTCATTTTGTATTCACTCAAAAGAAAAGGCTCAGTACTTGTAGCCAATGCCCTTAGGTTTGCTCTTTCCCTTAGTCAGATCACGATAGAAAATACTGTTTTAATTTCTTCCCTTTCAACACGGATTACTCACAGGTTACACGCAGTGGTCACTGAGGAAGGCACAGTTTATTTATAATTGTATTATATTGTTGCTCTCACCGTCTTTGAATGAGGTAGTCTTCCAGTATGTCCAAGCAGCGCACCATCTGGGAAAAGATAAGCACCCTGTGGCCACCAGCCTTCAGTTTTGGCAGCAGCTTGTCAATCAGTACGAGCTTGCCAGCAGCCTGGATCATTGCCTGGAGCTGAAAATCTGGAGAGTCGGCATTGTGTGTTTCTTTAAACTCTTCCAAAATTTTCTCTTCAGCACCTGCAAAGATTGGACAGCAATACATGAACACTGCAAAGGGTTTTATTAATAAACAATGAGCTTGCCTTCAATACCCTATAGAAACTGCAGGAATGTTTTAAGCACTATGTGAATAAACAATTATAAAAAACCAAACATTTATAAAAAATATTAAGCTTAAATTTGAAGCAAACATACACACAAATACAGCATAAATAAAGAATAACTCTGAGAATTTATTCTTTTTTTTTTCTTTTGAACAACACTAAACTCTTTCCTAAATTCACAGAACTATTAACACAGAGAACTCATTGAAAAAAAATATGAAAAAAGATAAAAAAAATTAAACATATTTCAACTGATAAAATGGATTTTTTTTCCTTTTAAAAATGTAACATGAAACAAAATAATGTCTTGTTACTACAAGAAAATAAAAGGAACACAAATCACATTTAATGTCTGTACCTCTAAAATCAGCCTTAAACATCCACATGATCTGAACCTGCTCCTTTCATTATTAATTATAAAATCAAAATCCGAACAAAAAACTAATTGGGGGAGACGCAGCTATGAAATTATTTTTTTACCTTCTATTTAGTTTTTTCTCACTGAATATAATTTTTTTTTGTTCAGTTTGATGAAGCTATCCAACATATTTATTCTTTCCAGTATTAGTCATAAGTTCTCTCTTGCCACTTGCTTTGCCTATGAATGATATGCACAGCAGCAACTATTTCCTTGTTCTGCTCACTACTGGAAGACTACAGACCAAGTTCAAGCTTTCTATTCAACCCCTCCTATGCTTTTATTCTATATTTATGTCACTTCTACAAAGTGGGCAATTCCAAAAACAATCAGATTGCCATTCTTGGCATGTAAAAGGTTAGGAAACTTTGTTCTAAGCTCATTTCACCTCCAAATAAGCCCTTTTTCTGAGCCATCTTTTTTCCCCCAACAAAACGTAGTTTATAAAGTACTCCTAGTTTGTCTAATACTCAGCTTCAATACTGCTTTTGAATAGCACAAGGCAAGATGGAAGGGCTGGGGGAGGGGGAAGAACAGCTTACTGCCAGGCTTCTGCTGAGCATCTCTCTCTCAAATCCCAGCTCTAAGTAGATGCCTGTAAACAAACAGGGAAAGGCACCCTCCCTGTGCGATCGCTGGTTCCGTGCCTGCAGTAATGCGGTGCCTGAACCGCGTTCCACCCGGGGCAGGCTGCCTGACAGCCCCATGCTGCTCCATGCACTCGCACTGCTCGCTTTTACAGAACCCGCTGGACTCGAGATGGGACCATATTTCAAGACAGTTTTACGTCCCTGGATTTTCCTGATCTGGATTCCCTGCTCCCAGCACTACTCATCCTAATGGTTTGCACATAAGAAAAGTAAGCGTGTATGAAATGAGCGTAAGCAGACGCTCAAAGTTCCCTTCAATCATATCACCGCCCATCTTTGTAAAACAGGCAGAATTTGGGGCAGTAAATCTCTGATTCTGTCTGAACTTTGGCAATTCCAGGATACAGCAAGCTGTCAAGCAGTTCATATCCAGTAATTTCATCTTTCCAGGTTACAGCAATTATTTCTGACTCAACTGCGATATCCAGATTAAGTTTCACTACTGTGAAGCAACCCAGAACAGCATCTGCAAAAGCAAACCACAGCACAACAAACCCAGAATCTGGTCTAATGAGTGGTGAGTTTACAGTATCAGAGCCTGGTCTCAGCAAGACCCAAATCCACTACAAGTAACTCCAAAAATCTGTTCCGTCAATAACTCTGTCCTAGCTAAATCCTGTAGAAGACCATTTTTTTTTTTTAATTCCTACTTCAACTGCAATCACATTATGTCCATTGAGCAGCCTGTTACCCGAAAGTTACTTGATGCAGTACTTGCAAGTCTGTAAAATTACTTCCTATTCTAGCTGATTTTTAGCAGGGGATGAAAGGAAGATATTTGAATGTGTGGTTGGTCAATCAGGGAAACTTCTACTCTTCATTAGGAGAGGCTTCCAGGGCTCAAGAGGGCACAACAAATAAGGAGCCTTTCTGGTGTTCAGCACTAAGATGTGTAAGTATAGAGGCATTTCCCACTGCTGGTTCTTGGAGACAGAGAGAGGAATGATGTATAAATACTTGAGAATGGTTGCTATGGAGAAAACAAGTCCTGCCCTAAGAAAAATGACACATAATGCTTTCCCCAAGTTGGCTGGAGAATACCCAGCATGCAGTAACTGCTTCTAGGAGTCTACTCCCAGTCTCAGCAGACCACAGAACACATCTATCAATCAAGAAAGAAACAAAACCCCCACTTTACATTCAAATCCCACCATACTACTTCCATCATATAGCCTTAACTGAAGGTTATATAGAAGACTTTCTTCCAACTCTTACACAAAAAAAACATGTTCAAAGGTTCAAATACATATGCACTACTGCTTGCTCACAAACCCCACAAACTGGGAAGAAAATGAGGATTCAGAGACACTTTTACCAAAGCAGTTAAGCTTAGAAAACAGAACTTGCTACTGCAAGACGTTATTCACCAGGAGAATACTATGCAACCGTAAATACTCACACTGCAAAAACTCTCAGCAGAAATAAAATAAACTTGGGCCATTACACTAACTACAGAG
This sequence comes from Nicator chloris, assembly GCA_013400495.1. Lineage (NCBI taxonomy): Eukaryota > Metazoa > Chordata > Aves > Passeriformes > Pycnonotidae > Nicator > Nicator chloris. Next base: position 175,436 of record WAAE01010727.1, read on the forward strand.
TAGTTAAATATCAATCAACAAAATAAAACCTTGGGCTCACATGACTACAGCACGTAGGAATATTTTCTGTCCTAGAACTGTAACAGATGTATTTGTGTAGTTCCATCTCCACACTAACACATCAAGATTTCTTTTTCCCCTCAAATCTGAAGGTTCAATCCACCTGCCATGTTGCTGAATGATACCAAGCAAGTCCAAAGGTTCAAAACATCACAAAAATGTTAGAAAGGCAAAGGTATTCAAGAGACATACCCATGTCCCTTTATTAAGATTAAGACAGTCACCAAAAAATATTTGAGGTTTTCTAAATTAACACCTGAATTTTATCAGTCGCTAAATTATATTAATGATAGAAGACTCCTGAGGAAAAAAAAAATCACTGCTGTAGGCAACACTGCAAGCACTGCTTAAACTATTTGACAAAACAAAGTAGCAGCAAAATATTCAGGTTTTTTCTTTCAAAAAACATGAAATAAGGAAAAATAATAGCAATGTTAAAAACTAGCTGAAAGCCAAGAAGCATCAATTCAGATACCCATAACCTGAGCAGCCTAAACTATTCTGATAAACTCATTTATACAATGGTTTAACTTAAGCCAAAAAATCCAGTAAAAAACCCCAACAAACCCTGCACCAGAATCACAAAGCTACTTTACTGTATGTCATTTGAGTTTAGAAACTGAACACCCACCAGCATGGACAGGTTGAAGTACTTTGGAGTAAGCCTATATCATGTCTTTGCAATAATTACTTGTGCATGAAATATAATTAGATGTAATTTCATGAATCAGTTTAAGCATTGCCCCCTCCTCCCCCCCAAAAAAAACCCCAAAAAATGTCAAGGAAAAGAACTTAAGTACTGCAATATGGAAGTCATACAATAAAAAACCTGAAATCACATATGGCTCTGGAACAAAACACTCTTTCATCATGAAGCCTATAACCAGCATAAACCAACCATAAATCATATCTAGCAAGAAACAGGAGTTGGGAAACAAGAAACTAGTAAAAGGCTCTCCCTGTATGGAGGCTTCTGTTACATCCTCCAAGGGAAGAACTGACCAGCACATACAAGTTTAGCCTATTTCAGACAGTTAGAGCTGGCTGGTTCATCACAGGGCTGCTCATTGGAACAGCCTCCCCAGGGAAGTGGGCAGAGTACCACAAGTCAGAGTTCAAGGACCATCTGGCCCTTAAGTCATATGATCTAGCTTTCGGTAGTTCTGTGAGGAGCAGAGTTGGACTCAATAATCCCTATGATTTCCTTTCAACTTAAGATATTTTATGATTCTATAGTACTTGCCAAAGATAATCCTGATCTAAAACCAATACCATCACACAGCAAAAGTCACTGAAGTCATGACATTCAACCTAATCTTTTTCTTACTAGTTAAATTAAGAAAAGTAACTGACAACATGTGGCCGTAGAAGCAGGCTTGATCACAATTTCTTACTGTGCAACTTTTATTCAGAAATTTTAAGCTACTATCCTATGATGTTCAACAGCAAGAAAGTAAGTAGCAGCTAACTATAAGTGAAGAAAAAATTACCATATTCATGCCAGCATCCAACAACCTGAATGATAACTGAATGATACCGAATGATGACTTAACCTGAATGATAACTGAAGTCTTGTTTGTCACAAATAACAGAAAGGAAAACTTTATAATACCAACATTAACTCAGTCAGGGTTAAGTCTGTCAGGAAGCCTTGGAAAAAAGCAGCACAGAAAAAAGCAGCTGCAACAGCAGCGCTGTCCTGGCTAGCAAATATCCATACCTATGAGAATCTAAAATGTTATCTCACTTTTCTACTTAAACTAAATGAATAAATAAAAAGACACACTAAAATAGAATTTATACCTAGTGAACATGTTTACAACCATTTTTCAAATGAGGAGAAAAGTAGGCAGCTTACCATTAATAAGGTATGGATGATTGCAGCATTTTCTTAGTTCCATCATAGTGTTTAAAAGATTAGGTACATTTGCCTGACCTCCACCCTTGGAAAGAAACGTGAAGTTCTTTTCAAGAATAGCACGATAGTATTTCTTCTGAATGTTTGTCAGCTCAACTTCAATGATGGTTTCCTCTTTGGGGGCCAGGTTCTTTTCCACATCCTCCTTGAGACGTCTCAGCATCATCGGCTTCAAAATAGCTTGCAGTTTTTGCACCTGGAAAACAGATGTTTAATAAAATCACGGGATTAAAACTGCTAGAAATCAAATATTCATTTTTCGATTTCCTTAATTCTAAAAACCTTGTTTTCCTACCTCAAATGCCAAGTAGAGCACATTGTAAAAAATCTTGGGTGACTCGGCAGCAAGTCCTCCTTGTTAACTCAGTGACATACACGTTTCTAAAGTCTATTTTTGGTGTGTAGCCCTTCTGTTTAGTGATTTCTGCTATTAAATAGACCTCACTCAGAAGTATCCTTCTAGACAAGGACAGTACTGCACATAAATCAGGCAGAGGTAACCCTTTGTTAAATAAGCAAATCTGATACTTATAAGATAACTTTTGCAGTTCACTATATATTATTAATCAGTATTTAATGCTATTTTCCCACTTTGAGTATCTGCTTATAATTGCTTTCTTATTTCCCTAGTTTCGACATCCATTGAAGTAGAAAATCATTTAGGAGTAGTCTAAAACTGAAAACATTGTACTTCTGCTAATTTTTATAACACTGATAATTTTTAGTGTCCCCAGGTTTTGTGGCATATTCTTTAAGACACAACCTAAAGGGTGGGAGGGTCAAAGAAAAAAATGTCAGGTTTCTTTAAAACAAGGCTAAGTTTAAGTTTTTGTAAAATCCCTTACACAAAAAGCTCAAATATATTCCATATAAAAAACAAAAACACGTGGCATTTAGGTTGTTTTAGGCTGTCTCTCAAAGTACAAACCATCTCAGTGCTGAACAGCTAATAATTCACCTTGAAATTGGTCATCATCTCCTGATGCAGAGCTGCATAGCACAAATATGAACAAAAGGCACTTTCTCCTGAATTTACATAATTCCCTTAATAATAAAGCAACTTCAGAACAAAAAAAAAGGTAATTAGAACAGAGGGATGGACAATTGAGAAAATACATGCAACACGACTGCAAGGAATGGAGAGGAAACCCCAAGGCATTTACACATAACCTGTCCCACCACTGGAAAGACAAACCCAATTCCAGAATATCTGAGTGTCAACAGATAAGGAAGTTGAACCAAGCAATCCAGGCTCTAATTCTGATCATAGCCAATGCCATTATTTTAGTAATAGTTCCATGTATGGCTTGAAAAGTCTCCAGTGATTTTCAGCTGGCCATACAAGAGCTATGTTGAGAGTTAGGATATATTAGCTCCAGTTCAAACACTTCATTAACAGGACTACATGGCTTCTGCATCAGAGCTGGCTCACTTTCAGTCAGGTCAGTGTCCATTCTGACTGACATGTAATAGCATGCACAACCTATGGAAACATCCTATTTTGCCAGGAGGCCAGGGGCTAGAGGAAGAGCTGTTTTGTAATTTAGACTATGATGTGTGAAAGAATCGTTCTCAAAGAAAGACAATAAATTCAAGGAGTCAAAAGTTAAGAGATACCAAAGACTGAATTTTCAGACAAAGCCAACAGTTACACACAAAAATGCATGCAGTTGTTATCACAGCAAGCAAAGGGCCAAATTAAGGTGCCATGGTTCAGTAAACTCCTAATATTAAGGTGGTTTGGCTTTCTAAAACATTTTGATACATACAAAGAAACATTTTACATTTCAGATATACAACATGCTGCACCTAGGGTCTTTCATTTTGTGTTGATTTATGCATTTCTTCTCTTGGACAGCTCGAGAAATCTGTTTCTGAAAAGAAACCACCTCCCTCCATTTGGTTACCTCTTGCTAAACTGGGTTTCAAGTATGTTCCTGTTTGTACTTAAGTCACTGAGAAAACTCTCAGATGTAAATTCCACAGAAGTTACAGGGATAGTCCCTTCACTCTGATGCTTAAGGAAGAATGTCAACTGACAAGTTAATTCTCATAGAAGCATTTTCATCCAGAAACCATTACAAGACACCCCATCTATATTTTTAAACACTACATTTTGATAAAGAGAATTTTTTCCTGTTTCTGCAAGACCAATGGACAAAGGACAAAAAAACCCAACAAAAAACA
>WAAE01010729.1:0-25808 GCA_013400495.1 Nicator chloris
GGAAGGAAGGAAGGAAGGATTCTCTTTACTCTAGCAGAACAAAAATATTATTCTGACAACTAGTTGCAGAATGTATTTTGGTTAGAAGGATGATTTGGTCTGCTATAATATTTTATGCAAAACCCTAAAAATTAAAAATTACCTCCAGAGACTAATTTTTTATTTTATTTTTTGCAAATATTAGATAGCCCATTTCCATCTTATTGAACATATTGTCACTCTAAACTGGCAGCTCATTTGTTATTCTCAGAGCATTCTAAAGATACAGAAATAATACTACAGAGAATACAAATGGCTACACGTTCCATGAACACTTTCCAGAATATAAATTTGTAGTCAGGGAAGAATTTACTGATACTTCATTGTTCTGTTTTCAAGTCAAAGAAATATATTCTTACACTTCATGCGTAAAATTGTATGCACTGCTCTACTGCAAACACATCAATTAATAATAGAGGGCCAGATTTTGTGGTTGTTTGAGCTTTTTCAGGTTAAATTCTCATAGGCAATCAAGGACTGCTTAAAAATGGGGAAGCATATTTATCTTTATGTGTTGTTTGATTTCATTTTGTTGGTTAAGCACCAACTATGAGTTCACAGTGACTCATGGAACATTCTAAGAAGAAATGATGGGAGGTCTGAACCATAAAGTGTCAAAGCCTAGCGTGGCAAGGACATTTAATCTTTAATTTTGAGATTACATCCTGTATGTGGTGTCAGTAGCCTGTCAAAGCCCACAGGAGCACCAAAGATTCTGTCTCAGCTCAGTGCTGGTCAAATATTACTTTCATGTTTTGGAAATGTCACACGGGCACCTTGTGTCTCTGAGTGATGTGACATCTTCAGGAAAGGACAAAGAGATAGTCAAGAATTAAGTATTTAAAAAGAAAATTGGGAATTGTTACCCTTGGGGAACCAGCTCCAATGTCTGCCAAAGCCTGCCTGTGGTAGGAGGTTTGCCCCAACCAGGAGTCCAGGGATTGGGTCCCATGTACTTACTTTTCATTATTCTTAAAATCAATAAGTAGATACTGACTACTCTTAAAGTGAATATCAAGATTAATTGACCCAAGTGGTAAGTATTGATCCAGGAATGGCCAATCGATTGTCAAGGGATGATAAATCTTGAATTTTATAGGAACACGAAGCCACAGGCAGGAGCAACCCCAGGTTCACAGCGGTGGATTAAAATGCAGGGAGATCCTGGGCCGGGATACACTGCCAGCACCAAGCTTTGCAACATGAAACTGCACAAATCTTCCCTTTCTTTCCCCAGAGGAAACCTGAGAAAAGTTTGTCACGTGTGCCAGGCAAAAATCAGAGTCTTTATTGCAGAGTGCAGCAGAAGAGGTGTCCAAGTTGAATCTTCCTCTAGTGTGGACTGACATTGAAAACAAATATTGGGGGATCTATTTGGATAGAAACGTCCAGAAATGCACCTGATTTCTTTGGTCACTGGAGCTTTTTTAACCATCACTTTAAAGTGATCTAAGTGAAAAAACCTGCTTTTCACCTGGGATTGAACACCGGATTCTGTGGGGCAGAAGTCAGACAATATGGATGAATTTTTAATAAAGTAATACATGTAACATTGACAGGCAATGTGATTTATCAATAACGTTTCATACAATGGTATTACTGATTTCTAGGAGTTGCAAAACCCAGGTATTTATTGGTGCTTTGTCTTTTCATTTTTTGGCCAAACACCACTCAGAAGATCTGGAGTTTGGTATTTTTTTTAATCATGAACTTCAGAATGATTGATTTTTTTTTTTTTTTTTTAAACAAAGCCAGTAGTAAATGGCTGCAATTATGTTACACCAGAAGTGGTTTTTAAATCAAAAGGGAGTTATTCAGTGCTGTAAAATCACAGTCCAGGACAGTGAATGTCTATGCAGACTCTCTTCTCCAGCAAGGTTACAGCACAAAGAGCAGAAAGACACAGGGACAGGCTGTGACCTTCAAGTTAATCTCTCCCCTGCCTGCCCTGATCAACACAAAACCTAAAAGTCCCCAACACCTGGGGCTTCAGGCACTGCTTTCAGGAGGTCTCCTAACCATCTAGAGCAAATGCCCTGAAAAGGTTTCCTCCTTTTTCTCCCCCAGCAGCATTTCTGTGCCTCTTTAACCACATTCCCATTCCCATTCCGGCGGTGCTTCCCCTCGCACGCATCCGCATCCGTAACGCCTCTTCAAAGATGGAACCACCTGGGAGCTGCCAAACAGCATCCAGACCTCTGGGATGTGAAATATTTGTATTTTAATTGCATTCTTTGTTCTTATTTCTAATAAAGGATGATATTATGAGGCCTGAGGGCCATATTCCTCTTTCTAGGGATTGTTACTGTGCGGTGATAAGGAAAACGCTACGTGATGTGGAATATGCATACAACAAAAATGTCCTTCAATGTGAGGAAATATTCTGTCTGCCTTCATAACCTCAGATGGAGGGGAATACAGCTGAGAGCTCTTCCCTTCAGCACTGCTTCTTGCCCTGCATTTACTCTTCAGTCTTATTTTCTATAGACTGCCATGAATGACATTTGGAGGCAAGAAAGAGAAGGGAATTTTCAAAAAAAAAAAGTGCAGGAGGCATGGGTACAAAACCAATTATTTATTAATAGGTTTTGTCCACACACCTCCTGTGCATCATTTGGAACATTTACCCTGTAGGCAGGAAGGAGCAATCAGGTGAGAAATTTGGGTTTGCATCTTGCCAGCCGGGCTTAACAACTTTGTGCTGAACTTGAGCTCCCCATCTCCATCCTGGCAACACAGGAGTGTGTTTAATCTAGACAAAAATGCCTAGTAAAAAATTTTTTTTTCAAAGTCTTGATTTGGTACTCTTAACAGTGTATACAAGCATATTTATATTACCAATTTATTAATATGTATGTGTGGAAAGACATGTATGCAATATATAAATGTCCTTGGGTTTGCACTGGGAAAGAACATTTAGCCGGTAAGAATCTGAGAGCAGTAAGAATTTCATTTTCCTTGAAAAGCAAAAGGTAATCGAAAAATATCAGCTAGGCAAAGGAAAATGAAACTTTGAATAGATCCCTAAGCATCATTTGCACCTGTACTGATCAAAATATCTATCTTTAATGCACAGCTCTACTAGTGCCAATTGAACAACAAGTGTTGGAAGACTTTGTTTTGGCATGAGCTGGAATCCTCAGGATGTCACTAAAGAAGTAGTTTCTTAGCACTTCTTGCATTAAAAAGCATGAGATAGCAGTGCTTTATTTTGTGCAAGAAATTGTTGCATTTCATGCACTTTAAGAGACTTGTCAGGAAGCAGACAATGAGTCAGGACTCAGGAAAATGTTCACTCCTTGTACTCCATTATTCAATGCTACTCTGATCTCTTTGCTGTGCTATCCTGAGTCAGAAAACACCTGAGGGTGCCGAAAAACTCACTCAATAAAATACAGAAAGAACTGTGCCAGGAAATGCTCCAATGGTGTTTAAGCTTGAACTCAAACACTGCTCAGTGTGGCTTTGAGTCCTGTGGGCTGCTGGAGTGAGGTTGTTTGACAGCTCCAGTGGGAACTGCCAGAAACAAACAGAGTGAGAACTCAGGAACAAACTTATGTGTGCACTGTTGAGAATATTATAGATCAGAGGTTACCTGGAAAATCAGATTTTTAATCACCTGACAAAGAATGAGCAAATGAGACAAAGCTGGGTGCTAGCGGACCAGTTCCCATTCCTTCTGTACAGTTTCACAATTTAGTGACAAGTTAATCACAATGTTTGAGCTTCGGGCAGTAACGTGTGTGCTTCAAAATAAAAGGAGGCTTTGTTTTCTAGTTGTCCATTGGTTTGCAACCAATCTTTCAAGCACAGAAGCCGCAGGCAGGCAAAAAATCTTCTGACAGCAGCAGGATGATGAAGATGATGAACTGTATGATTGTGCCAAAGTTCTGATTTCTCATAATTCAAAAGAGGAAAATAAGCTGGGACTCTGAGACCAGTGTTCACCTCTCATCCCTTCCCAAACCTGCTCCAGTAATCAGCAGCCATTAAGGGCTCTTCACATGTAACATGGGTTATGAGTAAAAGATCTATTCAAAATAGGTAAATGAGGAATCACAGTTTCACAGAATGCCCTGAGCTGAAAGGGACTCACACGGATCATCAAAGCCCAGCTCCAGGCCCTGCACAGCCTCAAGAATGATGCCTGAGAGACAATTTAATTATTTAGAAGGTTAGAAAATTAACTAGAACAGTTAATTGAACAGCACCAGCTACCTGGCTTACCTGTCCAGACTTCAGCCCATTGCCCTCAGGTAAATGTAGGCGTTGGGCACTAAAGCTGGCAGCAGGAACTGGGAGGAAGACAATCAGTGGCAGCAAGGAAGCATTGCAGACTGACAGACTTTTACTGAGGCAGATCATAAAATGCTTTTGTTCACATTTTCCAAGATTCATTGGCAGACTTGTAATTGATGACAGAGTTAAGAGAGAAAGCGTCTCTCTCGAGCCCTGTGCCAGGCTCCCCATGCCATTGATAATGACCTACTTGCATTTACAAGAAATAAGTTCCAGCATCCTTTTATTGATACAAAACTGCCCACCATTGAGGAAGTACAAACAGCTCTGCAGGAGCTAAAGATAAATAAAGCTATTAAAACCTATTCCATTTCTCCTGAGCTGCTAAAGTCTGCGGCCTCTTAATTGCTACAAAGCTATAGATGCTGTCCAAACTCATTTGAAAGAACAATCATATACTCAATAACCAGCACATTGAAATAGCAATAATAAAATACCACAGAAAAGGAAAGATGACTAAGCAAAAAGGCATTGCTTAGTGTAATTCTATTTTTAATACTTGGTAACTTTCGCCTGGGTCATGCTCTGGAGATTTGCTATCAGAGTGATTCCCGTGATAAAACTTCCTCAAAGACAGTCAATAATTTTGAATGTGGATCCACAGCTGGATGCTTTTTTAGGGTGAAATCCTAGGGAGTTTGTTCAGTCCGTGTGATTCCAGCAGATTTGTCTGAAGAAGGGCTTGGTAAATGATTTATTTTTTATACTTTCTTTTAAAGGTTGGACTTGATGGTGTAATGGTTGGAGTCAATGATCTTGTAGGTCTCTCCCAACTTGAAGAGTTCTAGCATTTTATGATTTTTATTCTCATTTGCTCTTCTTTAGCTCTTTCATCCTCTTTCAAAACAGTGGGACAACTTCTGTAGAAGGACATGCTTCTGAGGGAAGGCCACAGATGTCCTCTCTGTGAACACCACTACCACAAGGACAGGATAAATATCTGATCCAGGGCCACACTTCCAGTACACTGAGCACCTTCCAGTTTTGGGGCCCCTGAAACCAGTAGCAGGTTGCACCAGCCACTTTAGATCTCCTGCTAATTGGCTTGCTAATTTGGTCTAGCTACTGCAGCCTGACCATATTTATTTTTAAGGTCCCTTAGAAATGCCTGACAGCTCTGCAGATTCAGACCTTGGTGGCAGAGCCTTCCAAATGAAGCAATCCACCAAAATTCAAACCAGTCTTTCAAAATCCACTGTACCTACAGGCCAGTCAACTCCGGAGATGACTGACTCCTGCAGATTTGCTTCAGCTGAAGTGTAGGCTGATAAGCATTGCAGCAGCACTGGCATTCTGCAGTGCTGGTGGAGAAGAGATCATTTAAAGTTGTTGCATTCTGCTGCATCTCTCAACCTGTTCCACGTAAAACAATCTCGAGTTTGCAGATCTCCCCATAAGTCACCATAAAAGCATGTCATTTTTCCTCTGATCTTTAATTCCTTGAGTAGCTACTTCCTTAATTGTAGTTTACAGATAATTCCAGGTAGAGTGGGTGTCATTAAAAGCTCATTTGTCACTCCATAGTGACTGCAGTAACGCGGTGTCTCCTACTGTAACTAGGAGAAGGCTCCACAATAATTGCACATCCCCAGGCAGTGAACACCGAGAGTTTAGTGGTGCCAACTGCAACTGCAGCAGAAGGGGGAAAGCCCAACGTGCACAGCACAGAGCCAGCTAACACAGCTAAACCTCCTCTGGCAGACCGCACTGAAGGGCAACAACCCCACTGCCAGAGTTTGGGCTGCAAGTTCAGCCACAGGATCCAAGCCTAGGGTGTCTGTGGTGGGAAAAGCAGAGTCTGGTGGGATGTGCACCTTCTGTCAGTAGGGCTTGTTACAGGGCTCAGCTTAGCTGAGGCAGGGTCTGGGGTCTCTTTTCCCAAAGGAGAAAGGGGGCTGCCGAGGAAGCTGCAGCCACCCACACATTGGGGGAAACGTCATTAAAAGGTTATAATTTGCAATCGAGAGCGCGCCACTTAAATTGTAACTGCCAGGATGGTAAGTGCATTAAATCACATTAACTCCACTGGAGTGAAGGGACTGTTAGGAGGAGAGAAGATAGTTTGTGTGGTTTATATCATCTGCGAGGGAAAGCAGTGGAGCAGAGAAAACTTTCACACTGCCATTTATTAAAATTACACTCAGTGCTTTCCTCCCTTTTGTAAGAAACATTAACAGATCATTGGTGCCGTTCTCATCTCACCAGTGGGGAAACAACAGCACAGAGATTAAGTGGCAATTTTAAGGTGAAGTAAATAGCTACAGCAAGCCCATGGGAGCCAGACAGACCCGGCTGAAAGAAGAAATTAAGTTACTTTGCATGTTCACAACAACCCCGGTGGCTCTACAGGCTGAGGCAGAAAGGCTGGGAACTGCCCTGCAGTTTAGATTGGATATCAGGGAAAATTCCTTCATGGAAAGGGCTGTGCAGCCCTGGCACAGCTGCCCAGGGCAGTAGTGGAGTCCCCATCCCTGGAGGGATTTAAAAGCCATGTGGATGTGGTACTTGAGCACATGGGTCAGTGGTGGCCTGTGCAGTGCTGGGGGAATGGTTGGACTTGGTAATCCTGGAAGTCTTTTCCTACCTAAATGATTCCATTATTCTATTATATTGACCTAATGGAGAGATGAGGGGGTTACACGGCACTGTACTTGGGCTCTGTTGTTTGGGCAAGTGCACACCCCTGTTCACAACACCATGGACTTCACCTTCTCACCTAAAATAAACCCAAAAGCCAGGTGCTAAATGTGTATCTCACCTTGCAAAAAATGTAATAAATACAACCAAAATCATTCACTACAGAGATCTGGAAACACTGTCCATGTCAGACTTAAGCAGCAAAACAAGTTTGTCACTCAATAGAATATAAAATTTCCCCTTACTTTTACATTTCATAGAATTCAGGGGTATGAGAAGGCAATTTTCCACATGCTTGTGTAGGCTCTGGACATGTGGAGATAACTTGACATTGATGTGAATAGAGGGAGTACTTTTCTTGACTTCTTCCCATGCTTTCATGCTTGTTGTCCTCACATGGGTTTCTACTGGGGAGTCAAGTAGGACAAAACAAAGGTGGCAGGGTCCTAACCAATAGCTGTGCACACAGGAGGAAGAATTATTACAATTAATATGTAATAATTGGGTATTTGGATAAATTTGAAATACCTATATCCAGATCTCTGGCTGTAATCTTTTTTCCACCCAAATTCTGCCTTTTGGCACCTTGCTGTACCAGTCTAGCCTAGCCTGGTACTCGGGTCTACCCACTGGCTGCACAAATGAGCATAAACGCTTCCTCCGCTGGGATCTGCTGCTCCCTCTGTCAGGAGCAGCCTCGGGGAGGCAGGACAGATGGATGTCACCGCCGCCTCTTCTCCGGGGGAAGGATTCCTGCAGGGCATCCTGTGCCGTGCCCCCCTGGCACAGGAGGGCTGCCCCAGCTCCGCAGCATCTGCGGCTCCCCGGCCCCGGAGAGAGGCGGGAGGGCAGCAGCAGCCCCTCCGTTCTCCCTCGGAATGAAATAGGCAATTCGCATCTAGGAAAAAGAAAAATCAAAGCAAACAAACAAACAAACAAACAAAATAACACCCAAACACAACAACAACTAAAAAACCCAACAAAAAATCATCCCCCCCAAAAAAGGGGTTTTTTGGGCCAGCGCCACGTCCAACGGAAAAGCGCGGTGGAAACAGCAATGAAACTTACAAGTGGAAAAAGTGTTTGAGGTTTATTTGCCAAAAAAAAAATGGTTATTTTGATATGTACTCACGCATGGCACTTTGTGCAGCGGTCTCCAAATGGCATTTTAGATGCAACTACAGTATGCATAATAAATAAAAAATAACAAAAGAATCCTGGAAAGCAAGGAACTTGTGCCACTGCCAGGAATGGCATTGCTAAAATGCTGTTTTTAAGCCCATTCCATTTTTTTTATGGGCTTGAAAAAGTACCTCATTGCATCACAGGAGACTACTAGATCTCATCAACTTATTCAAAATTCCTCTATGTGCCACATAAGGGAGAAAAAAGCAAGACAAAAAGTAGCTGGTATGAACTCCCCAATGACAGAGAGGCACACACCTGCCTCACATTTCCCTGTTGCCCATATCCGTGTTTGCTCTGGAAGCACAATGCAGACAAATACAATGCCTCAGGTATTGATTAAACAGACATTAAGAACATGCCCAAAATGAAGTGCAAACAGGCAACAGTTTTAGTGTGGCGACTGTAAATGTAAAACCACTGGAAAAGATTTTTGTCCCTTTTGGAAAGAGCCAGAGGCGTCATCCCAACAGACCTCCCAGAGAAAGAGACCCCAGCCACCTGGCTGTTTTTTATTGCAACCTTTTCCAAGGGTTGGAAAGACCAGGAAGACCAGGCAGTTGTGTCCTGCATACCTCAGGTTGTGTTTACTGCAGGAAGTTGGCTTCTGTCTAGATCACGCTTCTGGAAAGGCATCAGTCTTGGGCTGGTGACGCTGGTGCTGGCTTCAAGCACAAAGCTGTGACTGCCCAGAGCAGAAGACTAGGAAGGGTGGCACAATCACAGATGACAGTGGGACACACTCAATGGGTTTCAAAAAAATGTGCTGCTGCAGAAAATTAATTTCACCAGGCAGTACACTGACCGTACACCTGGAGATGAGGAGAGCTCCTTGCCCAGGGGTGGCCATGGACCCGCTGGCTGGGCAGGAGAAATGGGTCCTATTTGAGTCCAATTTTCCCAACCTGCTCTTAGCATCTGCACAAGGATGAAACAGATTTCTTGTTTGTCTCCGTACCCCAGCAATGGTTTAGCTCTGAGGCATCCAGAAATAGTCAGATGTCCTCCAGGAAGAAGTTATCCTGGGAAAAGAAGATGTTTAATAAATGACATCTAAAAGATACTTTCCAATTCAAACCATTTTATGGTTCTACAAACACTCAGTAATTTAAAGGTTTCTCCTCCCTAGGTAGTTGCCATAATTTGCTGATACTTACCCTCAGCAAAGTGCCTGACAAGGATTTCCAGTCTCACTCACACCGTTCTGCATTTCTGTATGATTCCAGTGTAGTCCAAACCTTGAGCAGCATACACAGAGGATGGGATGGCTGCATTTTATACCTCTGTCATGACAAGGAGTTTATTGGAAAAGCACTGAAATCTCTTTCTCTCTTGCCCACACTAATAAAATAAGCTTGGACCCAAGACTAGGTAAAAAAAAAAAAATTTATAGCAGAAATTTTTAGGGTCTGGTTTTGAAAAGAGCAGCTAATAGGAACCTCAGATTCTGAGCTCTGCTACCACAAGATCTCTTTGTGGACCTGTCTAGCCAGACCCTCCCAAAATTTGCTTCATGTAACTGGGTTCTAGAGGGGAAACTATTAAAGGAGTTTTAAAAAATGCAGCCCTATAAATAATTATTCTTGGAGGTGTGTGCTTGGTGAGACCGCTTCAACAGACCTCAACAACAAATTGCAAGGTAACAGGAAAAATTATGGGCCTTTAATTTTTGATCTAATCACACAGATTTTATTTACATTATCTACTAGTTAATGCAACCATATTGAAGCTGACAGACTGTCCAAGCTGCTTTAGTCTCTAATTACTGAAATGAAGCAAGCACCTCTGTTGAATGATGTGTATTTTTTCCTGTCATAATAAAACAGACCCTCCTTCCTGTGATTCAATCAGACCCATGTCTTTTCTGTAAATAATGTTTAACCATCTTAGCCAACCTAATTTTTATAATGGCCCCTTGCACTGGAGCTCAGAAAGATTTTAATCCACAATCACACATACACACACATTCTAAAAGATTGTTTCTCAAGATCTGAAGATATTTATGATGTTCTATTCACTAGGAATTATTTTCAAGATCAGATTAACTGAGTCACAGAATATTTGGGGGATTTGTTCCAAAGCCCATGCTTATGGTGGGTCTGATGATCTGGTACCTGCTGCCAATATCCTGTGATGGGAGATGGGTTTGAAACATTGAACCAGAAATTAGTGGGGAGCTACTAATCCTGCAGCCAGGTGAGCTGGAAGTAGTTTCTCGCAGAGACATCAAAACGATCAGAGGGCTGGAGCACTTCTGTTTATGAGGAAAGGGTGAGAGAATTGGGATTTTCCAGCCTGAAGAAAGGAAGATCCAAGCTGACCTCATTGTGACCGTCCAGGATCCAAAGGAGTTGACAAGAAAAATGGAGGGGACTATTTACAAGGGCCTGGAATGACAGGATAAGGGAATATGGCTTCCCAGTGCCAGAGGGCAGGGACAGATGGGATCTTGGGAAGGAATTGCTGCTGGGAGGGTGGGCAGGCCCTGGCACAGGGTGCCCAGAGCAGCTGGGGCTGCCCCTGGATCCCTGGCAGTGCCCAAGGCCAGGCTGGATGGGGCTTGGAGCAGCCTGGGACAGTGAAAGGTGCCCCTGCCTGTGGCAGGGGGTTGGAATGAGATGAGATTTTATGATCCCTTCCAACCCAAACCATCTTATGATTCTTAGGGAGTTATCAAGGGGAGGGAAATCATTTGGAAACTCAGAAGTCTTGAAAACTCTTGAGTTACTCCATAAAAACCTCAGTCACCTGATTCCTCCAAAGTAGCTGTGTTTTGGTAGTGCATATCTTTGCCCAAATGGAAATTCAAGGGTTCTCTATATTTAATGTTGTGCCCCTCTGCTGGGGTAGCGTTTATCTCTCTATCCCCAAAGGGGCAGTGCTGATATGGCCTAAGAGAAATCAGATTATTTTTCTAAAGTCCAGTTAGGAAAGCACCCATACCTTTTAAAATGGATATATCATTGGCTGAGTGGTGGACAGATCTCTTTTTATTATTGTTTACAAATTTTGCACACAGTAGTGTGGAGAAGTACAAATATAATCGACTTTTTGAGAGCTTTACCAATTCATATAAACCTTAGTATTCTAAAACAAATAAGAACCAGTTAATGTTCTTTTATAGCTCTAAAATGTATCATGGATGAAACTGCATTTAAATAATAAGAATTTCCTCTGAAAATACTACAATTAGGTTTTGGCCATACAGCCAGAGTGAGATTGTTATAACATGAGCCACATGAAAAACACTATCTGGTTTCATCCACAGGGAGAAAAAATAATCTTTACTGTGACAGAGCTATTCCAATAAAATGCATTTTTCTTTATGTGCTAACATGAAATAGAAAGCTATAATGAAAAAAGACAACGAAAAAACCCACAACATGAAAAGCCATGAAGATCAAACTGGGCATGGAAGGTATGTAAAGCTGGTTTAAAAGATTAGGAGGGACAAAGAGCAGAAATGTTCCATAAATTCATGGAAACATTAACAACAAAATCTGGAGATGAGAGAGAGTATCTCTGTCGCAATGTTTGGAATGTAATTCAAAAGTTGGGGACCTCCATAAGAGATTTTCCCGTGAAAGAGGGGTTCCCTACTTTTCCCTTTTACCAGAACATCTGCAGATGTTGTTTCCAAAACAAAGACAAATTAGAAGATGACTCAGATTGAAAATGTGCATCGGGTAAGTGTGAAATGCTCAGTAAGGAAAAGAAGTCACGCTCTGGAGGTTTCCTCTCAGCCCAGAAGCCCTCAGAGCACTATGCAAGAAGACCAGGCTCTGGTGCCAAAAAATGGTGTCTGAGCCATACAGGGAATCATTTGCATCCCTCCCTACCACTGACCCACCAAATATCCCTTTCTGGAAAATCAGGTCAGCAATCCACAATAAAAGCTAAAAAGGGAAATAGGAAGAGGCAAGTTATTAACTTCATATATATTCAGAGCTTGAAATAATTTCCCCTTGACATTTTGGAAGCACGTATCCCAGCTCTTGTTTGGCTGCATTTCTTAGATCAGTGTGACTAAAGGAACAAATTTCAGCACCTCCTGTCATCAGCAGGGGTTTTACCACACAATTCAAGACCTTCAAAGCCAACCCTTACTCTGGAGTTCCAAAACACCAATGCTGCTGATGTGTCTCACCAACTAGATGGGCTACTGAACCCCCCCAAAAAAGTACTGGGGAAGATCCAAATATTCATAAACATGTCTTTTATTGTCATTTCTTACAGCAAATGATGCACAGTGTGAGACTCCATAAAATATGCTATATATTACCGTTGCTGGTATGTTGGTATCTCAGAATGTTTCTTTTGAATTAGTATTTCTCTTCCAGGCTCCATGGGGTATGAATATCTGCTCCAGGTGGGGTATGAATATCTACTCAGACCTGCCCAAAAGGAGCCAAAAAGGAACAAAGAGACATTTTTAAGAAGATCAGGAATTGATGAATGATTCAAGGATGCAAGGCAGAGACTCCATAGCTCTCAGATCTTTTCTTAGATTATAATAGACATAAACTCCAGGCGAGTATCCTCACTTAGCTGGATCAAGTACCAGGGAATCAAACCACACTCAACATTTTGAATTTCCTTGTTCCACTGACAGATTTTGTTCCGCTAAAGGGGGCAGCACAAATTGGGTGGGGGTAGCACAAACTGGGTAGTGTCTTGCTTTGTACAGCTGCAGCATGCAGGGGTTTCATTCCTAGATCTGTATTCGGAATTTGAACACACTGTGGTATTCCATTTGGCTAACAACGAGAGAAGTGGCTGAGTCAAGACAAGCAAGGGCCACCTGTACCCTCCTCTGACGTGCACTGCTGGGAGGACACCTCCATCAAAGGTGCTCAATTTGCAAATGAAAACTAAGATTTTTTCCACCTTTGCAAGTGCCCATACCTGGTACCTGTAGCCCTGTACCTGTGTATGGTGCTGGGGGCTTTGTTCCCTGCCTGACGGGTACTCCAAACAACACATGAAAAAGGAGGAAGCATGAGCAAGAAAGCACCTTCTCAGTTGAAAAGAGTGAGAGAGTAAGTTTGATTTATGCAATCAGAGAAAGTTTAAGGTTGGAAAAAACCTCCAAGATCGAGTCCAGTCTGTGCCCTTGTCACCCAACCCAGAGCACTGAGTGCCACATCCAGGCATTCCTTGGACACCTACAGGGATGGCCACTCCAACACCTCCATGGACAGCCCATTCCAATGTTTAACAGTTTCCGTGAAGAAATCCCTCCTCATTTCCACCCTGCCCCTCCCCTGGCCCAGCCTGAGGCCATTCCCTCTCCTCCTGTCCCTGTTCCCTGGGAGCAGAGCCCGACCCCCCGGCTGTCCCCTCCTGGCAGGGAGTTGTGCAGATCCAGAAAGTTCTCTCAGCCACTCTTTAATGATTTACTCTCTAGACCCTCCCCCAGCCCTATTCCCTTCCCTGGACACAAACCAGCCCCTCAATGTTGTAGTGGGTTGAGTGGCTGGGCTCCTTCCCTCTTCACCAAAAAACAATTAATGCAAAAACAGCACAAATGTCTTCCTTGCTTTGCAGGGTCCACAACTGAAACCAGGACTCAAGGTGCAGCCTCACCAGCAGAGAGGGACCATCACTTCCCTGGTCCTGCTGGCCTCACAATGGCAGATAGAAGCCAGGGTGCCACCAGTGGCCACCTAGGCACCCTGCTGCAGTCATTCCATTCTGAGTTTTCTTTTCTGTCGTGCCAGGCTTATGGCCATGCAGGACTGCAATGACATTTCCTTAGGGCTGTATTGGGGTTTATAATTGTTATGTGTTTGTCATGCCAAACAAAAGAGGGCACAGCAACCCATATGTACCTGCAAACAGCCTGCACAGCTCCTGCAAATGCTTTGCCTCCCCAGAAATCGCCCCTGTGTTGCTTTCCTGGTCGTGCTTCTCACTGTAAGATCTACAAAGCTCCCACAAGTTGTGCTGACACAGCAATAATCTGGAAATATCTCTCTGGAGGTGCCTATTGATTGTCGCTGTGGGTGGATTATATGAGGGATCTATCTTAATTACCAGATACCATCTCCTTGGAATGGCTGGCAATGTAGCAAAAATGATGCACGAGGAGATCCATTACTCTCAGGGAAAGGTCAATCCAATAGGATGTATGTTTGCATTCAGGTCAAGTGATGGCTAGTCCATCACCACCCTCCATTCTCACTGCCCTGTCAGCTCTGTAATGGCTTCACCTCTCCTCTGTACCTCTCACCTCCCTCTCCCTGGTGCCAGACTGATAACACGAATTAGGGCAGCTGGAGGTAGCAGGGCAGAGCTGTATTATCGCAGATGATAAACAGTGTCAAAGGCAATTATGGGAGCTGCAGAGAGAAGAGGGAAGTTTCAAACCCATCCTGTGCCTTCTGGGCTGTGGAAGGAGGGTACCTGGCCCGTAATGAGAGCAGAAAAAGGGAGGTGGAAGGAGGAAGCCAGCTTTGCTGCCTCTTCCTTCATGAAGCACTTTCTCCCCTTTGGTAGAGTCTCTGATCTGCTGGAAACATGGGTCTGAATAAGGGCCATGGAGTAGGGCAAGGAAATGAGGGTGGGAGGAAGCTTGCACGTGATTTAAGAAGGAAGTGGATGTTAGTGGAGAAACAAATATATCCACAATGGTCACAGTTAACTATGGCTCCACATGGAAAAAAGACATGGTAGATACCAATGTCTGGCAGAGGTGATTGTCAGAGGTTTGCTGCTCCAGAAGGCAGCCTAGGACAGAAACATGGGTCGGGAACTATGAAGAGTGTTCTGAAGTTTTTAGGACTCACAGAACCATGGAATCATTTAGGCTGGAAAAGACCTTGATGTCCAACCATGTCCCCAGCACAGCCAAGGCCACCACTGACCCATGTCCCCAGGTGCCACATCCACATGGCTTTTAAATCCCTCCAGGGATGGGATTGATGATTTAAATGGGATGGTTTAAATCCCTCCATGGGCACCTGTGCCAGGGCTGGACAACCCTTTTTGAAGGTATTTTCCCTAACCTCAACTCAAAACTCCCCTGGGTCTCCTCCATCAGCACCCACATGAAAAGAACTCCCTCCTGTCTTCTCTGGTGCCAGACACCAAGGACATTTTTGTGCCACCACTGCACAACGTCCAGTTGTGCTGTGACTAATGCAGCTGCTGCCCATGATCCTACTGACTGTGTGCAAGCTGAGTCTATGAAATTTCAAATTTGTTGTTGTACAGTAAATAATCTTGTAAATTGCCTGGATTTAGATGCTTTACTCCTCACACAAAAGGCCTTTCTATTGGCTATCAGGAAACACAGATCCAGTCATATGCAAAAAGAAGTAGGATTGACTATTTCTTAGTGCTAAGATAACATTTCCGTCAGAAGTGGAGAAGCCAATGAAGTGAGATAACCTCCTGCAAAGCCACCTCTTTGTGTTCCTCACTTGTAATGGACACAAACTCAGCTATATCTTCAGAGTTCCTCTCTCTTTTTCTACCTTCCCCTTCTTAATATCTCCTGTTGGTACTTCATCAATTCCTGCTATTGGTATTTAATTAAAAAAAAACAAACACAAAACTAAACCAAACAAAAAACCCAGAACAAAACAAAATACCCAAAACAAACCTCAAAAAAAAAAACAAACCAACAACAACAACCAAACCCACAAAAACAGTAAACAAACAAACAAACAAAAACCAAAAACTCATCCAAAAACAAATAAAACCACAAACCAAAACAAACAGAAACCAGAAAACCCTCACAAAACAAAAACCATGTCAGTCTGGAGTTCTGGGGCATAAGGACATTGCAAAACTCTGTCCTTCATTGAATCTTGGAATCACAGAGTGGTTTAGCTTTGAAAGGGCCTGGAATATCATTTTATTCCAAGTCACCTACCACTACCCCAGGCTGCTCCAAGCCCTGTCCAACCTGGCCTTGGACATTTCCAGGGATGGGGCAGCCACAACTTCTCTGGGCAGCCTGTTCCTTCCCATCTCTGCTTCTTAACTCTCACGAACTTTTTGGTAACCAGCACAGAAACTCTTTCTAGGTAGCTAGCAAGGGTGTTCTGCAACACTCTTAATGATGGCCTCATCTGGAATTGCTTTATTAATATTTATTAAGTGATCACTAGCTGCAGGTATATTCTTTAATAACTTATTTATAAAGCATGCTATAAAACACATTAAAAATACATTCTTTAACAGATAACGCAATAACAAGATGCTGTAAAGCAAACTATAAAATGTAAATGATGGCTCTACCTGAACTGGAAACACACTGAAGGCTAAGAAAAAGGGAAGAAAGGAAAGGAAGCTGTGCCCAACAGGCCTGAAAACAGGCAGCACCCTTTGGGGGACAGCAGGATTAATTCAGGTGATATTCAAAAGACAAACATAAAGCACTGCACTCTCTTGACCCATGGCTGTGGGCAAGCAGAGGGAGACATACAGTTGCTATAAAAATATTTTTAGGCAGGGTGAGAAAGTGCTCCTGCTGCTACTTGTGGGTGGGGGTGGGACCCTTTGGATCCCTGCAGCCCCCCAGCCCCAGCCCATCTCTCCCAGCTCTTCTGCACTCTTGCTTTTTGGGTACCTCTTGTCATCCCTGCTTACCCCTCCTCTTTACCCTTGCATTTTCCCCCTCTTTCTCCTCCTTTCCCATCTCTCTCACCTCCCCCCATCTTCTTTCACCTTCTTTATTTCAAGTTGTCAGTGATGTCATTAGAATTTCAGCAGAGTACAGAGGAATTAAAAGCTTTTAAGCATGAGATCCACGGGACCCTGGAAAAGGGAGATGGACAATGGAGTTACCATCACCCTTTCCAAACCCATTGGCAAGGCAGGTTTGGTCCTCAGTGCTCCCACACACCCGTGGTCCCATCCTTGCCTCCACACGGGGCCAAGAGAAACAGCACCAGCATTCTGCCAGCTTTCCTTCAACCAATCCCCAATCAATTTCCTCATTCCAGAGCAAACAAATGCCCATTTTTAACCCCTTGGAAGATCCAGCCATTTGTGGGATTGGAATTTCCATCAGAGCTGACCACTGCAGTTCCTATCAGAGCAAAAAATGGTTGAATAAAAGGTAAAATCAGCATACCCCAGGATCAGTTCACAGAAGCTGGAAGCGGGTAAATCCTGCTCACCAGAATCAGTCCTGGCTCCAGCCCTCTGCTCCCCATTTTCACACCCTTCCAGGGACATCTTCTGCTCAACATTGTTCTTAACAGGTTCAGTTCTCTTTATGCTGCTGAATGTCCTACTGAAAGAGAAAAGTTGCAAAAAAAAAAATCATTAGCAACAATATTAATTTGTTAATTAATTCTTTTGGACTACATGGAAAAGTAGAGGAGAGTTGAGTTGAGAAGAGTTGAGGAGAGCAGAAACCATATTTTTTCTTTCTACTTGGCTTTGCAGAATAACTTTGGAGAAGTTTATTTTTGTGCGTATATTCATAAAACTGCTGCTATTTTGGATCTGTAGGTAAAGAGAAGTCAGAGATGCCAGGCAACCTGCCCACTCCTGGCTCAGCCCAGATTTTCAGCTCTGATGGGTTATCAGGAAATCTAGAAGCTTAAAAATGGAGACAGAAAATATTTGCTGAGAAATTTAAAAAAAAAAAAAGTTTAAAAAAAAAAAAAAAGGGAAGAGCCATTCCTAGAAAACCAAAATCAATTGCCAGACTGAACCTGTAGCTTCCCTGGACAAGAAATTATCTACCTCTTTTTTTTTTTTTTTTTCTCTCCGATTTTCACCTCGGGTCACAAGGACTTTCCATTTCTTGTGAAATCAGCCTTGGTTCTGTACCACTCAGTCTCCTCATTTCCTCCTTGCAGGAGGACTGAAACCTCTCTCCCAGCCTTTTCCCCTTCCCTCTCCCCCCTCCTCCTGCGGCAAGCTAAAATGGCAAGACTAATTTCATTTCTTTTCCTTTAGTTTGTCTATCCGTGACAACCCTTTTTATGCATTTAATTCATTCTCAATTTCTCATAATCAGGAGAAAGGTGTCCCCTAAGGTTAGGAGAGAGCTTGTCAAAAAGGCAGTGTAAATTTGCAGAGGTAATCACCAATCTATCTCCTTTCCCCACTGTCCATGGAACTATTAAGTAATATCACCGTCTAATCTTTTTTGTACTTATTTATTTTGCAGCGAGAAACTAGTGTTATAAACACCCCTACTGTCAAAACTTGTCATCCTCATTACCTCAAGGCGGGTTCCATCTCAGTTATTCTAATTTCATAGTTTCTCGAATTTACAGCCGCTGGAAATTGAGTACAAAATCCATTATCATTTGTATATTTTAATTATGCAAATGAGGCAGCTCAGCTGCTCTGGCCGGGACCTGCAGGGATGCCTAACTTCAGTCTGGGTGATTACAATTTATCCAGTCGAGTCACTTTAATTGTAACAAGCTAATTACATTGTTCCATTTGGTTTTAACAAAAGAAAAGGAGACGGAAGGCGCGTAATGGCAAAGGCCCCGCGTTACCGCCGTGTCTGGGCGCGAGGTGAGTCGTGTCCCCACACACCCACAGAGGGCACGGGCAGGCTTTGGGCACGGGGGTCAGCCCCAGCAGGGAGGCCAGGGCAAGGTGAACATCAGCCCACGGATAATCCATGAGGAGATGCTCATCCACTGCCGGCCTCCCGACTCCTGAAGGATGCCCAAGGCAAGAGCAGCACGGCACCCCTGAAATCGCCCCAACCATCCCTGGGCACCCTCCAACCGGATGTTGAACAAAGACACATCTCAGCCTCAGTAAAAGTCTCAAGGACTGTTGGTCCATTGGTATCAACTCTTTATCCCCGTTGTAAAAAATATGATCTGCATTTATAGGCATTTCTTCAGGTAAAAAAAAAAAAAAAAATCTTACCACCTCCCACTGCCCAGATCAGCAATTACTTTCTCAGACTCACAATAAATGCTCAGCACCTAAATTAAATACCCTGGAGAGATGTAATATGGCTGCCCACACCTTCACAGAGGCTGTTAATAAATAATTACTTCTCTAGCACTGGCCATCTGAGGATCTCAAAACCTTTTGTAACTATTAATGAATGAAGCCTCGGTGTGAGAGAGCAGAAGCATATTCTCATCAGCTCTTTATAAATGGGGAGCGAAGGTGCAGCGAGGCAAAGCAGCTGTCAGAGTTTCAAGGAAAGACATGGATTTAGTCCATCCAACTCACAGGCACTTTTTCAGCCGGACACCTCCCACTCCTCGGTGTGAGCCACAGCTGGAAGGGCATCCTGCAGATCAGATCCCATGCCCAATCTGCACATTTCTTCCAAGCAAGTCCCACAGTCTCTTACGGTCATAAGTTTCCTCCAAGCCTCCCTCCCCACGAGTGGAAGAACCACTCGTCAGCTCCTGCATGTGGCAGGGATGTTTCAGCTCAAGGCTGGTCTGGGGTCCTGAAGGAAGATGGAATCCTGCAAAGCAAGGAGAGGAGAACCATGTGTGGCAGCCAATCCTGCCTGGATTCTAGGGAAACCTTGTTTTTGTCACATACAGTGACAAAAGTATAAGCTAGGTTGCTCTGTGGGAGGAAACAAATTTGAGGACAGCCAACAGCCAACAGCCAAAATCTGCATGCATGTGGCATCTGAAGTTATCTTATGAAGGAAGATCTTGCTGGCCTCAAAAACACCCCAAGCAGAGAACCAGCACGAGATCTCAGTTCATGCCAGCAGAGCTACTCCAACCTTGCATCTCAGCTACCTGGTGTAGTGGGAGCTATCCCTGCCCGTGGCAGGGGACTGGATGACCTTTAAAGGTCCCTTCCAACCCAAATCGTTTTGGGATTCTACAACTCTGTCTGTTGTGCTGCCCACATGTGATGATTGAGTTCCAGGTCCTCCATCCTGGTCCTCACTGTGGATCAGCGCTGCTGAATCTAGTAATCAGCACCACAATGAGACCTCCAGCATCCCCTTTGAAATGTGCAAAAGGATCATCCCTCTTCTTCTGACATTAGTACCTACCTGCCCTTGGAAAAACACCTCCCCTCTTCAAAATATCTGCCTGATGGCTCTGGGATTAACTGGGGAAGAGAGTAACCACTCCTTGGCAGAGAAGAGACGAAAGAAGCACATAGATCTTTTCCCTCTCTAGTTGCTAGGGATGTGTGTGATTATTGTTATTGTTATTTCCTTCGATACACAGCATTCAATTAATTTCCTTCGACACAGGTTTATGGCGCTCCAAGGGGCGTTCCGGGAGCTCTGCTTTTCCAGCACATCCAGTTTGCCAGCATGCTTTGTGTCACTTTGGCTACTTTGAACGGGCTGAGGGGGAGGGAAGAGGAAAGGGGGGGGTGATCCTTCTCAAAGAAGCACTTGCCCTTGGCCACGTGCACAGATGCTGAGGAGAGGGAAGCCTGGGCACAGCTCGTGTTATACCCAAGTGAGTGTTCATGGAGTCCCGTTCAATAAAGCAGCAGTAACCACCATCTTGCTGCATTCCCTTGTCAGCCACCAAACCATGGCAGGGAGAGGAAATTGAACCCATTAAACACGCACACAGATGCCTCTGTGCCATTGCCCCCCTCAGGAGGAGATGAAGGAGCCTCTATTAATTTTTTTTTTCTTTTTTTCCTATTGTGCCTTTACCAAACGCAGTCATTTAATCACTAAAAAGAGGAGGGAGGGGTGCAGGGGCAGCAAAGTATGATGAAGGGTGGCAGCAGCTACTGTAATATCCATGCAGTGAGTCTCCAGCAATGAAACCACTCTGGCTGTCACTCTTGTACAGAGTGGGGTGCTGCTGACATCCGTGCTCACCACATGTTTGTGTGTCCGTCCCAAGAGCTTCTCAAGGAGCTTCCCAACCTCCCTGCACCCAGGGGCTCCCTCCCTCCCTCCCTCCATCCTCCAGTGCCCTGTATTTGAAAGGCCCTGCCAGCTCTCTGGACACCCTTAGGGTTCAGCAGCTATTTCTGCTGGAACTCCTCACTCTGGCGGCAGGCTGAGAGTAGGGCTTGTTCACCTGCAGAAGAAAAGGCTCCAGGGAGACCTTAGAGCCCCTGCCAGGGCCTAAATGGGCTCCAGGAGAACAGAAAACCTTTGACAAAGGCACGTAGTGATAGGACAGTGGGGAATGTTTTAAAAGAAAGGAGGAAAGATTCAGATGAGACATTAGAAAGAAAAGTTTTACACTGAGGGAGGTGAGGCACAGGCAGAGGTTTCCCAGGGAGGTGGTGGTTGTCCCTTCTCTGGAAACATTCAGGATCAGACTGGAGAGAGCTCTGAGCTGCATGATCTTGTTGAAGGTCTTCCTGCCCCTTGCAAAGGGCTTGGACTAGATGGGCTTTAAATGTCACTTCCAGCCCAAACTATGCTTTGGCTTTGTGCTTCTATGATCTCCATGGACCAGCTCTTCAGGAGCCCCCCAGCCCTGGCCAGCAGATACTGGTTTGGCAGCCTGGGGACCCCAGTGCTGTGGCATTGATGATCCATGGAACTGCTGTGTGGTTCTGGCTCCACAGCCACAGCAACCCCAGCAATGGGCATTCCAAGGCACAGTGGGGGCCTGCTGAGGGTCCTCCTGCCAGCAGTGGGATAAGGAAGAGGTGCCACCCACAGTGAGATGATGGCACTTTAGGTGCTGAATACATCCATGGCCAGAGTTGTGGGTCATCTTCGAAACCCAACTATGTCCCATGTCATGCAGAGAATCATAGAACAGTTTAGACTGAAAAAGATTTCCAGGATTACCAATTCAAACCAGTCTCCCAGCACTGCCAAGGCTACCACTAACCCATGTGTGGATGCTGGCAGCCTGGTCAGAGAGAAATTTTCAAGCATTGGACAGCAGTAGGGTCTGTGAGAGAGAAAGTTAAATAACTTTCCCAGGCATTGGTGTAGGGAGCTGTGAGAAAACTCAGTGAAGGAATTCAAAACATTCTTTGCACCTGGTGTTTGTGTGTTGTTGATTTGCAAGATGTTCTCAAAGGGGTGTCGTTTCTAATTAGCCAGTGATGGTGAGGGGTGTTGATTAAAGGACCAATCATGTCCAGCTGTATCAGTCTATAAAAAGGTGTGCTTTCTAATAAACTTTGCTATATGCCCTCCAAGAAGATTGAAATCTGTGTCACCCATTTAGCTGCTCCTAATACAGTAGTGACACCAATGTCCTCAGGGTCCACATACACACAGCTTTTAAATCCCTCCAGGGATCAGGACTACACCACTGCCCTGGGCAGCTGTGCCAGGGCTGGACAGCTCTTTCCATGAAGGAATTTTCCCAATATCCAACCTCAACTTCACCTGAGGCCGTTCCCTCTCCTCCTGTCCCTGTTCCCTGCGAGCAGAGCCCGACCCCCCCGGCTGTCCCCTCCTGGCAGGGAGTTGTGCAGAGCCACAGGGTCCCCCCTGAGCCTCCTTTTCTCCAGGCTCAGCCCCTTTCCCAGCTCCCTCAGCCCCTCCTGGGGCTCCAGCCCCTTCCCCAGCTCCGGTCCCTGCCCTGGACACGCTCCAGCCCCTTGGTGTCTCTCCTGTCCTGAGGGCCCAGAGCTGTCCCCAGCACTGGAGGTGCCCCAGCAGTGCCAGCCCAGAATATGAAAGTCTGTACAGCTGTGTGTCTTTACACAGCTCACTGGCATCCAGGTGAAATACCACCCAAGAGTTTTACTGAAACCTCCATCAGATATGAAAGAATAACCTCTCCTGTGGGTTTTTAATGTTTGCTATTTCACAGAGCACTATCATTGACATAGAAGGCACATTTAGCTGTGTATCTCTAATGGTATACAGATAAAATGCCTGGAGAAATAAATAATAATAAGCTCTTTTATAGCTTCTTATACTTGCAGATCTCAGATTAATTGAAATTATATGCCTCATGCCTGTTCATCCTCTGGACAGAGATTAAAATGGGAAATGAGCAGTTGTAGCTACGTGGATGAGAATACAAGATGGGATTTTTTCTGATGGTCTTTGGGCATCTCTTTGTTTAGAATTTCAAGGCCTGAACCAAGCCCCTGAAGGTAAATAAGGCTGCTGGAATTTACACCTCATTCCTTTTCCATGAGATAATCCCATAGCTCAT
The DNA here is from genome assembly GCA_013400495.1 of Nicator chloris. Lineage (NCBI taxonomy): Eukaryota > Metazoa > Chordata > Aves > Passeriformes > Pycnonotidae > Nicator > Nicator chloris. The sequence continues at coordinate 23,196 of WAAE01010729.1, forward strand.
CTGTCTCTTCCAAAAGGGCAAATTGTTCAAGTTTTGCGATGTTCAGTGGAGGTTCTCTTAAATTCTTTCAAGGTAAAGTGATTTGAGGGCCTAAATCCTGTTATAGGTTAATAGGAATTCTGTTTCTAAATCCATTAAAGTGGATATAGGGATGTTCCAAAGTGGAGACACAACTTTTGGCCTTCTCAGCACTGCCACCATGGAGATGGTTGAGAAAAGGCCAACACCTTCAGACACTGAGAGGTTTGAGCTGGAGGGACACAAGGGAGGGCATGAGAGAGAAAGACCGGAAGACAAACATTAAATGGAAGTGGGATGGGAGAGATTTTTGTCCTAGGTGGAGCAGACAGAATTTCTTTTAAGATCTAATAGCACAACAGCCCCACTGGAAGGCAACCAAGACTATTGTCACACTCATGCTGCATTCGATGTGTTTCAGACATGAGGAGACACAGCCCAAAATTTCCGGATTAAAACAGTATCTTTCATTTTTCAAGTGACGTTAGCAGACTTTGAACTATTTTCTTTCAATTTTCATTTTGACTGCTTCCCTTTCATTTTAGAAGAGCGTGCAAAGATCCAAAGCCAAACCAGAAATTTTATTTTTGTTCAAATAAAAATAAAAAATAAATTTTATTTTTGTCAAAAAAGCAAATATGCTTATTTGAGTAAACCTAGGACAGCACTTCATTCAGCTCCTCAGACAAGATGTCCACTCAGGTAGTATTATTTCACGAGCATCATCTGTAGATTAAAGAGAACAGAGACATGGAATATGTCTTCTGGCTCAGGGTTTTTTCTTACTTTAGACAGCAGAAGACATGGATCTTAATAAGGACCTCTAGTTATGGTTACATGGAGTTCATTAAGAACATCAGTGACATTTCTATCAGAAATTCCAGATACACCCCTTCAAAAATTCTGCCCCTTTCCATGCTTAAATTTTCTTCTTTCAGGAGATAAAGGGATGGGAGAATAGATACCTGAACAACATTAATAGAAACGGTTATCAGATTTTCGGGTTAATTTTTAAATTTTGCAGTAACAGAGGTCTGAGACAACTTCTTGCTTTTCATTTAGATTTGGTAACAAGTTTCAGTCCTGCAGAATGAAAAAGGTACTTTGGGACAGCATTATTACAGCAATAATGACCTTTTATGCATGCTGTAATCATTTTATTATGTAGCCTTACAGTAATCCATACTCATAAAGTCTCAGGATTCTTCTCTCTAATGTCCTCTCTATTAATTGCTATTTTCATCAAAAGTTAAATTGCTATGGTCAATAATTTAAATGCCATTAACATTAAAAAAAAAAAAAAGAAAAGGGATGCGAGGAGGTATTGAAGCTATGAAGAGAAACATTTTCATAGAGTCACAGCATTCTATCACTTTATTCTAAGAAACATTCTGGCTGATTTAGCTCACGCAGATGAACCAAAGAGCTGCAATAGCAACTCCTCCTACCATGCATTTTGCGGCATGGCCATGCTAATGTGTTTGAAATACCAGCTTGATGGCTGGTGTAAACATAGCACCACCCATGAATTCCAGCAGCCGCTGGTATGAGATGAGCGCGGAAAAACAGGCACTTCACGTAATTAAACAGCCAAGCAGGCAAACCCAGACAAAACAGCCATAAGTTGTCAACAGTCAGCTCGTAAGGCTATATATCATGGCTGATATATAGCACGCCTGATGCTGTTGCCATCAGCAAACATAAAAAAAAAAAAAAAAAAAAAAAAAAAAAAAAAAAAATTAAAAAAAAAAAATTGGGTTGGATTCCACTCGCTGAAGGTTTGGAGGTGGGGAGAGAGAAGCATTTAAACTTCTTCATTGTTGTTTGATGATGATGATGATGATGATGATGATGATGATGATGATGATGATGATGATGATGATGGTGATGATAACAAGGATGTAATCAGTTACGAAACTGGCAGCCTTCCTCCTTACTCCCAGCCTCGTTTTTATGCCTGACCGGTGGGATCTCCTGGCGAGGGGCTCGTGCAGGATGGGCTCACAGGATTTATGTGCAGCGGTGACCACGTCGGGGAGAACAGGGTTCCCCGGCCTCGAACGCCTGCAGCAGCACCACCCACTCTCCTCCCTGAGTCCTTGTCAGCCACAGGAAACAGGACAGGATTCCACTCCATCATTTTTATTTAAATGAATGCCACTCCTGAGGAAAAGGAAAAACCCTGCAAGGACAGCAGAAACTCCTTGCACAGGCCCAAGCCCACCATGCAGCCGATGGAAGGACGTAAATAATTCAAGAGAATAATTTTGTAATGCTCTAACCCTAAGCATTGCACATGAGTCATGCAGATACCCTCTTTCTCTGACCCAGCCTGTACAGTCCTGCGCTTCACTGTACCCATCATTAATGACATTAATTTTATGAGAATTAGCAGGTACTAACGCATCAACTACAGATCCACTGCATTTTTAAAAAGCATCAACGTAGTTCTGCTTGTTTGGCCACATAGATTAGTTTTGTAATAGAATTATCATGATTTAAACATCTGGTTATGGAAGTGTCTATTGAGCTGCATTTCCTGCCCCGCTCATGGAAAGCATTAGAGGGCTGTCAAAAAAAAAAAAAAAAAAAAAA
>WAAE01010729.1:25857-53266 GCA_013400495.1 Nicator chloris
TAAAAAAAGAGTGGGATCCTGTTAAACTTGTAAAAATGAGCTAATTATGGCAAGTCTGCTGTCAGCTCACAAGCTGAGGAGACTCAAAGAGGAGTGAGGAATATAGTTTTGGGGTTCTTGGATCAGTGTGTTCCATGGGAGTGGACAGATCAGCCAAGAGGTGAGTGGATGGGGAAGTGAATGGATAGGTGGATGAATCTCCCAGTCCCTCCCTGGCACCCCTTCTTCTAGCAGGTTTGCCATGGCCTGCAGGTCACAAGCACAGAGCAAAAGTATTCTCTCTGTCCCAAAGGGTGCACAGCCAAGCCTGAACACAAAATCTAAAGACCCGAGTGAAAACAATTTCACTCACTCCTCTCCAGCTTAGAAATTCAGTTCACCATAAATGGATGAGACATTTCCAGCATTTGTGTGTTTCCTGGTCATCCCAGAGGCTTTTCCCCTTCAAGATTTATTTACACACAGGAATGTAAGTGACCACGTTAGCAACAGCAACATGGTAGATATTTCTGCTGTGTGCTCAGTGCCTGGTCTCTTGGCTCTTTATCAGCATTAGCTAAATAGACCTCACTCTGTAATAGTTTTGTACCGATTTTTCTGATGGGGAAGCCAAGCCAGTGATGGGTAAGTAATTTATCCAAGCTCACATGCTCGTGGGCAGCAGAGTTTCTCTTGCAGTGAGAGTCAGGCGTCCACCAGGACATTTTCTGCAGAGGGGCTACAACAGCATCTGAGAAAGACCCACAGTGTCATGACAGGGAAAGGGAAGAAAATGGAAAAAACAAACAAACCAACCCAAACAAAACAAAAATAGAACCAACAAAAACCCCCAAACAAATGAAGGAAAAAGAGAGAATTCCTGATTTTGGGAGAGAAATCGTAATAGTGACACCTGCTGAAATACCTCCCCACACTGCCCAGCCTCTCTTAGGGGCTTGGGAGAAAGAAAGCCTGTGCTGCAGGAGCACTTATGTTTGCAGAGAGGCCTTCTCCTGTCAAAACAGAGGAATGTTGAGGCATATCCCACACCTGACATCTCCCACGCCTGACAACACTGACAGACAGACAGACTGGAAGACAAACAGATATATCCACCTAAAAGCCTTACCCTCTGATTAACTGTTTTATGCTATCCACCCAGTCTGAACCAGGGTAGGTGAAGGACAAAGTTCATGTGTAAGAAACAGGGGGTTTTTGTCAAACTGCCAATATCAACCAAAATATCTACATTTTCTCCTTAATGAGAACAAGAAGCAGATGGAGTTATTTGGCTCTCAGGAATTAGGGTTTTGAGATGGGCTCCAGTTCTTATCCTTTGTGGCTAGTCCAGAGCCTCCTCTCAGAAGCAGAATGTGAAAGGATAGTTATCTGGATGTCACTCCCAAGAGTGGATGTCTCACAAATCATCACAGCAACAGTTCAGAGAAGGGTTCCCTGAATGGGTTAATGGCCAAAATGTGGTTACCCACCCTGTGGATCTAAGGATAGACACCTAACTTGGCAAAACAGGAAAAAAACGTTGCAAGTCGGTGTCCATGGGTTCCTGGAAGATGCAGGGGAGTGAAAAAATTTTTAAAGAAAAGCTTCTTATCCGATGGCTGCCAGACACACACTGGTTTCTCTTTTCAGCATCCAACCATACACCTTGGTTCAGTGTTGAGGAAGGGAGGTGTGTCTGGGCAGGGCAGCACAGGCAGGCTGGACACTGAGGAAGAAGTCAGCAAAAAATGGAAATTACCACTTTTGAGATGTAAGAAAATGATGGAGAGCTTAATTCAGTCTAGGTGAAGGCACTGGACAATCTCCATCCCAGACACAAAGAGGTAGAAAATAAATTAAACCTTTAATTTTTCAGTTTATTAAGAGCATTAGCCTCAATAAGGTGACAAAACTGCAACAAAATTTGGAGGGAAGAATGGCTTCAGATACAGAGCTGTGATCTTAAATATAACTGAGGTTTTCCACAGACAGAAAGTGTCACCTGTGTTTAGTATATTCCTTTGATAAGAGATCTAACTTTTAGATAAGGGAATGAAAAACTTGTCACTTATCCTTGCTTCAGAGAGGGATTAGCTGGATTAGTGGAGCTGGAGAAATGGTGGCTTAGAAAGAAAATTGTGAGATGTTTACCTGTAGGGGAAATAAGAGACTCTAGTGATAGAAGTAGTGATGGACTGGGGATAGTTTTTTAGTGGGGCTCCTTGAGGATTGCTTTTTCAGTAGTCATATTTAAGACGTCTGTGAGTGACCTTCGTACAAAAGGTAGACATTTTCTAATTATGTTTGCTGAAAACACAAAACCCATCAGTTTGGGGATGACTGCCACGCTGTGTGGGAGGAGCCAGGTGACCTTGAGAAATGGATTGACAGAAACGGAGTAGTAGTGCTGGCAGGCAAAAGTTCCTGTTTTTTTCTGGGAATGAGTGCTGACAGCACTCATGACTGATATTGTCATGGAAAGCCCTGGACACATTGAAGTGGGTCCAGAGGAGGCCACGGAGATGCTCCCAGGGCTGGAGCCCCTCTGCTCTGCAGCCAGCCTGGGACACCTGGGGCTCTTCAGCTGCACAAGAGAAGCTCCAGGGACACCTGCGAGCCCCTGCCAGGGCCTGAAGGGGCTCCAGGAGAGCTGCAGAGGGGCTGGGGACAAGGCCTGCAGGGCCAGCACCCAGGGAATGGCTTGCCAGTGCCAGAGGGCAGGGCCAGATGGGATCTTGGGAAGGAATTGCTGCTGGGAGGGTGGGCAGGCCCTGGCACAGGGTGCCCAGAGCAGCTGGGGCTGCCCCTGGATCCCTGGCAGTGCCCAAGTCCAGGTTGGATGGGGCTTGCAGCAACCCAGGATGGTTGAGTATTTTTCTGTGAAAGTAGACATTCTTCAGCACACAGTATTCCTTCTTAATAACAAACGTAGCCTTAAACCATCTGCCCTCCAAACTCAGAGCAATTGCCAAGGCAGTAGTGTGGCCAAGCTAAACCCCACAGCAAGAGGGCTCATCCCCAGATGACATCAGCACAATTGTGTTCCTCACTTTCCTTAATTTCATGCTAAAACCTGACTTGATGTGCAGTCCAGATCGATACGTAAGAGAGTAGAAAGCAACAGGCAAGTTCTTGGTGGATAGAATCCTCAAGAGTTTTTAGGACACACCATATTTCTCCTTTCCTTGTTTTGTTTTGTTGTTTAATTTTTTTTTTTAATGTAATGAAAGTGTCCCTTTTTGGGGCATGGGATAATGCAAAACATTTTTGATACACTGAATGTAAGTGTCAAAGAAAGGAAAGTTTCCCCTATGTTTCACACGAAATGTTGCGTACTAATAATAATTTATCATCATCTTCATATATTCTTATATAAGTAATACAAATCACCACAGTCAATTAATCAATCTGTAATTAGGAACTGACACGAACATTTACTACCATCAGGCATAATTTATATGATTACAGATGATTAAATAAAATGTAATTGAGTGAACAGGCAATTTGTTAAGCACATGTAAATTCAGCCATACCACCCCAGGCTGTGATCTTGTCAGATCCTGGCAGCTAAACAGGGTCAGGGTGGGTCAGTGTTTCAGAGAAACCCCAAGGGAGAACCCCGGGTGCTGAAGGAAGAGGTGGTGGGTAATAGGTAGCTCCCTCCTTGCTCCTTGTGTTGGAAGTGCAGTGTCTCCAGTGTGTGATGGGAGAGATGGACATAAGTTATTAAAAGTGCTGCCTGAGCAGTTCTTGAGAGAGGTGGGAATTTGTCTCCTGGACTTGGGTTAATTTAGAGAGGAGCACACACCTGGCCAGTCACTGGGAGGAGACAGTAAACCATGGTGCCCTGACACTTGCTGCACCTCAGCAGAGCCAGGAGACGTGTCACCCCTGTGATTTAGCCTGCCTAGCTCAGATACCTCCATCTTCATTATTTAGGGATGGGGGAGGCTTCTTAAAATAACCACATAAATTCCTCTTCTGCCAAGTGGAGGTGCTCTTGAAAGCCAACCAAGGCAGAAAATGTCTGCCTGCCTCGGGTGCTCAATCTCCTGCAAAGACACCTCTGTCCCTCCCTTGGCTGGCTGCAGAGTCTGGTCACACACATCAGGACAACCACTTCATTGAAACACAGGGATAAACTGGACCTTGGTCTCACGTGTTTGTGCAGACCCTTGAGGTAGAACAAAGACTGAGAGCCAGCCAAGGGCTGCCAAGCCTGTGAACAGGGAAATGAGAGTTTGTTCTTAACACTCTGTCCAAAAAAACAGCTGACATCAGTAGACAGTCCCATGGGAAATGCTAAAAGCAACACTGGGAAAGTGCTTCTCTTTTATGCATTTCTATTTTTTCATAAGACCAGGACCAAATCCAAGTAAGTGAATGATTTCTTGAAAAGTTCAGTGTGTCTCCAAATTGGTTTTGGTCACACAGCCAGAGAAATGCAAGAGGTTTTCTTTAATTATTTCACAAAAATAAACTTGACTTATTAGGATCAATTCCATTTCTGCAGTCTTAAACAAGAATATTTTTGCTTCCTCTGTTTTTAGTTTCTGCATGGCTTCTGCCAAGGCATCCAATTTTAAATAATTAAAACCATTTGTTTTAATACAGTGCAGCAGTTTCTGCAGTGCTGCGCCTGTTTATTTTTTGTCGGCTTTTCTCAAGTCCTGTGTCACTCCTTGTGGAAAGTGGAGCAGACATCCAACAGATGAGAGGCATGGATGAAATCACTCAGGGAAGTCAAGCAGACGGGCCAACTGCAGCTATAACAAAATGATCTTTGATTATTAAATGGATCCTTGCGTAGATGGATAACCAGATGTGTTTGACAGTGGATGTGGAAAGCGTGGGGGGCAATACCTCAGGATTAGAGCAGAAAGTAACACAAGCTTTCTTCCCTGAAACAATTAATGAAATCACTTTCTGGACAGTAAGAGCCTTGCATGTGCAACGTTATATGTTGGGCTTGCACAACCGATTTGGGTCAGAATGATGTTTAAACTCTTAAGTGGTACCACTAATCTCCATTAATCTGACTCCAAAGATGAGACATAATGCTCAGTACAAGAGACTAAGAGTTGCTAATGCATGTTCCTCAGCTGGAGCACTAATACAGGACTCCTGCAGAAAGAATAGGATCTTCCAGGGCTGGGTGTGAGGGTTAAAAATAAACCTCTATTTGGGGATGTCTCTAGAGGTGTACTCTTCTTGGGTTCATTCTGTCCACTGGTGCCTTTTGCTGCTGCGGATGCAAGGATGGACATGAGATTATCTATCCTCTCATTTGGGTTACATTTTTTTTTCCCTCACAAAAACTACCTATGGTTGTCATTTCTTGTGCAGACTTCATGATGAGCTGCTGATCTCATTCAATAAGGAGAAGCTAGGGCAGTGAGTCTTGGGTTTATCCCAAAGCATGTGGGATGGAGGAAAGAAGGCTGGTCTAGAAAGATTTAATCTCAACCCCACCATTATCTGCCAGAAACGACCACAGAGGCCAAAGAAAATATTTCGGTCTGAAGCACCCAACTGCAGAGAAAATCCCTGAGGAAGGATAGCCAAGCCCAGGCTGGACAGGGCTTGGAGCCACCTGGGATAGTGGAAGGTGTCCCTGCCCATGGCAGGGGGGTGGAACGAGATGATCTTTAAGGTCCCTTCTAATTCAAGACAATCTATAGTTCTGTGCTAGATAAACAACTTTGGAAATTCTCTTTTTGTTGTTCTTGGTTTGAAAATTCTTTTTTGCAGTGTGTAGTTTTAGGATAGATCTCCGAAACGATCATGAGGAGTCACCACTCTGGCTGAGTAGGATTACTCCATGTGTTTCTATTTTTTCTTTACAGTTTTGGGGATAAGAATAAGGTTTTGTTAAAAAATGTTAAAAACTCACCTTTCTTTAATTGCACAGCTTTTCAAAATAAACTTATTGCATTTTCCTACATTTATTACTGAAGTCTTTCTGAAAGTAACTAATTGAAATTTATCGAAGTCTGGGAGAGAGAAGTATATTAAGACAAAATTATCTTCTACAACCAATGTTATTTTAAAAATATGTTACATCTGGTTTAAAAAACAGAATTAACAGCTGTGTTTCCAGCCTCAGAATCTTATGCCTGAATAAATTTGAGTAGCTTTACATGAAGGTAAGGTCCTGTGTAACTGTGTTGTCAAACCAAAAGCCTTATTCTGTAAATGTCATGAGATCCTTTCAAGAAAGACATCATCACCTGGATGCTAAGCTGTAAAACTCAAGCAAAAGATAAGTGGGACTTAATCTGTGCCTTGCTAAGACAGAGACATCTAGAAACCAATAATAATATTGAAAAAATCTAATTTGTGTTCTGATGTAAAAGAATCCTCTGATTCCAACAGAGAAACAGAGGGAAACTTTAACTGGAGAAGTGTCCCCAGATCATGTGCCCGGCACATAACCACAACCAGGATGAGCCTGACCATGGCTTTCCCCATATTTGTGACAGCTTTGCCTTTGGCTTTCTTCAGGATGGTATCACCTGTCCTCCTGCCTTCTGTTCTCATCTGAACATCGATAGAGTGTTAAGTAAGTTTCATAAAATTGCTGAGATTCTCACTTGTCCCCTGGGAGTCCACCACAGGAGACAGCCATGGTGAAAAATTTCCTAGGATCCCTGAATAAACAATCTTGGTATTCCCTGCCTTCCTCAGAGATTTCTACGCCTGCTGCTGAAATGGCTGGAGTGCTGCAAACTAATTATAAAATTATTTAGTTAATAAAGGCAGGTAGGAAAGTTCCTAATTATCCCTGTGACAAAGCCCCCCTGCAGCTGTAGGATTTGTCTTACCCCGCAGCAAGGTGGGACCTGTCTCCCGTGCAGGGTGGGCCGTGGGCAGGGGGGTTTTGGTGCAAACACACAGGACTCGATCCAGCTGCCTTAAAACAGGCCACAGAATCATGGAATCATGGAATGTCCTGCACTGGGAGGGACCCCCAAGCTCCTGGCCCTGCACAGGACACCCCCATGAATCACAACATGAAATCCAGCCACGTTTGCTCATCTCAGCTGGCCTTAGCTCTTGCCCCAGGAGGATACTGTCCCCTCACAATCCTCTCCTATGTGATACTCCAAATAGCCCTGGACATCTCACATGGCAACAGGTATTTGTATTTTATCTCACAGATCAGTTGTTTGATCCAGCTCAGTCTCCAGGCTCTGCTGAGAGCTGGGGCAGCAGTGCACCTGCAGACACCTGTGTGCCTCCAGCCCCCAGGACACCTAGAAAGAATCACAGAACCATAGAATCAGAATCACAGAATCATGGAATCATAGAATCACAGAATCATGGAATGGTTTGGGTTGGAAGGGGACTTTTAAAGTTCATCTTGTCCAACACCTTGCCATGGGCAGGGACAAATTCCACTATCTCAGATTGTTCCAAGCCCCATCCAACCTGGCCTTGGGCACTTCCAGGGATGGGGCAGCCATGGCTGCTCTGGGAAACCTGTGCCAGGGCCTCACCACCCTCACAGGAGAGATTTTTGTTCATCATATCTGATCTAAATCTCCTCTCTTTCAGCTTGAAGCCATTCCCTGTTGTCCTGTCACTCCAGGCTCTTGTAAACAGTCTTGTGCCATCTTTCCTTTAAGTTGCCTTCAGGTGCTGGAGGGCTACAATTAGATGAGCCTGGAGTTTTTCTTCTCCAGGATGAACAATCCCATTTCTTTCAGCCTTTCCTCACAGAAGAGGTTCTCCACCTCTCAGAGCATCTCCGTGGCCTCCCCTGCACTGGCTGCAGCAGCTGCACGTCCTTGTGCTGTTGGAGCCAGGGCTGGGGCAGCTCTGCAGCTGGGGTCTCAGCTGGCACAGGGGCAGAGGGGCAGAATCCCCCTGCCCTGCTGCCCACGCTGGGGGATCAGCCCAGGGCACGGGGGTCAGGCTGGGGCAGGTCCAGCTCTCACCCACAGCACCCCAGGTCCTTCTCCCAGGGCTGCTCCCTCTGCTCATCCCCAGCCTGGATTGATCCTGGGGGCTGCCCTGAGCCAGGTGCAGCTCCAGCACTTGGCCTTGTTAAACCTCATGAGATTGCCATGGGCCACTCCTCCAGCCTGCCCAGGTCCCTCTGGATGTCCTGCCACCCTCCAGGTGTGCCAGCTGCACCTCTCAGCTTGGTGCCATCTGCAAATTCACTGAGGGTGCCCTTGATCCCTCTGTCTGTGTCAGTAATGAAGCTGTTCACTAACACTGGTGCCCATATGGACCCCTGAGGGACACCACCTGTCCCTGATGCCCACTGGGACTCTGAACCATGGACCACAATCCTCTGGATTTGACCATCCTAGCAATTCCTAATCCATCTAATAGTTCACCCATGGAATCCATCAGTCTCCAATTTAGAGGGAAGGATATAAAGCCATGTCAAAGGCTTTACAGAGGTCCAGATAAATTACATCTATTGCTCTTCCCTGATCCACTGACATAGTTACTTCATCAAAGAAAGCCACTACATTGAGTCAGACAGGACTTTTCCTTGGTGCAGCCCTGCTGTCTCAAACCACCTCCCTGTCCTCCATGTCCCTTAGTACAACTTCTGTTCCATGATCTTCCCAGGCACAGAGGTCAGATTGGCAGGGTGGTAATTGCCTGGGAGCTACTTTCTCTCCTTTTTAAAGATGGGTACTATTTTTCCCTTTTTCCTGTCACCCAGGACTTCCCAGACAGCTCAGGATGGGAGAAGCATCCCCATGGGATCAACAGTCTGACACGGGTCAGCAAGGTATGTGACAGGCCAAGAAGCACACCCTGGAGGGGCTCAGCTCCTTGTTGAAGGCAGCTATCTGAATTTTTAAGTGGTCCCATTAGAGAGGTCCCATCAGAGGGGTCCCGTTGTTTAAATGGGAAAACTTCCACTGGCTCCAGCACAGCCAGGACTTCACAGCACAACTGGTTTCTGCTGATTATCAAGATGAAGTGAGCACAGGTGTTGCTAATGTGAAATCACACTGAGAGTTTCTTCCACACTTTCCCCAGGGAGTTTTGCTCTACCCTTGCATTTCCTACTGAGAATATAATTTTTTTGATCTACCTCTGTGGAAGAGCGTGGTGACGTCCCCAGCTGAGGTCAGGCTACCTGGGTTTGAGATATGTTAAATAACAGTGTGTCAAAGCACTAAAAAATATGTTGGCTGAAGTTTTACGTGGAGTTTTACAAGGTAGTAACACAGACTGTAAGCTGGTACATTTAGGCGCCTGGGTGGGGAAATGTATGAAAAATGCATGAGAGGTTTGTGTAAGAAATGCAGTTCACTGGTGTTTCATATTCATTCTTCTTTTTTTTTTTTTTTGTTTCCTTCCATGAAATTATCCTAAGGATTTTTTTTTTTGAGCTGAAGAGAAAGCACGTGCTCAGTGAGTGAGTTCAGCCACAGATTTCAGGGCCCTTAAGTACTCATTGACACAAGAGGCGACGACAGCTCTGCAGGAACCTTTATGGGTCTCTCAGGGTTGTTGGTTTTTTAAGCCTGTGTATTATGGATTTCCACAACAGGTGTTAACAGCTCAAGGCATCTTAATGCCTGCTGGATTAAATAATGCACGTTTTTAAAGTTGCATGAAGTCTCTCCCACTGGGGAAATACTATCCTTTCCGCCTTTACTTTTTAAATGTGAATAAAACATGTACTACAAAAATTACCAAAGAAGTGGCTAAAATCCACACCCAAAGCAGCACAGAATCTGGAATTCTGTGTTTAGCTCCATCTGCCTTCACCCAAGTCGTGAAGCTCCTGGGGCAGTTCAGAGCAGAGAGTGAACAGGTATGGCCACATGCATGTCCAGGAAAGGTCAGTAGGGGTTACAGAGAATGGGACACTGGGATAAAACCACTGCTTAAGGCAGTTAAATAAGGGGTCTTTCGTGCCCTTGCACCAATTCAGCCGGCATAAACCAGCTGAAAGTCTGAGCCAGAGCTTTGCTGGAAGGAAAACAGGAGTGAGTGAACCCATTGTTGGGAGTGGGGAGAAGCTGGCATCTCCTGGAGGGCCCATCCAGCCCCAGTGAGGGACAGACACAGGACACAGCCCATCCCTGCTGAGCACAGCTGCCTTTGGGAGATCACCTGGGGCTCTGAACCCTCCACTCAGGCAGAAAAGTCCACTCTGATGCCCCTGTGGCCCAATGGGACATGGCCAGTGCAGAAGGTACAGGTCATGACATGCTCTGCATGGGCAAGAGCAGCGCCAGGCCCTGAGTCTCCTCTCCTGGGAGCTAACACTCTCCGTGGACATCAGTTTTGGGAAGGTCTTCTGCAGAAGGTGGGGAATGCTTTTTTAAGATTTTGGCTGCCATTTGGATGTTAATCGTGGGTCTAAGAGCATTCATTAATGTCCTGTTGAAGTTAACAGTGAGGCACTGCTGCCCCCCCTCTTTTCTGATATGCAAACAGTGGTGATTAAGCACCAGATTAAACATCTTCATGAATATTTAAAAGGCTGTTTTTGAAAGTTTCCTGTCCTTTTACACTAATAGCCCCATTAAAACCTGTTTACAAGCCAGTCATGAGAGTAACTGTGTGCACTTAAAACACTGCAGAGTTCCCCAAGAGGAGTGCTTTAACCATGTGAGAATGGCAGCTGATCAATAGGGATCTTAAAGTAAGACTGTCTGCCTAAACCCAGTTGAAACAATCATTGCAATGCAGAGAGAAAGAGCTGGCAAGAGTCCAACTGGTTAATTAGGGAGGCAAAACGGTAATAATAACAACTGTAATATTTGCTTTAAGGTCCAGATGCCCAAGGCCTGGGTGTCTGGCTGCCACAGCACTTCTCAGAAGCTGCCTTAGAGATGTTGATGGCAGCCAGGAAAAGGCCACGGAAAGTTTTAAGTAAACTTAATAGCTTGCTGTTTCCTGGATCTTCTTATCTTTTACACATCAGACTCTGCATGCTGCCAGAGCCTAAAAGAGGAATGCAGATAATGTATGACAGCTGTTAATCACAGGATCACAAAATGGTTTGAGCTGCAAAGGACCTTCAAGACCATCTTGTTCCAAACCCCTGCCGTGAGCAAGGACACCTTCCACTATCCCAGGCTGCTCCAAGCCCCATCCTCGGACACTTCCAGGGATCCAGGGGCAGCCACAGCTGCTCTGGGAAATGAGGCAGAGCCTCACCACCCTCACAGCCAGGAATTCCTTCCCAAGATCCCATCTAACCTTGCCCTCTGGCAGTGGGAAGCCATTCCCTGTGCTCTATCCCTTCATCCGTTGTCCCCAGCCCCTGTGCAGCTCTCCTGGAGCCCCTTCAGGCCCTGGCAGGGGCTCTGAGCTCTCCCGGGAGCCTTCTCTTGTGCAGGTGAACATGCCTCAGCTCTCTCATCCTGTAGATAATGGATGCAATCTGCTCGTTATATTGAAGCACAACAGAATAAATGTCAGCCTTACATGGTGTATACCCACAGCAGAAGAGGTGGGAATATTCAGCCAGTGCTGTAAGGCCACGATTTAAATACAGCCCTGCCACATGTACCTGGACAGCTCTTGATCTGCTCTCTGTTGCTCACCATACATCCACCACACTCCATTATTCACTGTACCATGTCACCACCACTTCACTGCCTTGTTCTGAGCCCAGAGGCCGTGAAGCAGAAGGTGTCTGAGTCCAGCACAGGATGTAGCTGTGCTACATCATTTAAATGCTGCTAAAAACCTGAGCTTTTGTGTCTGCTTTGTGCTACTGAGTACACTGGAAAGAAATCTATTGACATCAGTGGGTTTTGGATTAGGCTCCCGCTGTGTTATTAAGTGAATTATTAATTATTAATAATAACATAACAGAAATCACATGTTGCCTTATTCAACCATTCAATTTTGCCCTATGTGAGGGTTTTTGAAAATGCAGTCGCCGAGCTTAAATACAAGTGTGGATTGATTGTTTAGCCTCCCTACTCATTGCCAAGGAGAGAGTATGCTTACATATGGGTGTCCAGTTTTAAATGAATATTGATTGACTGAAATTCATGCCGTCTGCTTCAGTTTAACTGTTTGGCAAAACTAGAGATGTCAATAAAACTGGATTGAATTTTGAACGGTATTAAAACTTTCTGGAGCCAAGGTAATCATGATGGAAAAAAGTAATAAAGGGCTGGAGACCTTACAAGTGTGAGGTTTTTCCTACTGCTGTGAAGCCCTCTGGGGCTAAAGGTGTTTAGTTCCAATGCTGAAAGACCAGCAGGGTTGCTAATGGCCTTTCAGTTCCTTTGGCAGCAGCAAATATAAATAGGCAAAGCAGATGCTCTAACTCCTCCCTTCCTAAAGCTCAGCCAAACATTTATAGTGTTGCTTCAGTTAATGAGGTTTGGGAAAGTGACAACCCACCAAGCAAGAGAAGGCTGACTGCATGTCCAGGAGATTGCCTCTGAGCTTGTCCCCGTGGGACTGGCACTCACCTGTCCTGCCTCCCTGAGGGGGACACACGTCTGCCTCACCTGCAGCAGAAATGGGACTTGGCAGAGCAGGGACATCTTGAGAATGGTGGGTTTAGTGTGCAAGGGTGTCATGTAGTATCTGGGGTTTATTCTCACTGCATCCCAGTGCCCCAGCAACTTTTATTGCACTTTCTGCTCATTCATCATCACTATTAATTGGTTACCCACTTGTTGGTGCACTTGTGACTGCAATGGGGTGGAATTAAGACACTGATCTTTCAAAATTGGTATCACATTTCTAAAGATTATCTTGAAGATTTGTCCTATGGATTAATACATATCCCCCAAATTTATTCATGGGCTGGTCTGGTCACCTAATCCAGCACCAGAAATGCCTCCCTAAGACATACAGTGATGAATTGTGGGCACTTACGTTTGTCCTGGGAAGAAGCTGGTAGGACAAGTAGGAATAATTTAAAACTGAAAGGAAGTAGGTTTAGATTGGGCATTTGGAAGGAATTCCTGGCTGTGAGGGTGGGGAGGCCCTGGCACAGGGTGCCCAGAGCAGCCCTGGATCCCTGGCAGGGCCCAAGGCCAGGCTGGACAGGGCTTGGAGCAACCTGGGATAGTGGAAGGTGTCCCTGCCCATGGCAGGGGGTGGAACTGGATGATTATGAAGGTCCCATCCAACCCAAAACATTCTATGATTCCATGAATTCCCAAAGAGAGATAAAACCCCTCACATGGCACACGCACAGCCATGAGTAGCAGCTGGTAGCAAAGGAAGGAATTGAACTGAGCTGTCCTGCAGGTCTGGTGTGCACCCCGAGTCTGACCAAGGACTTCAACCATTCACCCCATCCTGGGGCTGGAGCTGAGAAAGACAAATCAGCAAGGTCAGGCCCCAAAGGAGAGCACAGTGCTGTACAAAAAGCAGCTGGGCTGCAGACAGCTTGTAGGCACCTCTTCAAAAATACCTCTCACGTCTTCTCTGCAGGTTTTTTTTTTACTGAAAATTTGACTGTGACTTAATAACATAAAACCAGGAAAGCTAGTCCATGACATCCTCATGTTTCTACTCTGCAAAACTGGGGTCTGTGTTTATTACCTACCAATTAATTAACAATCATGAGCGAAAGCAGATAGGAAAGTCTTTAATTTCTGGGCCAAACTAATGTACAGTGGTGCTTCTTTGAAATTAGTTGTGTGCTTGCTTGATTTCTAAACATCAGCTCATCAAAGTGTGTTAGCATTGCTGTGAAATAAAAGTCCTTTTATAAGGTATCTAATATAGGAACTCGCTCACAAGTTTATGCTAGGGACAAATCCTTAATTTTTTTTCCTGATGTCAACATCAGCTGAAGATACTTTTAAGCCTCTTCTCTGTAATTTTCTGTGATGAGGAATGCCCCTCTTGGGGAGGTAAAAATTTTGTTTTCTGAGCAGCATTTCACTATTTGAGGCTGAAAGGTCACCCTGCAGACAAAGGGGTTGTCACAGGTAAAAGGAAGATGAACCATGAGGGAGCTGGAAAAGTAGGCAGGACACAAGGAAAGGGAATTAAACTCTTTCTGCCACTGTGAAAACTCCTAGCCCTAGAAAATTCTATTACACCAGTGACGTCCCAGGCTCTGGAAATGCCTAAATTACAATTATAGGGATGGCAGCAACAAAAGAATTGGCAAGGTAGGAATAGAGGTGATAAGTGCACTGATGTCAAGGCAGAAGCCATCAGATTGCCTAAGTGAGTGATCCCATCCCCAGGAGGTGTTGGGAGCATCAGGCAGAAGAAACACAGAATCATTTATGTTGAAAAAGATCTCTAAGTTCATCAAGTCCAACCCTTCCCCCAGCACTGCCAAGCTCACCATTAATCCATGTTCCCAAGTGCCAATCACTCCGGGGATGGGGATTCCACCACTGCCCTGGGCAGCCTGTGGGCCTACTTTCCATGAAGGAATTTTCCCTAATATCCCATCTAAACCTCCCCTGGCACAAACTGAGGCCACATCCTCACATTTTGTATTAGGTGTCGGAGTACTAAAATTTGCTGCTGCCTGTTTTGAAAGTCTCCTGTGTCCACTGTAAACATTGGGTTGTTGCAACGTTTTTAAATTTGACAAAATGGTAGGAGCATTTTCCTTTGAATCATAGAATATTTGGGGTTGAAAGAGACATTAAAGACCATCCTATTTCAACCCCCTGCCATGGGCAGGGACACCTTCTACTGCACTAGGTTGCTAAAAGCCTCATCCAACCAGGCCTTGAATTTTTCCAAAATGCATCCAAAATTATGAAGGGAATGTGTCAGAAGGTGGATTGATCTTATGGTGCATGCAATTGAAATTTGGATGGCAAGGGGGAAACACTGGCAAAAATCTCCTGTCTTGATGAGTCTAGAAATACCTGAAACTATGAAGTTACTCCATAGTTTCTAAATTCTTGGGGGTCTTTCATTTCATGCAGCTTTTCAGAGATGTTTTTAGCTATGGTATTTGGTTACTTATTTCTTTTCAACTGTATTATGAAAGAGTGAGAATGAAGGTTAGGGTACATTTGAGCTTTTAACTCAACTACATTTAAAAAAACCTCTCTGAGATGCTGGTAGATGAATGATGTTCCCTAAACACATTCACACACACACACATCCTTTCCAGGTGCATAAATTGAGGCTTGAAGAAGAGGTCGTATTTTTCCAACTTAGGTATGTCAACTGAGAAATCCCAATCGAAAGGAGATTGATTTTCAAAAATGCCCAGTCTGGACAGATGAGCAGCACACCAGATTACTCACAGGGCACTCTTATTTGAGAGCTTATCTTTAAAACGTTGGTCTATAAATGGCCCTCTGCAAGGTCACGCTGTAATTCATTGTGCTAAGGAGTAAAATTCCAGGTTTCTGGATGTGCTCTGGCACGATCATACCGCTATATCTTACCCCATTGATATGGTCATTTGAGGAGTTATTTCAGGGATTCTGTTACTGTGACAATTGGGATGTTTGGCACAAGTATCTGCTCGGAGAAGACTGCTCTGACCTGGGGAATCTCGCCTCAGAGGCACCAGGGAGCCGCTCGTGGTGTTCCTGCCCTTCTCAGAGGGGTTAGAAATAGATGATCTTTCAGGTCCCTTCCAAACCATTCTATGGTTCTATGGTATTGGTCATGGAAGGCAATTTAGGGAGCTTTAATCCTTGAACCCTTGAGTCCTACAGCCACTGATTTCAGAAGGAAAAATAATTCCCTCGATTTTTAAAATAGCTGTTTAAAAAAAAAAAAAAAAAAAAGCAGGCACCTGGTATAGTTATCCTATATGCTGAAATAACAAATCAGCGGTTTGAAATGGCTTTTTGGGAGGAGAGAACTGAGACTTTCCTGTGCCTGCTGCAGTTGCTGTCCCCAATTCACCAAGCACCACTAAAAGTGGAGGACCATTATCTCAGCACTACGGCAATGTCGTGATAAACATCGTAACAATACCACTTGCACCTACAACCCTCGTAAAGCTGAGGACACTTCCTCAGCCAGTAGAAGGGGCTTAGCTCCTTGAAAGACAACCTTGCTTTTGTAAATTTGTCCTAGATTGCTGGGCCCTGAGTGGCTGTGGGTTTTGGGTTTGCCGTCCTATTTCAGCTGTGAAGGTGCAGTGCTGAGCTCTCTCCCAGCCAGCTGATCCTGCTGTTTCTTTAGCTCCCAGTTTAACTTCAATGGGAGTCCCAGGTGCACAGAGGAGAAGCTTTAATGGATTAAACAAATAGAGCAAAGTCAAATAGAGCACACATCCGTAATGTGCATGTCTGCATATACACATACCTGCATTTATAGACACAGAGGTACGGGGAGACAGCAGACAGAAAAACAATTAAAAAGACTCAAAAACTTTGGGGAAAGGCTTCCTTCATAAAGCTGAGCTCCATGCAGCAGCACAACTTATATATCTCTGTATCTCTGATTTCTGCATCATTTCTGCACTGTGGTCAAAGAGTATTAGAGGATACATTTCTGTTCTAAATTACATCTGGGTAAATCCAGAGGAATTCCCCTGAGCCACGTTTACCTCTAAGATTTTGCCTACATGGGGACACTCAGGAAAATAACCCAAATTAGCTGAAGGTGAGAATTTAAAAGTGGATTAATTAAACTGCGTGAAACCCCTGTGAAGGTTGTTCTTATTCAGAATTCAGGTGGTCTTCATTCAATTTAATTTAATTCACTTTGGAAATTAATTCAGATTAATTGTCCTAACAGTTTTTATGTACCTATTCTAGATTAACACTGGGGTAATAAAATGAATTGTAGCCCACTGGCTTCAAGATTATTTTTAGATTTATACCAGGAGGCTCTGGAGGAAGACTGTCCCCTGGGTGTCCAGAAGCCACTGCTTTGCAAGTCAAGACAAAGGAGTGGAAGACATTTCTGTATGTAAATAAGCAATATTCTTGTAGGTTTCAGGGCAATTTTTAAAAATATCTGATAATAAAAAAGAAGGTGACAAAGGCAACACAGCAACAGGTTAAATATCTCTGCTTTTGAGCCCTGAGTAGGGTGCCCACATTCTTGCCTTCCACTGGGGCTTGATCCTGCATGTATGATATTCCTTCTTGGTGGGAAAAAAAAATTCTTTGACATCAAGAGGAACAATATTCAATCTCTTAATTCCAGACAATCCGATTTGGCAAGCCTGGAGCCAAATGAAAATCAAAACTATGGCAGAGAGGGCCTGCGATGTGAAAAAGGAAAAACTGCTTTAAAGAGATAACTGCTCCCAATCTACTCCCCAAAGGAGCCGACTCTTATTAAGGGTTTCTTCTTGAGATGTCTGCCTAAAGGCTTGTTCAGAAGGGATTTAGTCGTTTACAAGTCAGATCTGGAGTTTGAAGCCCCATTTTTACTGCTTGGTACCTCAGAGGTCCTGAACCTGCCTCCTTCTACTGAGCGGGAGCTGAGTTTGGGCAGGGGGAGACAGCAGAGGTGACGAGTGCCCTGCTAGACTGGGGACACTGCAAGGAGCCTAGCCAAGGAGAGAGGCAGGAAAAAAATAAAGACTTCTGAATCTGTCTGGGAACAGATAAACGCCTGTGGTCAAGCAAACAAATAAACAAACGAAACCCTGAACAATAAACCAACCCACACAAACTTACTTCTGAAAGATTTTTTTGTAGTGTTGTGTGTGCTTCTCTGAAGCACCTGGCAGTAGTGAAGGGGGATGAGACCAAACCTCCTCCTGTCTGCGAAATACTTTGGCATATTCAGATGTTAAATGTCAAAGATAGCTAAAAATAGAGGAAGAAAGGAAAGGGAACTTCCAATAGATCTAGAAAAAATAAACGCAGCCTCCAGCCTGTTGGAGCTGTGCTAAAATGGTAACTAGGATCGTAATGCAAACACTTAAAAAGCAGCGATTCTAGTGGGATGGAATTCGGGGCAGGTTTGGGGGTGTCCAGCCCGGACCGCCTCAGAGCCGCCCCGAGCATTGCAATTTGAAGGAAAACGCTTTAATCCTTAACGGGGCAGTAGCTGCAGCGGGAAACCCTGAACCCCTGCACCGCCACCGTCGTCCTCGGGACATGCGGGACACTGCGGCTCGCCTCTCCTCGGAAGAAAAGCGAAGGCAAACGCCGGCTCCCCCAACTCGTTTTGCTGCGGTGCCCCCCGCAGCAGCCGCCACATCGAGAGGAGAGGCGCGGAGAGATGCGCAGGGTACCGCGGAGCGGGGTGAGCCCCGGCGGGCCAGGGAGAGCTTCGACACGGATATTTTGGGGACCATCTCCCATGGCCACTCCCAGCACCTCGCAGCGCCCCGGTTCCCAGGCTCCCCTCCAGCCCCGCCGGGCGGAGAGGCAAGACCCGGCTCTGCAGACCCCTGGGTTCACTCTTCAAACCAAATTTGCTTCTCGGGCAAATCTGACCTGTTTCTTGGCCCAGATACATTTCAAACACTTTCAGCGCTATTTTTTTGTTTGTTTGGCTGTTTTTTTGTTGAGACGGGGCGCAGGGACCCCGCAGTCCCTAGTGCGTCCCTCCGCCTGCCCGTGAATCCGTCCGGCTTCTCCCGCGGGAAGGAGGACGGGGTGTCCCGGGTAACCTCAGTACTCCTTTCCTCCTCCCCAGCCCGACACCTTCAGGTCACCTTCCCCTACGAGGGTTATCCCACAGCTGCTGGGACAACAGGTGATCTCCCTTTGGGGTCCAGGAGTCCCCTTTTCTGGGGGAGGACGGACACACACCACTCTCCCATCCTCAAATACTCTGGGATGCACACGGCGCGTAACCGCACAAGCTTCGGAACTCCTCGCAGCCAGCTAAAGGCTGTTCTCTTAATGAATTACTAATGAGTTAAAATTGGACAGCCGGCTTAATTAAAGCGTAGAGGCAATGTGTTTACCACATTGTAATTGAACTCATTAGGGCTCCGGCTTTGTGTTTTTAAGCAGCCGCCTTGTTCCGCACGTCGAGTGATCTGCGGGAAGCGTTTTGCTGGGGACGGGGGCTCTGCGGGAGTGCGAGGGCTTGGAGGAGGTGGTAGTGCCCCCCACACACCCCTTAATCTCCCTCAGGGGCTTGTGCTTGTGGGGACACCCTTCCCGCTGTCCCTCAAAGCGCTCACAATTTGGGGGGCGGGGGGCTTGCCCGCATTCCTTTTTCGCTGGGAAAGCAGCGAAGAGGCAAAGGAAATTTTGGGGGAAGAGGGGAAGTTTGGGGTGGGGGGAGCTTGGGGAAGCAGAGTCCGCCCCTGCAACAGGGTCCCTCTTGCCCCCCCTCCAGGCGGGGAGAATGTGGGGGGTACCCTCCTCCCGTCCTCCACAGCCGTCGGGGCGGACCTGCCCCGGGGTAGCGGCGGGGCGGGGGCGGCCGCGGTTCTCCCCCCAGCGAGGGGAGGGGGCCGGGGAAGGGGGCGGCTTCCCCGCACCGCTTGCAAGGCGCTGCCTGGCTGCTAGAAGGCGTCCGAGACCCGACCCACCCGCGGCACAGCCGCCGCGGCAGACGCGGGAGCCAAACTTACGCGCCGCGGAGCTGCCGCGGAGCGAGAGCGGCCCCGCGCCGGCCGCACGCCCGGAGAGCCCATGGAGCCCGGGTGTCCAGGTAAGCGTGGGGCTGGGGCGGGATGGGGCGAGGGGAAGCCTTTTGATTTGGGAGTAATCGTCCGTTCCCGGAGTAAATAGCGACGTCGCTCGCTGTCGCGATAGGTCGCAGGGTCCTGCTGGCCGTCGCGGGGAGGGGAGTGGAAGGCGGCTGTTCGCTGCCTGGTGGGATCTGTCTGGGAGAGCAGCGATGGCAGAGAGGAGTCCCCCGCAAGTTTGGGCTGCCGCGGAGGGAAGGGGAGATGGTTTGGAGCCGCAACGCTCATCCCTTCCAGATGCGCGGCTCCTCATTCTCGTGTCTCTTATACATATGCGCACTTTTACATATATATAGTTTTTAATTTTCCTTACAAATCGTCAACCGTGGGCCAGGCGTGGAGATCGGAAGGGACGAGCAGGGCTGGCTGGTCCCCAAGTCCAAAGCGGGGACCTCCCGGCCCCCTGGGGAAGGGAGGGCACGGAGCTCTTGGCGTCCGAGCAGCGCTGCGCGTCCTGCCGCCACCGGGATGGGGTGGGCGGATGAGGGTGTGCGCGCAGCGCTGCACCTCTGCCCCAGACAGGTCGGCTTTTTCCCCTGGAACGACCCTCCTTGCCTGAGAAGGGGCTGATTTTGCTGGAGAGGTGGAATAAGAGGCGACCACCAGCCTGTGAGAGGTGTCTCCTCCGCTTAAGCAGCGGCTCCGATGTTTAAAAGCCGTGGGAAAAAAAATAGGTATTTTGAATTGTTGTTAATTTTTTTACTGGCTGCAACTCCAAAGCTTTGGGTGTCCAGGAACCGGAGCCGAAGCGGGGAGCCCTCGGGGAAATCCTTTTCCCCTCCCTCCAAGCCCTTCCCGTGTGTTGCATGCTTGTTGCACAGCTCCTGCCCATCGGCTGGCCCGAAACAGGAGCTCATTCTGTTCTGTACAACCCTTTGAAGACACTCATATGGACCTGGCTTTAGGGAAGAGTGCCCATAGTAAAATCCTGTACTGTACAAATCACTTTTTTTTTTTTTTTTTTTTTTTTTTAAAAAATCCTGGAATCGTGGCAAGGGGTAAGGGAACGAGAGAAATGCGGTGGTAAAGGAAGAGGAAAGAAGTTGTTTTTGGGTGTAGAGAGAGAGGGAAGGTGACAAGCCAGACCCCGAAGTAGGTAATGGGAACTGTCAAAGAGTGCAGAAGCGTAAAAGCCAAACACTCCCAATCCCCATAGGTTTTTTATTCCTCGTAAAATACAACTCTACATAGCAGGAAGTTACTGCAAACATTTATCAATAATGAATGAATCTCCTGTAATAAAATACGCTCATAATTAGCTACAGTCAAGTACGTGCATTATGCCAAGGCTTTTGCAACTCTTTGTTGAAAATCCGACTTAGATAAATCCTCTTAAACAGCCTTTTAGGAAGGAAAAAAAATAAATAAAAAACCAGGAGCAAACCACCACCCAGCATCTCTCCTCCTTTTCTGCCGTTTCTGAAACCCAAACCATAACTACTCCTGAAATATAACGGAAAAGTCTTTGGTGAATTCAGAAGAGTCATTAACATTCAGCTTTAAGTGAATGTTAACAGTAAATAAAGAAATCTCTTGATTGTAATAGTTGCAGCAAAGCAATAATAAACCAGTGGGCGGTCATCAGTAATGATAAATGTATCATTATTACTGCGTGTTGGGGAGCAGGGTTTGGAAAGTACTTCAGACTTTTTAGTGGCAAGCTTGGTGGCAATTCGTTTCTTAGCCTGGGAAAAGAGGGGGGGTGGGGAACGCCATATAATTTTATACACAATTTAGGTGAAAATAAATTTAAATCTGTATATTACATTTTTAATTTCAAGATAGTAATTAAAGCTGGTTCATTATATCTCCTCTGAAAGTCTCTGTGCTCATCTTAATTGCCTGTTTGTACAATCTGCTTTCTAAGACACCCAAGGTTACTGGGTTCTGAAAGACGCAAAATTGAATTATTTACTGACGTGATGCCTCTTCGTCACGTTTCTCTTGGAAGTTTGGGATGGCTGCTCCCCGTCACAGCCGGATTGGGGCCCTGCCTCGCTACCGTGGAAATTGGTTGCTCCTTTAAATACTTCGGAGCAGGCACGTTTCTGATGCAAGATGTTCAGAGCTCTTTAATTTATGCGTTTGGGGAAAAAAAAAAATCAATAGCTGAGGTGGCTTTTTTTTCGTTTTGGATTTTTTTTTTCCCCCCTCCCTTCCTAGTCCACCACCTCATGGGGTGTTAATTCAAGCACACCTAAACTTGCAGCTCTTTTCCTCCCTGCCACCCCATCCTCCGGCAGAACAGAAATAACCACTCTCATGTTTTTAAGAGTTGAATGGAGGGTTAGGGAGCGCCCATCTCCTCCCGGGCTGCCAATCCCCTCCCGCAGGATAAAATAAAATGACAAATCGCTTCTTTTTGAGGTGCTGTTTCTATCGGGTGAGTGCTGCTGGCGGGGCCGGCGGGCAGCCTTCCTCCTGGCTAAGGTCTGCACGTACCTTCGGCGAGGACCACCTCGGGTTTAGATGGCTCCGAGCACATTAAACGGAGAATTTAAGAGACCTCCATCAGACAAAAGGTGCCGTTCTCGGTTCTTTCCCTTCAGCCGGCGTGCTGGTTTTCAGCTACCGGTGGGGTAAAAAACTGTCTAAAAATGCCCCATCCCTGAACTCTCCTGGTGTCTTTCGACAGCCAAGAGAAGATCCCGTTGAGTCGTTTACTCACTCGTTATTACGATTATAGAAGCATCTTTCCGAGGCGTCCTTTTGCCACTGAAAAAACTCCACGTAGAGATCTCTGCCCTTTTGTTGTGCCTAGCTGGGTTATTCAAGACCAGAGACAAAAGCCCGAAGTGATGTGATCTAAATGAGCTCCGAGGTTTTCCAGATGGGACCACCTCTATTCCAAATGCCCTTTCTGCTTAATATAATAAAGTGCGATAAAAAAAAAAAAATACTACTTAGAAAAGAGCTTCGCTCTAGAGCAAGCAACGCAAGCGAAATCTACACAAAAGTATTTTTTTAAAAAAACCCCCAAACTTCGCTGTCTAAATTTTGTTAGGAGAAGAGGTTTTATAACAATACCTTGTGTGTCTGCTACTCACACGGCTGGAAGTTTCAATGGGATGTGGAGGGAATGGATTCGCGTTGGGGGTGGCTTTCTTTGTGGTTTTTTAAACGCACCAAGGTTATCTTGCTTCTCGTGGCCTCTCTGCTACAATATTTAAGCGCTCGGGAAGTAAATAAAGGCCATGAGGGTGGGTTGGGGTGGTTCGAACTTGGCCGCTTTTCCCTGCTGCTCGTTTCCACACGAAGCGATCCGCGGCGGGAGAACGAGCTGCTGTCGCCCCCCCGCTCGGCCGCTCCGGGGAAGAATCGCGACAGAGAAGGGAAGAGGTGAAAGGGGTCAGGGCTCCTGCTTAGCCCTTCCAGGCTTCTGCGAGAAGTTTGTTCACCTTTTCCACTCTTCTGTTGAGAGGCGACTCCAAGACAAATGGCAACAGCAAACAACGAAATGAACCGGAGAAATTGGAGTCGACATCAGGACAGGAGCCCAGATCTGCAGCTACCCGTGAGGGGGAGTGTGGACACCCCACCTCTAGCTGGGATTCCCTTCCGCCCCTCATCGTGGTCGGGGTGGGCTCCATCCGACCAGCGGAGACCCTGGTGGGGTTGGCGGCGGCCGGAGCAGCCCCGCCGGGCCTCGCCCGCCTGGAACACCTGCGAGATCCTCCCGGCCGCTGTGTGGGCCAGCTTTTCTCTGCCAAACCATCCCTGCCACGCCCGTACTGAGAGGTCGTACTACCCCAAGAAGCTTCCCAACAGGCTTAAGTAAGAAAATGTAGAGAACGGTGCATTCTTGCCCCGCTTCTCCACGGCGCTGGTGTGGGTCACTGTCCCAAATTCGGTGGCCCCTGCACCTCCTCCCTCCGCGGGAACCAAGACACCTCGACTCGTGGGTTTGAGTTTTCCCTTTAAAAGGAATGGAGGAAGCCACTCAGTTTTTACAACACAGTTCAGGAGAGTCAATAGCATCACGCAGGTGGCAAAAAGAAAAAAAAAAAAAAAAGAAAGGAAAAAAAAAAAAGAAAAGTAAAAAGAAGCAGCTTAGTTTTACTTTTCGTTTAGTCACCACAAAATAAAACGTAGTCGCTGGCTAGCGACGACCCTGTCCCGAGTCTGAGTTTTCCGGCTCTCCCTTCGCTGAAGGTGTTTTGCGAAACCCTCTCATCCCTTTCGCCTCCTGCAACCGCTTCTCGTCCTCTTCCAACGCCGGGCTCAGAGCCTGGGGCGAAGTTGCCCATCCCCGGCTCTCCCGGGAGTGGTCTGGGAAAAGCCGCGGGGTGACCACGAGAGAGGGGAGCGGTCTGCCCGGCGGCCGCTGCGGGGATGCAGGCACTGAGCATCCGCAGGATCAAGCGGCTTCTCCCTAAAAAACCCCGTCCCTTCTGGTGTCGACCCGGGAAAGAAGACAGGAGGAGAGATTTTCTCCGAGGCGTGGTAATAGATCATACAATGTGTGACACGGGTTTAACCAATAAAACAATTTGAATCAATTAGCTGACGGAGGAGAGTTTTGAAGTGTAAAATTCATGTCAGTCTGGCTAGGAAACATTGATTAAAATGTCACCAATGTGAGGCTTATAGCCATTGCTCACGCGAAAGCAGCAGGCTCTGTGCAGAAGAGGATCGGGAAAAAGTAGGAGGGAGGGGAAAGGGGGAAGTCTCCCTGTGACAGTTGTGACACGGGGAAGAGCAAGGTTTAATAAGAAGTGACAGAAGTAATAAGGAGAGGTGTGATGATGATGATATTATTATCGTTATTATTATTATTATTATTATTATTATTATTATTATTATTAGCGAGGACCCAAGCAATACTCGGATAGAGGAGAGAAAGTGTGAGCTTTAGTGTGGAACTCCTGGGAAAGGTCGGTGTAGAGATTTCCGTCTGGATCTGTGATGCCCGAGAAAAAAAAAAAAAAGACAAACAACAAAACCACCAAGTTTTCATAGCTAAATGTACAGAAATACTAAGTAGTGGTCATGTGCGTGGAGAGAAAAAGAGAGATACAAATATTTTTGTGAAAGGAAAATAAATCAGAAGGGTATTAGGAAACACTTGACAGTCCAGTTGTCTCCCCGTTTTGGCTAGGAATGGGTTTTTAATTTTCCCGGGTTTTAGCCGTTTTTCTGCAGTCTTTCTCGGTGGAAAGCAGCGGCGTTGAGCGGTATTGGCCTTCTACCTCGGGGCGGGCGGGTCGAGGCGGGGTCGCCCCGTCCTCTGCCAGCGCTGCGCGGAGAGGCAGATGGGACCCACAACTTTTTGGAGGTGATTCGTGTTAAAAAAAAAAAAAAAATCTACATTTTCAGTTCACTGTATTCACTTAAAAAAATTAATGTAAAACCTGCTACCGTGCTGCAATCTATTTGCTGGTGGGGGTTTTTTGTTATATTTTTTCCTTAGCTGGGGGCATAAACCAATTGGGGGAAGGGGGAGAAGTTAAAAAAACCCAGGCAGGACGTATTTGCGCCGTATTGGTCTTTGTGGGAGAGAGATTCTGGGTCCGGATGCTTGTCAAAATGGTTCTGGTGAATGACTCCGGTGTATATGGCAGTGAGGACACAGATGATACTCGTGTTCGTGAGGACACGGCTGTGGCGAGAAACCAACTTTTTCTCTCTTTCTCCTCCCCTACCCTGTAATTTCTTCCGATCCCTTAAAAAACACCGTTTTCGAAAAGACGCGGGGTGCATAAGGAGAATATTCAGCTTGTTGGAAGCGATTTGTCTCAGACCGTGAAGGGGCGGAGGGAGGAGAGGAAGGCGAAAAAAGGAAAAAAAAAAAAAAAAAGCCAGAGCGCGTTCCACCTTCCACCGTTGCGGCCTCTCGCCGGGAAACCGTGCGCGGAGCGGGGCAGCGCTCGGGGGGCGGCGGCGGGAGGCCCGGCCCCGACGGGGCGCCCGCATCCCCTCCCGGCTCGGGGAGGGAGAGAGGGAGGACGGGAGGGATGGGGGAGCCGCCCCCAGCCCCGCTCACCACCCACCGACCAGGGAGGGGGCGTGCGGTGGGTCCGGCCCCGTCCGCCCCCCCGGGCCGCTGACGTCAGCGCGCCCACGGGGGCCGCCGCACCGGGGGCGGGGGGCTCTGTCCGGCCGCGCGGCTCCGCGGCGGCGGGCGCGGGGATGCGCTTCCCTCCCTCCCTCCCGGCGGCTGCTGGAGGAGGAGGAGGAGGAGGAGGAAGGTCCGGCGGCGGCACGGCCGGAGCGCGGCCGCGGAGGTAACGGGCGCCGGGCGGGGAGGATGCCCGGGCAGCCGCGGGGAGCACTGAAACTTTCGGGGTTTTCCGTTCCTCTTCCGTGCTTTCCCCGTGCCGGGGCGTGAGGAGAGGGGACCCCTCCTCGCCGTGTGCCCGCGGAAGCTCCGCGTGGAGCCCTGATGGGCAGCGGCGTGTTTCCAGGACGGGGAGACGGACACGCGTCTCTGCTGTGTTTGGGGTCGAAGCGCCCGTGGGTCGGGGGTTCTTCCAAACGGGGACGGTTCGCTCGTGTACCGTCATCTCCACACCCGCGGTGGGATGCGCACGTCGGAGACCCGGCATGCGCGGGGGCAGACAGCTCCGGGGACACCCCCGCCGAGAGCAGAGGAGGTTTGGGGCAGTCGGGGCCGCTGAGCAAATCTCCCCAAGGGTAGCGCCTCCCCATACCGGCAGACCTGAGGAGCGGGGGGAGGATGGGGTGCCTGCGGCGGGGACCCTACATCCTTGTGAGTACTCGGCTGACGGCGCTGTGTCTCTGTCCCCCTACCCTCCCGCAGCTAGTGCAGAGCAGCCCCCCCGGCGCTGAGACGATGGCGACCAGCCCGCTGCCCGGCCCCACCGATATCTTGCTGCCGTCGCCGTCCAGCGTGTACCCGCCGGACCCCATGAACCAGCCGAGGGCCGGCCACGCCGCCATGAAGCCCAACCAGGTGGGGCAGGTGATCCTCTACGGCATCCCGATCGTCTCCCTGGTCATCGACGGGCAGGAGCGGCTGTGCCTGGCGCAGATCTCCAACACCCTCCTCAAAAACTTCAGCTACAACGAGATCCACAACCGGCGGGTGGCCCTGGGCATCACCTGCGTGCAGTGCACGCCGGTGCAGCTGGAGATCCTGCGGCGGGCCGGGGCCATGCCCATCTCCTCCCGCCGCTGCGGCATGATCACCAAGAGGGAGGCAGAGCGGCTCTGCAAGTCCTTCTTGGGGGAGAACCGGCCCCCCAAACTGCCGGATAACTTCGCCTTCGACGTATCCCACGAGTGCGCCTGGGGATGCCGCGGGAGCTTCATCCCGGCCCGCTACAACAGCTCCCGGGCCAAGTGCATCAAGTGCAGCTACTGCAGCATGTACTTCTCGCCCAACAAGTTCATCTTCCACTCCCACCGCACCCCCGACGCCAAGTACACCCAGCCCGACGCCGCCAACTTCAACTCCTGGCGCCGCCACCTGAAGCTGACCGACAAGAGCCCCCAGGATGAGCTGGTCTTCGCCTGGGAGGATGTCAAGGCCATGTTCAACGGAGGTAGCCGCAAGCGGGCCCTGCCGCCCGCCCCGCCGGCCCCCGCCGCCGCCGCCCCCGCCGCCTGCCACCCGCTGGGCTCGGTGAAGGCGGCGGCGGTGGTGGGCGGCGGGCTGCTGAGCCCGCNGAAGGAGGAGGGCGGCGGCGGCGATGCCCTCGGCGGGGCGGCCGCGCACAAGGCCGGCGGGGCGGCGGCGGCGGGCGGCGGGCTCTCGGGGCTCTTCTGGCCGGGCAGGAAGGACGCCGCCTTCTACCCGCCCTTCTGCATGTTTTGGCCGCCGCGCACTCCGGGCGGGCTGCCGGTTCCCACCTACCTGCAGCCACCGCCGCAGCCCCCCGGCGCCCTGGGATGCTCGCTGGGGGGAGACGGAGCGGGCCTGCTGCGCCAGGCTTTCCTGGACCTGTCGGA